>JAWNPH010000016.1:1800000-2280000 GCA_035047645.1 Drosophila merina | reverse complement strand
ATAAATATAAATATAAATATAAATATAAATATAAATATAAATATAAATATAAATATAAATATAAATATAAATATAAATATAAATATAAATATAAATATAAATATAAATATAAATATAAATATAAATATAAATATAAATATAAATATAAATATAAATATAAATATAAATATAAATATAAATATAAATATAAATATAAATATAAATATAAATATAAATATAAATATAAATATAAATATAAATATAAATATAAATATAAATATAAATATAAATATAAATATAAATATAAATATAAATATAAATATAAATATAAATATAAATATAAATATAAATATAAATATAAATATAAATATAAATATAAATATAAATATAAATATAAATATAAATATAAATATAAATATAAATATAAATATAAATATAAATATAAATATAAATATAAATATAAATATAAATATAAATATAAATATAAATATAAATATAAATATAAATATAAATATAAATATAAATATAAATATAAATATAAATATAAATATAAATATAAATATAAATATAAATATAAATATAAATATAAATATAAATATAAATATAAATATAAATATAAATATAAATATAAATATAAATATAAATATAAATATAAATATAAATATAAATATAAATATAAATATAAATATAAATATAAATATAAATATAAATATAAATATAAATATAAATATAAATATAAATATAAATATAAATATAAATATAAATATAAATATAAATATAAATATAAATATAAATATAAATATAAATATAAATATAAATATAAATATAAATATAAATATAAATATAAATATAAATATAAATATAAATATAAATATAAATATAAATATAAATATAATAAAAAAGAAGAAAGAATATAAATGAAAAAATCAGAAAACATTGGCTAAGAATTGCAGTTTTATGTAGCGAAAAGCCGAGTTTTGTGCACTAACCGAATTATCAGTATATGGAATCTGATATCTCTGAGTTGTCGCGAGACCAGCATTATAGTTTATACCAAGTCGGCTTGCCGACCGATTATTATAGCCTTAGGTTCTTTTGTTTGTAGCTTACAAGATTTTTGGGAATGCCCCCGGGAAGTGGGGGCAAGTAGTAATAAGTAGTAATAAGTAGTAATAAGTAGTAATAAATCGGGAAGTAATAAGTCCGTTTTTATCAGTTTGTGCGCTGAAACATTTTTGTTCGCTCGTTTCAAACAAAAACAAACCGTTTTGCTTCTTGGCAACACAAACAACATCGCCCGTGTGATTTTCTATGCGTGCACAGTCGAACGAACTTAAGATTTAGTTTTAAATAAAGCGCATTTGCAATAAATCGCATAAATAAAATTATACTACACCAGCAAATTGACGTTACTTATATATTTGTACTGTTGTCTAGTCCAAGACTAGCAACAGGAGGTCAGTCAACCTCCACAACGTAATCGTCATTTAATCCGCGAAGCCAGACCAGCATAGAGAGCTGGAAGACTGCTGCGGGGACAAAATAACTGGATTGAATAATTGCATAACGAATTTGGGAAATCGCAAGCTTCTTGAATATATTTAATTAATAATTTATCTTTATCGGGATATGAAAATAAATAAGTGTGTCCTAAGTGTAAGTCCTAACGTCTGGTCTGTTTTTCATGAGTTCGAATTGTGCGACAAATACAAGGTACGGTGTGTGAATTTATTATATATGGTTCTTCTTGGGATGAATGTTCAACTTAGACTAAGACAATGTTGCTGACAATGATAATGACTTATACTTATACAAATGTGTAGAAACAATGAAGAGTGCGTATAAGAGTGCATTGCCAATAGCAATAGGTATATTTCTCACACTCTTTCTCAACACTCTTTCATAACTTTACACAGATTTTTAGTTAGGATATCAGCTATCATATTTTCTTAACCATTTTCTTTACCATTTCCCTTACATGGTGATATTTGATGTCAATGTGTTTGCTGCGTGCATGGAATTTCTAGATACTGTGCACTTTGATTATCATTGTTGATTTGTGTGGCGTAGTCGTCACCAAATCCCATTTCACGCATCACCTTGCGTATGTACGTTGCTTCTTTTGCAGCCGTCGATAGTGCGACGTACTCCGCCTCAGTGCTGCTCAAGGCTACCTCAGTATTATTTTAGCAGCTGCCTCGTGCTCCTGATGTGGATCCGTATTCTGCTGTGCAAGTTTTACGACTGAGTGAAGTATATCCGGCCGTGTTGTTATTGCCAAATACATTAGAGAGCCTATCAGTGATTGATAGCTCGTTCGGTCTACACGCTTGCAGTCGTCGCGATCGCATTTCACTTGAAATCCTGCTTCGAGAGGTATAGCATTAGATTTACAGTTTTGCATACCATACTCACGTAAGGGATTTTCAATATATTGCTTATGGCCAACATTAATTTTGCCAGTCTCGCCTTCACGATCTATTTCCATTTCAAGAAAATGGTTCAACTGACCGCCATCACTGACGTAGAATTCATCAGCAATCGACATCTTTATTCTTTTTAGGTCATCTTTGCTGGTACTGGCCACAATCATGTCATTTACATACACCACTATGATGCCCAATGTTTGACCTTGTCGCCGTAGGTATAGACACGGCTCGCTGGCGCAGGGGTTGAAGTCCATCTTCACCAAAACAGAATTTAGCTTCTCATTCCACTCACGCCCACTCTGCTTTAAGCAGTTCACTTCTGGTCAACAAATCCCTCTGGTTGGCGCATATACACCAAATCTCGCAGTTCACTGTTGAGATAAGCAGAAGAAACATCCATTTGATGAACATACATACCATGCTCAACTGCCAGACCAGTCACCAGCCTGATCGTAGAATACCTCGCCACTGGTGAGAAAGTTTCACTTTAGTTTATGCCAAAGCGCTGCGCACAGCCTTTAGCCACTAAACGGGACTAGAATTTATCCACCTCGCCATTTTTGTCACGCTTGACGGCGAACACCCATCTGCTACCAATGGCCTTCTCTCCTTTTGGTTGGCTTGTAGACTTGCTATCTCCTTTTGCATCGATGCCTACCAAAATTTGGCATGATGAGAATTCAAAGCTGCATCCACAGTTCCAGGCACTGATATATCATCAGTTGTCAAAACATTGATTATGTTATACTGCTTGTGAGGGCGTCCGGGTTTCTCAGTGTAGATAAGCTTCGGTCGTCCAGGTCCTCTCTTCCCGCAATCATCAGCTGTGTTGACTTCCAAATTTCCTTCTCCAGTATTAGCTGCTTCTTGTTGCTGTTCATGATGATTCATACCGTCCAGTGACACATCTTTAACATTGTCGTCTATGTTACATGCAGAATTAGACTCGTCCATTACCAACGTGACCTCAGTACTGTTTGTTGATCCCTGATCTCTCACACTGTCGTCTGTAAGTGAATCTTCAAGAAATATAACATGTCGTGCCTCTGTTACCTTTCTTGTTTTTGGGTCAAACAATCGATATGCCTTTGCTGTTGCAGAATAGCCAATCAACACTCGCTTCTCACCTTTAGGTTAATACTCCTTCTGTGCGTCTTGTTAAGCACGATAGCTCTACTACCAAATATTCGTAGATGACTTACGCCTGGTTTCTTGCCATTCCATGACTCGTAAGGTGTCATATCGGTCAACGTCGAAGTCTCAGAGCGGTTGCGCAGATATGCAGCTGTATTTATGGCCTCTGCCCAAAAACTCTCGTCGAGATCAGCATGACTCAGCATGCTGCGTGCCATCTCCACCAACGTACGGTTTGCTCGTTCTGCCACCCCATTTTGCTGCGGTGTATGAGGCACAGTAAGCTGCCTCCTTATACCATTGCTGTTTAGCAATTGTTGAAATGCGCTACTCAAATACTCGCGCCCGTTGTCACTTCTCAGACACTTTATGCCAATTGATGTCTCCGCAATTGCTTTAAATTCTTTGAACTTATCGAGGATTTCGTTTCGCGTCTTCAAAAAACAAACGTAAACGTAACGCGATTTATCGTCAATGAAAGTTGCAAAGTAACGAGCACCGCCAACCGAACTCTTATGCATTGGTCCACAAATGTCCGTATGGATGAGATCTAATACGTCCTTTGCCCGATTATAAGAATGCTTAGGAAATTGCTTCTCACTTATTTTGCACTTTGCGCAAGTCTCACACACATAGTTTTTCATATTCATACATTGTTCGGATGTTAAGCCATGAACCATATGTTTTTCATAATTTTTTCTATACTGGCAAAATTTAAATGGCCAAAGCGATAGTGCCATTTAATAAGTCCTTTATTATCCGTTTGTGCGTTGAAACATTTTTGTTCGCTCGTTTCAAACAAAAACAAATCGTTTTGCTTCTTGGCAACACAAACAACATCGCCCGTGCGATTTTTTATGCGTGCACAGCTATTCGAAATATTTACTGTGAATCCCTTGTTCACCACTTTCGCCACGGAAATAAAATTACATTGAATATTGTTAACCAGAAGTACATCGGTCAAATCGATTGTACTATGTTTCCACTGTAAACGCACTGTTCCGATACCGATCGCTTCAATATAATTTTTTCCGGCCAACACAATTCTTTCTCTGTGCTTTTTGATCTCTATAAAAAGCGATTTATCGTAACACAAATGTGCAGTCGCATCCACTGTCCAAGCACCAAATATTCTTTGAAAAACTGTAGTTGTGATTCGCAGCAGCAAACACAGAATATGACTTCTTATTATCACTCTCTTCATTGTTTCTTTTTTCGTTTTTCTTTGCACTTCTACAGTTAACCGCAATGTGCCCTTGACGACCACAACACCAGCACACTCGCTGCTTAAAGTTTTTATTTTGCGAGACTGTACTTTTCTCACGTCGCGACGAGAACATTTTCTGCACTCCGCTTTGTTCTGTGTCTATATTTCGGCGCTCACTCTCTTCGATTAACTTGATTTTTAGCGTAGTTAAAGTAGGTAACGAATCACGTGATTCAATGGCAACTACAAAATTGTCAAAAGATTCCGGCAAACTAGACAATAGTAATGCACAGACACTCATCGGCCAATGTAAACTCAATTTCAGACAGTTTTTTAATTAAGTCTGAAAATTTTGCTATGTGCGATGCCATATTTTCTGAATCTATCAACTTTAGATACAACAATTGTCTCAGCAACTGAACGCGACGCGCGGGACCAGCGGGCATATGGATTTCTTTTAGTTTTTTCCAAGCACTTTCAGCAGTTACGCAATTTTTGACATTGTTTATTTGTGATGCCTTAATGCAGAGCATAATGCTCGCGAGGGCCTTCTCATCTTTGGCATCAAAATCCAATTTTTTCTCGGGACTATCACTTTCATTTTTCACTTTTAGTCCACACACGTAGCCCCACAACTCGGAATGTATGAGCACGCTTTTCATTTGCACGGCCCACGCACCATAATTATTGTCGCCCAATTTCTCTATCGAGTTCATAATTGAATTCATTATCACAAACAAGAAAGTTCAGAATATTTGCTATTCACTTTCTTTACTAATTCGATAAAATAACTTCGCGCACAATTGTATTTATTAAGCTCTCTGGGCCCATAACCTGATGAATTTATTATATATAGTCCATCTTGTGATGAATGTTCAACTTAGACTAAGACAGTGTTGCAGACAATGATAATGACTTATACTTATACAAATGTGTAGAAACAATGAAGAGTACGTATAAGAGTGCGTTGCCTATAGCAATATGTATATTTCTCACAAAATATTTAATAAATAATAAATAATAATAAATGAACAAATATTTCGTCAATAGAACAGCTTAAAAAACATATACGAACGTGGAAAAAGAAAACTTTTTAAAAAATAGCCCAATATGCCTTGATATTGTTGTAGATTTAAATCGGCTTAAGGAATAACTTCGCATAACAAATCGTAACACTTCTAAATGTAAGCTAAAGAAAAAATTTTGATTTTTGGCGGCTAAAGAAGGCGTTACAATAATAACGAATACAATATGTATATAACGAGGGGATAGTAGAAGCAGGAGTTGAGTCTGCTAAAGGGTCTGAACCGTGTTACGCCCGGCCGCTCTTCTCATATGCGGTAAAAACGATCACCCTTTGTCTTTCATTCGCCAATGGTGTGCGACTACTGTACGCCTACACTATAGCTGATTTTTTATACCCTTGCAGAGGGTATTATAATTTTGTCCAGAAATGTGTAACGCATTAAAGGAAGCATATCCGACCCACAAAGTATATATATTCTTGATCGGCATCAACAGCCGAGTCGATGTAGTCATGTCCGTCTGTCCGTCTGTTTCTATGTAAAAAATAGACAGTAGTTTTAAAGCTAGCGTTTTGAAATTTTTACCAGATCATTATTTTTGTTGCACGCATATCAAGTTTCAATCGGTCGGATCGGACCACTAAATCATATAGCTGCCATACAAACGATCAATCAGATTTCAAGTCTTTGTATGGAACACTTTTTTGTTCTCCAAGCTATCGCAGCCGAATTAAACATTTATTCATTTGACATAGCCATACATGATTTTTTAAAGTTTGGTCTGGATCGGACCACTATATCACAAAGCTGCCATACAAACGACCGATATGAAAACAAGTCTTTGTATTGAAAACTTTTTTGTTTTCCAAGCTATTGCAACCGAATTCAACATTTATTCATTTGACATGGCCATACCAATAATTTTTATAAGACTTCTGATTTTTACATAAGTACTTATTGCAATTTTGTAAAGATCTGCAAGGGTTTACCATCTTCGGCAAGCCGAGGATAACTTTTCTCAATTGTTTTTAATTAAATTAAACTTTTATTTTTTTGTCGTAATTCAGAAAATATTTTCCAGTCCTCGTTGACTTTAAAATATTAGGACAATAGATATACATATTACATACAGGGTGCGGCGCTTAAATCCGGACAAATTTTTGTGTTTGTTTCAAAACAAATTTTTTGACTTAGAACATACATGAAATGGAAAATTCATTTACAAAAATATAACTGTACCTGTCGAAAGTAAAATTACTCTATATAACCTCCTTCAGCCCTAATAACCGCCTCTATCCTTGTCCTAAAACGGTCGCATGCTCTCTTTAATGCAGCGCTGTCCATATTGGTGAATGCTGCTTCGATAGCGGTGCGTAGAGATGCGACATTAGGGTGCCTGGACTTGTTAGTAACCCTTTCGACTACGCTCCAAACATAATAATCCAGGTGGTTCAAACGATTGCCCTGGGTCCTCCAAAATCAGCGCCTGAGCCTTTTCCCCGACTGCTGGAGTTCGTGACATGCGTTTTCTCGAATAAGTTCTCCTCGTTGGGTTAGCAGAAGGTTTCCCAGACACCTCAGAAGCATTTTACTTAGATACAATATCGTATACAGTTGATATCGGGTACTTGAAAAATCGAATTATTTCTGTCGGTGAACGCCCATCGCGAAGACTTTCGATAATCGCAACTCTTCGGTTGTACTCCGCACTTGCATCCCAGCCATTTTTAGGTTATGACTAATTAGTAAATGCCTATGGCATTTAAAAACGCCAGCAGCGAACTCTGGTGGAATTCCTATGTGGCGGGAAATTCAAATTGATATTTGCCCGGATTTAAGCACCACACCCTGCATTAGCATATTATTGTTGTCCAATCCATTTTGGATAAGCTTCCAATTAGTAATCTTGGTCCCAGAAGAGTCTCCTTTAAAAAAAGGAGCTTTTTCGATAAATAATTAAAGTTTTTAAGTTTAAACGACAATGTTAAATTAAATTATTAATTAAATTATATTATAAATTATAAATTAAATTGTAAGTTAAATTAGTTATATTTAAAAGAGAACCATTTTTCATAATGGGTCCAATGCCCGTGCGAGGTTCTTATTATACTTAGATACAATATCGTATACAGTTGATATCGGGTACTTGAAAAATCGAATTATTTCTGTCGGTGAACGCCCATCGCGAAGACTTTCGATAATCGCAACTCTTCGGTTGTACTCCGTACTTTTTTTTTTCAATAAATTCAGTCAATTTCTCGTTTGAAAATTCTCGTTTCACCAACAAAAATAATAGTTACAAAAGCAAGTCGTGAAAGAAGGAAAAAATTACCTTAGTGAAATTTTTATGTCAGCAATTGGAAATCTCCTCGCCCTCTAGTGTACTTGCAACATTTTCTAATTTTTGAGAGAGTTTCATTTTACGGCAATTATTATCCGACTCAAGGGCTTCCATTATCTAAAAATAAATACATTTTTAATGATCATCAGAAAATAATTAATTGTATAACTTTTCTCGCCTGATTTTTGTATTTGGTTACATAAATGTATAACTCTTTCAAAGCAGAAATGGTATCAAACTCGTAGATCTGCCTAACATATAGTTGTTGCATGGCTGTACTCATTTCTTGGTCGCTTATTTGCGGAAGACGAGAAACATCGCGGTAAAATCCTTTTACCATTATTCGATAGTTTGGAATATCTTGCAAAACAAATTTGGTAATTAATATATGGTCCGTAATATTTACAATTTTTACACAAGTGATTATACAAATTATACATTTTATTTTTATAATGAATTTAAAGTTATTTTCCAATTTTTATTTAAATATTTAATATACATTTGTGTGTGCAAGACAAGAATTACGGAAACATTGAAAGAAACCTTGGTAGGCAGTTACAAACAGGATCTAAAATAATATCACAATATATAATAATATGAATTTGCTGTAATCTTTTCTGCATCAGCCTTATCTCTATAAGTTAAGTATCCCTCTTATTCTTGATCTCTTACCTCAAATCTAACTCTTACAGTGGTTTAAGGTTATAATAATTTTGTATATTAATTTTTTAATTTGAAATTATTCTTTAAGATTGTCTATGCTATAAAATCGAGCAACAAGCCGATTTCAGCGTCCCAGCCCACAATCCCCAGCAGGCTGTATAAAAAAGCCGTACATGCTAAATGTGCCCCAGTAGAACTGACCCCCATAAAATTTATTCAAGAGTTCCACTGTTCCGACCCCCAGTACGGACTGATGTCACGGTCTTACCAACCGTAACACCAAAACCCGTAACTCATTTTTTTTAAGGCTATCCCACCTCTGAAAGACACCTCTGAATATATATTTCAGCTTACTTTCAAGCCAAATTGAAAACCGTACTAAAAGTGAATGAATTATTGATTAAATGAAGATTAATTATTCTTACTTGAGGCTAATCCTTCAAGATACGCTTACCTTGCCGATGTTCGACACTATTTGTTCGCCCAGTTTCTGGCCGGAGAATATATTCGTACAAGAACATCAGCCGAGTGGCAGTCCTGTGGAAGTAAAATTCCTAAAAGGTTAAATTTCTGACCAGTCTTAATCAAAAAATATAACAAAATATATTTTTAGCTATCAGTAGTAAGCTCCCTAAACTTTATTCTGATAGTTCTTCATTTGCATCCCAGCCAGGATTTTAGCTCCCAAGTCTTACCAGATAGATACACCACTTTCAGACGGAACCGACTTCTGCAAAGAGAAAGAGTAGTCTTTATCCCTGTGGATTCCGATTTCGCTTCTGACGAGGTGAAGTTACCAAATTTTGGTGATTTTAAATTTCTCTGCGATCAAATCACTTTGTCTTCTCAATCGCTGTTCTTAGGTGGAAGGTGGTATTTCTTCCGAAACGCCTATGTGCCGGCCATCCCTTGTCTGCTATTCAGTCGGTTTTGAATCTTATGTCACATAGTGACCTGCTAGTGGCTCTGGTCAAACTCACTTGGTCAAATATGGAAAATTCGCCATCTTCACCACGATTTTACTACGGGTATGTTTGACTTGTCCCTTGGTCCTAATAACCACGTAAGAAATTCTTTAGGTCGGCTCCAAAACCTGTGTTTTGTTTCTGATCCTGATGGAATAACCCTCTCCAAAGCCCTGTCACTTTCGACTCCAAAAGATTTATACCATAAAAAGGTTGAGGTTTCCCAACTATTAGTTGTATCGCCCTTAAGTTTTCTCATGCAGCTTTTAAAACTCATTGCTTCCGTAAGTCTGACTTTCAGAGATTTATTAACTTAATTCCTAAATTTGATTGGTTGATCTTCTGGAATTCACCGATCTATTCCCAAGCCATTGTCTTTTAGGGTACTGTGTTCGGCCTATAACGTCCCCTATGGCATTACTTTCGCACTTTGCACTTCCACTTTATACAATTCATCAATTCTCACTTACCTTTCAGCGGAAAAAACGCACTCCTTTTCTTGCTCGTAATTCTTCCTACACTTTATTTTCTCGGGTATGTCCTCGCGATTTAAGCCGCGGCGCCCCTCGGTTGGTTGGGCGCAAGGTGCGCTGTACGTTATGCAGCAAAAGTGGCACGAAAAAAAACACCGGACAGTGAAGAAACCGAAAGCAAAACGCTAGAATATAGTACACTGGCATAAGTGCATGCCAGTACACCAAGTTGCTACAGAAAATGAATAAGAGCATTAACTTAACAATTTTGCATAACAGAAACCTAGACCTTGATTCGCACCTATGACACTGAACCACTTATTGTTTTTTTCGACAAGCCTAAATACGAAATCTTGAAGAGTGTTTTGTTGAGCGGAATATTTTCCTTTAAGGTCATGTTTCTACCCTGGCAAGGACACACATTTCTTTCTCAAAAATTTGTAATGCAATCAAAGAGACATCTACGGACTATAAATTTTATACATTAATATTTTTTGTCGGTTTTAAGCCATTTGGATTTACATCAACGCTGCAATTTGTAGATTCAAATAACGAATTCACAATGCATCCGGTGTAAACATAAGGTTATGACTAAATTAATGCACAGAAAATCTGAACTCTCGGTTCGGTTGTTGTCTAGTGTTACTTTATGATGAGAGGCCTGCTTATATGACTATGTCCCATTTATTGTACATGGATTCGGACCTTAATTGGATTTTGGGTAAAATAACAAAAATAGGTGCGCGTTCAGAAAAAGATGTTTATGTATCATTAAATTTATTTATATATCACACTGCACTGCAGTGCACTGCACTGTCAATATACACGTATTCTTGATTAGGATGAATTTTCCTTTTTGCAACGAGGTTGTAATTTATAAAAGGGTGTGCAAATGCGTGTTGTAAAATTTTCAAGATCGGAACGATCATCGGCCTTATCGGTGACCGTTGATTCTGAATTTGTTCCAGCCTCTATTCCACCTAAGAAGCACCACGATGAAATAAGATAAAGGATACCTGAACACAAGCAATTAATTATTAGCAATTAATTACGTCAATGGAAAACGTGTCAAACAAAAATGAAATTCCGGGCCAATTATGCCGGGGTAACCCATATTGAGCTACTTGCGTTTAAGTAGCGGTTAGAGTTCCCAGGTCCCGAATTGATAAATCAATAAATCAATCAATGTATTTAAACGTTTATTTTGACTTGCGAGGTTGGAACGGAAATGAGCTAGGGACCAGGCAGATTTAACTGCGTATACATAGACGTGGTAAGCGAGCTTACCAGTGATGCGCATTTGTTGGTATTAATATGCATTACTTTTTTTTTGTTTTTATAAATTCACATAATTCGTATGTTCACATATTCGTACAATTAAACCGACCCAAAAATCGATTTTTTTCTATTGCTTAAAGAGTTTGTAAATTTCCTGCAAAATACAATGGTGAAAGTCCCATATTGAAATTTGAAGCCTTTCTGTTTTTATTGTCGTTTTTCGAAGACGCTTCATAGATAACAGTTTTAACAGGTTTTTTTTTTAAAACGGTATTTTTGAAGTTGGCGTAGAGGATCACTCAAAATCTAATCAGCCAATTTGGCTGACATTTTAGGGATTTCTTCTTATAACATTAGAGTATATGAACTATATGAACTAAATAATTTTGGAAGGTAAACATTGGAAGGTATCATTTTATTTTAAAACCCTGCCAACTGTTTTTTTAGATTTGTAAGAAATGTAAAACAATTTGATTTTTATTTTTAGATAATAATTACGGATTCCAAGATCTACGCCGTGAATTGGTATGGTACCTCTTCAAGACCGCCATTTTGAAAAAGAAAATAAAATATTTTTTAAACTTATTAAGATTATGTTAATCACGCTAAGAAATTTCCTTTTAGTTAAATTGAAACTTTGATTTGAAAAAAATTGTTAAACATTATATTTTTTTTTTGCCGTTCTAATTGTAATTTTGTCCCTCCCATTAATTGGATTTATCTTTTTGTAGTTTTATGTAATTAAATATTTGTTTTAATAATAATTTGTACAAGCTTTGAAAACTTTTAACGCAATATTCATTAGTAAACAAATATTATTTTAATTTAATTCGATAAATATTTGTTGAATCATTTTTTGAATTGATAGTTTAATTTGTTGCTTTATTTTATAAAGGCTAATGATTGCTCGCTCATAGGAATCAGCTATGACGAATTTTTTGCGCTTGGGAAACTATTAATTAAGTTGCCTTCAAATACTAAATTGAAAATAAAGCGTCAAGATCAAGAGTGGGTCACTGATTTAACAAAACCAGCTTACATTTAAATGCAAGAACGATTTCATCTCACACCGTGAAATCAACACATTTAGACATCTTTTTTTACGGTTTTACAGCACCCGCAATTTGGAAATAAATGGTAAGCAAAAAAGCGATAAGGAATATTTTGGCAACTTATATTACCTCAAAAGAATAACTGCAGTAAGCCACTGTAACGACCCCTTTTTGCCTGTTTTATCTAATGACAAGTTAGTTAGCTTAGTTAATTACATTTAGAAAAAAGTCCCAGGAATTAAAAAAAAAATTTTTAAGCTTATACCCCCCAAAAACACGACAGTTGTCATTTTTGATCTTTAAGTGGCAACTCTAGGAGTTAGTCGACCAATCCGTATGACATTTTCGAAATGTCAATTAATCATTCGTATGCTGATGCGTGAAGACGTGTTTTCATCGAGCTCCGATAAAATCAATTGATTCTAGTGAAGTGACTGGTTATTAATAAAAAACAAATAAATATATCGAAAGCGAAAAAGATGCTCCGGGTAATGCACCATCGCTCGAATACATATTCTGCGTTTGAAATAGTTAAATAGTTTCAAACAATTTAATTAAAAAAAAAAAAAAGCACTATGACGATCGCCGGCTCTCATTACAACGAAAGAACGCGTTTCTTATGTCTCCGCGACACCTGCAAACGAAGACAACGAGCGGCCAATAACCCATAACCCAACGAATCTTTTTGTACCAACAAATCAAGAAAGAGCGCGCTCTTGCTCTCCCGCACTTCTAACTCCGACACAAGCTCCGCTATCTGGAGCAATATCGACGGCCCGCTCTACTTCGCCATTGGCTGCACCCGCTCACGCTTTTAGTGAGTTAGAGAATACAAAAACAAAAGCCCAAGAGCCAAACGGCACTGCTGCACAACTAGCAAAACAAAACGCAATCAAAAAAGTTGGGTCGGCCTCGCAAACTGGACTGGACCGCTACATTACAATAAAGCGGAAGCTTAGCCCTAAAACTTCCGATACAGAAAACAAGCCGAAAAATATACGTGTCAATACTACCTCGATCAACAATGAAGCGCCCGCAAATAACAACAGATTCGCTTTGCTGGCAGATACCAACGAGGACGTGCCACTGAAATCCATCGATAACGAACCAAAGAAAATAAAGCCTCCGCAATTTACATCCGCGAGAAGAGCACAAACGGTTTGGTAAAGTCTTTAATTGGCCTTATTGAAAAAGATAGCTTTTATATAATACCCCTCATAAGAGGTACTATTAATGAAATCAAACTTCAAACGAAAACGGAGGAAAACTACAGAAAAGTCACAAACCATCTTACTGCAAACAAAACATGCTTTTACACCTACCAGCTTAAAAGTAGCAAGGGTCTACAAGTAGTACTGAAGGGCATTGAGCCTGATATAAAGCCCGAAGAGATAGCTGAGGCGCTAAAGGAAAAGGGATTTTGCGTCAAAAGCGCACACAATATTAAAAACAGAAACAGGCAGCCGCAACCACTCTTTAAGATTGAGCTGGAACCAGAAAAAAAACATCTAAAAAAAAACGAGGTTGATCCGATTTATAAACTCCAGCTCCTTCTGCACCGTAGGATTACAGTAGAAAAGCCGCATAAACGTAACGCTCCTGTTCAATGTATGAACTGCCAAGAATACGGCCATACGAGATCGTATTGCACACTTCGCCCAGTGTGTGTAGTCTGTGGAGATCTCCACGTCTCCACACACTGCCAAGCTAATAAAGAAAATGCAAGCGCGAAAAAGTGCGGTAACTGTGGGGGTAATCACACAGCAACTACAGAGGCTGTCCAATCTACAAAAAGCTGAAAACCAGTCTCCACAAAAGAATGAACACGGCACGGGTACACCAAGGAACAGCTACGCTGATACCATCGGAAACAAATCCAGAAGTATTTTTTTCGAAACAAACTAGTATTGCTCCCTAGACTATACCAAGCACTAACAAGATAAGTTTTGCAAACGTTTTAAAATCAGGTATGACAGCTCTAACCCAAAACTCCCAAACCTCACATGAAGAACACACAAAATTGGACACACAACAAAACTATAGGCCATCTGAGCAGCAAGAAACGAAAACTGAAGCTATGATTCAAGCCTTACAACAGAGCATGATGGAATTCAAGCGCGAAAAAGTGCGGTAACTGTGGGGTGTTCTGGGATCTTTAACACAATAAGTTCTGGAACTTCTGCTCGTTGAAAAGGTTCTTTATTTTAAGTTGGGAGCAGCGAAGGTGCCGCTTCCAAGGTTCACTTATCTCTGCTTTTACATTGTTTCTTAAGATCTAATTAAGCCTCGGTCTTATCGCTGCGCTGCCCACAGTTGCTAGGCAGCGAGTAACTGTTATGTATATTCTACGTTATGCTTCTATATTATATTCTATTGTTCTGGACCTTCTCCGAGTAACTGTTATTTTAATGATCAGAGTGTGCTGAAGTTGGGTTCAGCTACCCCGCACATACATTGCTTATGTCTATGTATTCTTACTTATTTTTATGCATATACAAAGGTATGCAGAAGGCATTGACCACTTGAGCTGCAAAGTGCATGCTCAGCATTCCGGTAGATTAGTAGGGTAGATTAGTTCAATATGCTACACCTCCCTTTTTAAAGAAATGACGTAATATATGTAGTCATTTAGTTCTTAATATTAATATTGTGTTTAGAAAGGATGATATTGATTTTTCTTATTAATTATTAGCAATGTTTTGTCTCAAAGCATTTTTGTATAATGACAGAATAGTACCAAAAATTTATGTTGAATTACGATATTTTTGGATTTATGTTTAACTTTCTTAGAAGGAAAAATAATTAAAATTTTTTGTTTTTTTTTTGTGGTTCTATTTTTTTTGTTTTTTTTTTGTTTTGAGGTTGATCATACCTTTTCTTAAGCGAAATGAAACGTTTCATTGATTATATATTTTTAATCTATCCTTATGTACTTTTTGCTTCTTTTGTTTTGTATCTCTAATTACTATGTTATCTCTGTCTTCTATGGTTTCAACAGTATAAGGGCCTAGATATACTGGATCTAACTTATGACCCGATTCGTTCCTTAGTATAACTTTATCTCCTATTTTTAATTGAAAATCTGAAGTTTTCTTATCATAAAGTTGTTTTCTATAAGACTTAGCTTTTTCTAACATAAGTCTAGCTCTTTTATATGCTATTTCTAATCTAAATTTTATTTCCTTTGTGTAATCTTCTATATTATATAGTGGTTCTACTCTATCTGTTTTATTAAAATTTGCGAACTGCCTTGGTAATCTTCCAAAGACTAGTTCATATGGACAATAATTATGCATGACTGATGGTGTTGTGTTGAAACAATATGTAAAGTATTGTATCCAAACGTCCCAATCAGTTTTATCTGCAGAGATGTATGAACGAATGTATTCATTGAATGTTCTATGACTTCGTTCGATTGTCCCTAAAGTCTGGTGGTGATATGCATGGATGTAAGATTTTCAATCTTCATATATTTACACATATCTTGAATTACATTGTTTTTATACTCGGTACCCATGTCCGAAATGAACGTCTTCATTGGACCGTACTTTAGTATAAAATTTTCGAATATAGCTTTTGCGACAGTATTTGCGCTCTTATTCGCAACAGGTATGGTTACTAGATACTTCGTCAAATCACATATTAGTGTGACGATGTATTCGTTGCCATATTCTGATTTCGGTAGTGGACCAACTGTGTCCACTATCACTATATCAAAAGCATTTGTTGGGGTTTCTGTGTGAGTCATTGGGGTCTTTGTATGTGTCGTTGTTTTTGACATTTGGCATTTATGACATCTACGTATGTACTCTTTTATATGGCGAGTCATATTTTTCCAATAATAGTGTCTTTTTATTTTCGCTAGCGTTCTTGTAATGCCTGTATGACCTCCTTGAATTGGATCGACATGATATGTAGACAGTATCGATTGTATCTCTTTTTCAGTTTTTATAATGGTCACCGGCTGGAGTAGCGCTACTCTTAATGATTTCAATTTTATATTGCCCATCTTTTTGAAATTATCTATTGAAATGGTTTCAAAGATTTTTTCACTCGGTGCCTATTTGAGTTGGCTGATTTTTAGTATACCGGCTTGCATTTCAAGCCTTTGGAAGAACTGACCTAAATCAAAAATTCCATTGGTATATAAATCTTCAACATCAATTCTTGCAAAAACTTTATTTCCTCGTTGTAGTAAACAAATAGATTTAGTTATCCGCAAGGTCACTACTTTTCGTACTTCATCATTTGTTATGACTTCGTGTACGTTGGGCTTAGATACATTTTGGATACTTTGCCTAGGCAATAGTTCCTTATTTGTTACTGTACAGCTTTCTTGTCTACTTTGTTGCCTGGTAGTGACTTTCAGGACTTTATGTTGCATGTCTTTGAGTTCCTTTATATTTATGCGTGAGAGTGCGTCTGTTACAAAATTATCTTTCCCCCTTAGGTATTCTACTGTGAAGTCGTATTCTTCAAGCTCTAGCCGCATGCGAGTTAATTTAGAACTGGGATTAGTCATAGAAAATAGGTACGTTAATGGTCTGTGGTCCGTTTTAATGGTGAAATGTTTGCCATAAATGTATGGTCTAAAATGGGTAATTGCCCAATGAATTGCCGCTAGTTCTTGTTCCGTTGTACTCTTATTGCTTTCTCCTTTTGTAAATGAACGTGATGCATAAGCTATTGGGAGCTGAATCCCGTCACGGTTCTGAGTTAGAACCGCTCCGCAAGCTTGTTTACTAGCATCCGTTATAATGCAAAATTCTTTGCGAAAATCAGGATATTGTAATAGTGTGGGGTGCATAAGATTTTCTTTAAGGTATTCGAATGTGTTCTGGCATTCGCTTGACCATTCAAAAGGGACATTCTTTTTACATAATCTAGTTATGTGCCGTGAATAGTCGGCGAAGTTCCTTATAAATCGACGATAATAGTTGCAGAATGCTACAAATCGTCTCGCACTGTCCGCATCATGAGGGACAGGATAATTTTTGATGACGTCATATTTCTTGTCATCTGACTCCTTTGTCTGTGCATTTGTGACCTAGGAATGTCACTTCGTGCATGAAAAATTAACATTTTTCTGGATGCAACTTTAGGTTATATTTCCTACATACATTAAAAACGTCAGTTAAGTTTTTAATCATGTGTTTTTCGGAACATCCTATCACCATTAAGTCATCCATGTAAAGGAATGCCTGAGAGGGTTCTAATCCCGAGAATGATATAGTCATCATCCTCTGAAATGAATTTGGTGCTATTTTAAGACCAAACGGTAATCGCGTGAAGCGATATGAGCCATTGCTCGTTGAAAAGGATTTTATATTCCTAGAGTTTTCCTCAAGTTCTATTTGGTGGAAACCTGACATCAAGTCAAGGCATGAAAAGTATTTAGCTCGACCTAGTTGATCTAAAATGTCATCAATTCTAGGGAGTGGAAATTTGTCTGAAAGAAGTTTTTTGTTTATTTGTCGATAGTCAATTACTAATCGCCATTTTTTCTCTTGTGAATTTGGTAATGATTTTTTTGGAACTAGCAAGAGTGGGCTGTTATATTCAGATACAGACGGTTCGACGATTTTGTCGCTTATTAATTTCCCTACTTGTTTTTGAATTTCCTCAATATGGCTATGCGGGCTTCTATAGTTTTTTATATAAATGGGTTCATCATCTTTAAGTCTTAATGTTTGTTTATAAAAATTATTTGTTGATATTGGTTCGGTTTCCAGTCCGAACACATCACTATACTGTGTGCATAATTCTGTTAATTGATTTTTAAATTGGTCTGGAAAATTTTTCTTTAGTTTTGAAAGTATTTGTTCGCTTCTATTTCCAGTGTCGGTATTATGAATGTCATAATCTTTTAGATTTTCATATTGTATTTTATTTACTTTGACCACTTGGTCGAAATTAGTTGTATTTAGAAGTCGAACGTATACATGTTTGGATGCTGCTATTGTATTTGCAACATAAATCCCACTGTGTATTTCTTGATTAGGAACAAATATGAAATCATTTACAACATTAATGTCTATTTTCCGAATAACTTGTGATCTGGCTGGCAGAAGAACTGTATTGTTGCCAGCGCTATATGTTATCGGAACATATATTGGATAATTTAAATTTTGGGGTCTAATTATAAACCAGTCTTCACTTGGTTTGAAATCTAGTTGACAATTAAATTTCTTTATAAAATCAATGCCTATTATTCCATCACATGGTATTGCAAAATTTGGGTTTACCAAATGAAATTCATGTGGAATAATATATTTTGTTGATTGGAGTTCTATTAAGGTTGTTCCTTGAGACTTTATCACACCTTGGCCTATGCCTTCGATGTTTATTATTTTTTCATTTTGAATTATGAAGTTATCAGAATTTACTTTCAAAAGTGAGATATCTGCACCAGTATCTATGAGAAATGTTAGTTTATTTTCAGTTGAATGATTATAGAAGGTTACGAATATATTAAGACTATAATTGATGGAATGAACTTTTACATTTATTGATTGTTTCCTAAGGGGTTCTGTTAGTTTTCCGACGTATTTTGCACGATTCTCACACTGCTATTATTATTATTACCATGGTTGTAGTTTCCGCGGCCTCTCCCTTGGTTTTGGCCTCGTCTACCTCCATGGTTATTATAGTTATTATTATTGTTGTTATTGCTGCCTCGGTTGTAATTGTTGTGGTAGTTGTTTCTTCCACGATTATAACCCCGGGCGCCTCTATTATAATTATTTGCACCTCGTCGATAATAGAGTACAGTGTTACTTTGACCTGTTATCTCTGTGCAACTGTTTAGAAATTTGGAGATGGCATCATTCATGTTTGTGAATGTGCCTGCTTGCATGATAAGTTTTACCTTATCGATGGAGCAATTCTGTGTCATTGCTTTTACAGCTGTTGTAGTGCTGTATTTATTTGCTAAGGGTTGGCTGAGACCTTTACTGATATAGGCACCTTCAAGGGCCTTTGTCAGTTTCTCCACCTCTTGGGTGTATTGGTTAGCCGTTTTATTTCTCTGTTGTAGATTCAGAAGCTTGGCAGATATCACTTCTACCGATTCTCCTCTTACTGCACTTGACAGTTGGGTAATGATTGCAGCAATCGTCTGCTCATTACTTATAAGGTATCTTACATAGCCTTTAAGTTTAGTTTTTATTAGGCTTATTGCTGTCGTTTCATGTGTGCTCTTTAAGCTATCTAGTAGACCTAGAGCATCCAAAAAACTTTGTAGATTTTCTGGTTTACCATCAAACTTTGGTATCAGAGATGTGGCTAGCCTGATAAATTCTATCACCGTCTGTGCCATTTCAGATATTGTTATTGGTTCAGATTTAAGTTCAATTCGGTCGCTTTCTTCTAGCGTTTCAATGTCACTATCGGACTCAGCGCCGCTTGATTGAACAGATTCGTCTAGTTCTTTGAACTGGTCTGTGTTGAATTCAACCAATTGACTTAGACTTTCTGGTACATCTATCAGAATATGCCTTCTTTTTCTGATGTTATTTAATCTTGTATTTAGGGATTTTATAACCCTTAAACATTTGTTATTATGTTCAGATGTGAGCCTATTTGCATATTTATTTACTAATATAACTATATTGTTATATTCACCTACTAATATCTCTATATGATTTTTCAAAGTTTCGGATTTTATTACTGCGTCTCTATTGATACATTTATAGGACTTATCGAACCTGAAACGAAATTCGTCTATTCGTATCGCTATTTCGCTCCATTCCATTCTTGTCGTAAAAAAAAATTTTTATTAAGCTTTCTTCTAATCCATATTATTTTTTTTTTTTTTTTAATCTAAATCTCACTAGAATCGCTAAACCATCCCATTTTTTTTTTTGTTTATTTTCAATGAAACGTTTTTTTTTTTTTTTTGAAGGAGAAGAAAAAAAAATGAGATTTTCTATTTATGAGTTTTTTCTCATTATTATGATATTAATTTATTCTTCTAGAAAATCAAAAATAAAAAAATGTTTACATTTAATGAAGATAAGAATTGTTATATTCTGTCATTAAAAAAATTTTTTGCAGCTGAATATATATATATATACTCAGTAGCGGAGACGTGGAAATATTAATTGTTAATAAATGTGGTTGGCTCACATATTTGTTTACAATATATAAAAAAAAAATTGTCCAACCGCATTGTTAGTAAAAAGCCTAACAGATATTAGTGTTTTTCAAGCAGCGGTTTCCCGCATCGGCTTGGGTTTAGAAATTAAAATCAAGGCAAATTGGGGCATTGGCATTTATTTATGCAGCCCGTTTGCGTTGTTTCGCACCTTGCGAAATCCTGCTTTCGATGTCCTCAAGACGCTCTTTGTAGCGTTGTCTGGATGCCTCGTCTCTGGCCAACTGGGTCATTTCCTTAACCAGTCGGCGTTGTCTAAGTAGCTTTACCCTTTTTCCGGAGCGTTTGTGCTTCTTTGGTTCCTTCCTTTCCTGCCTTGCCCGGTACTCAGCTATTGTGAGTGGGCGTGGTCCATCTTCAGGATGTTGATGCAGAGCTTCTTCCAACGTTGGCAAGTCCCTTTGTGTCGTGGGCTGTGCGGTTGAGAATTGTGGCTCTTCCGCCATCAATTATTATGTTTTTAGTTAATAATAATAACTTCTTGTAGCATAGAATTCTTCCTGCTACGGAATTATCGTAATCTTCGTATGGGTACAGATCGATGCGGTGTCCAGGATGATCCAGTCTGGATCGATGAGGTGTCCAGGATAATGCAGTATCCAATGGAGTGGGAAACAATGGAGCAGCAATCCGTGTGGCGCAGTTGACATTCGTGACAGCCGCATTGATGGCGTCCCAATCTCAGAGCTTGTCCTTGTGTTAAAGATGCCGTCCAAGTGATGTCCCTAGAACAGGTAAAAGATGCCGTTCTAGTAGTGTCGTGTCACGGTCGCCATGTTCTGGGATCTTTAACACAATAAGATCTGGAACTTCTGCTCGTTGAAAAGGTTCTTTATTTTAAGTTGGGAGCAGCGAAGGTGCCGCTTCCAAGGTTCACTTATCTCTGCTTTTACATTGTTTCTTAAGATCTAATTAAGCCTCGGTCTTATCGCTGCGCTGCCCACAGTTGCTAGGCAGCGAGTAACTGTTATGTTTATTCTACGTTATGCCTTTATATTATATTCTATTGTTCTGGACCTTCTTCGAGTAACTGTTATTTTAATGATCAGAGTGTGCTGAAGTTGGGTTCAGCTACCCCGCACATACATTGCTTATGTCTATGTATTCTTACTTATTTTTATGCATATACAAAGGTATGCAGAAGGCATTGACCACTTGAGCTGCAAAGTGCATGCTCAGCATTCCGGTAGATTAGTAGGGTAGATTAGTTCAATATGCTACAGGGGGTAATCACACAGCAAATTACAGAGGCTGTCCAATCTACAAAGAACTGAAAACCAGTCTCCATAAAGATTGAACACGGCACGGGTACACCAAGGAACAGCTACGCTGATACCATCGGAAACAAATCCAGAAGTACTTTTTTCGAAACAAACTAGTATTGCTCCCTAGACTATACCAAGCACTAACAAGATAAGTTTTGCAAACGTTTTAAAATCAGGTATGACAGCTCTAACCCAAAACTCCCAAACCTCACATGAAGAACACACAAAATTGGACACACAACAAAACTATAGGCCATCTGAGCAGCAAGAAACGAAAACTGAAGCTATGATCCAAGCCTTACAACAGAGCATGATGGAATTCATGACGTTTATGCGAGCCACCATTCAAGACATGATGCGTAATCAAAACCTATTGATACATATACTTGTCTCCAAAAACAATCAAAATAAATAATGGCTACCTTACGCATAGCTCCGTGGAACGCCAACGGCGTTTCACAGCGCAAACTTGAGCTAGCTCAATTCCTACATGAGAAGCATATCGACGTAATGCTTCTTTCGGAAACTCATCTTACAAGCAAATACAATTTCCAAATAAGAGATTACAACCTGTATGGTACAAATTACCCCGATGGTAGAGCACACGGTGGACCGGCATTCTAATTAGGAACCGTATGAAGCACCACTTTTACAAAGAGTTTGCTGAAATTCATCTACAGGCCACATCCATCAATATACAGCTGGAGGACAACACTCACCTCACACTAGCGGCCGTATACTGCCCCCCTCGTTTCACAATATTGGAAGACCAATTCCTGGATTTCTTCCATGCACTAGGACCACACTTCATTGCAGCAGGCGACTACAATGCTAAACATACTCACTGGGGATCGCGCCTTTTGAACCCAGAAGGAAAACAGCTTTATAAGGCTTTAATTAAAGCCACTAATAAACTTGATCATGTTTCCCCTAGGAGTCCCACATACTGGCCATCAGACCTTAATAAGCTGCCTGACTTGATTGACTTCGCAGTTACGAAAAATATTCCTCGCAGTTTCGTTAGAGCTGAATGTCTACCAGATCTGTCATCTGATCACTCGCCTGTACTAATTCATCTCAGCCGGTATGCAGAAAACGTAAAACCACCCTACAGACTGACTTCGCACAAAACGAACTGGCTAAGGTATAAAAAATATATAAGTTCACACATTGAGCTAAACCCAAAACTCAGTACTGAACCTAATATAGAGAGCTGCACAGCAACACTGGAATCCATTCTTACGGAAGCAGCTTGAAATGCAACACCTAAAACCACAAACGTTACAATTAATCCGAATAAGACTAACGCACAAATCGAGCAACGTAGAGAATGGCAATCTTCCAGATCACCATCTGCAAAACAATAGCTAAAAATAGCCACACGGAAGCTGACCATCGCTCTGAAACAAGAGGAAGAATACGCTCAGAGCCGATATATAGAGCAACTTTCACCAATAGGTATTAAACATAAGTCACTGTGGAGAGCCCACCCAACCCTTCGCCCACCGACTGAAACCGTTTTGCCCATAAGGAATTCCTCAGGCGGCTGGGCACGTAGTGATGCAGACAGAGCCACCACATTTGCCGCTCACCTACAAAATTTATTTACGCCAAACGAGGCTACTAGCACATTTGCGCTACCGACTTCAAACGCAAACTGCAGCCAGCAACACACCCCAATTGTGTTTCGTCCAAAAGAAATATCTAACATAATTAAAGAAAATCTCAGCCCGAAAAAATCCCCCGGCTACGACCTTATTACCCCGGAAATGATCATCGAGCTGCCACATTCTGCCGTTCGCTACCTAACGCAGCTCTTCAATGCCATCACAAAACTTGGCTACTTTCCACAACGATGGAAGAGATCGATTATAATAATTATTCCGAAGGACCACACAGTTCCCTCATCCTACAGACCAATAAGTCTAATCTCATGTATATCGAAACTATTCGAAAAATGCCTGCTAATCCGACTGAATCCACACCTGAGAGCCCACAATATAATCCCAGCCCATCAATTTGGCTTTCGCGAAAGCCACGGAACCATTAAACAGGTGAATCGAATAACAGCGGAGATAAGAACTGCATTTGAAAATCGAGAATACTGTACAGCCGTATTTCTAGACGTATCCCAAGCATTCGACAGAGTCGGGCTAGACGGCCTAATGTTTAAAGTTAAAACAGCTCTACCCGAAAGCACACACAAACTTCTAAAATCATACCTATATGACAGAAAGTTTGCAGTGCGGTGCAACACTGCTACTTCCACTGACCACGAAATTAAGGCCGGAGTCCCCCAAGGCAGCGTTCTGGGGCCTACTTTATACCTCATCTATACTGCTGACATTCCTACAAATAGTCGTCTAACAGTCCACGTTTGCCGACGATACAGCTATCCTTAGCCGTTCAAGGTCCCCAATCCAAGCTACAGCACAGCTGGCATTGCACCTCGTAGACACTGGGAAGTGGCTCTCTGACTGGCGAATAAAAGTCAACGAGGAAAAATGCAAGCACGTGCCATTTACGCTGAACAGACAAGATTGCCCACCACTTTTGATGAACAACATACCACTCCCGAAAGCAGATGAGGTAACGTACCTAGGAGTACACTCACATGAAGACTCACATGGCGCAGGCACATTGAAGCGAAAACAATTCATCTTAAGCTCAAAGCGAACAACTTACGCTGGCTCATCAACGCTGGCTCTCCGCTCAGCCTGGACCACAAAGTTACTCTACAATGTAGTACTGAAACCCATCTGTACCTATGGCGCACAGCTATGGAGCAACGCCAGCAACAGCAATATTGACATCATACAGCGAGCACAGTCAAAGATTCTGAGAACCATCTCTGGGGCACCGCGGTACGTTCGGAACGAAAACATCCATAGAGATTTAAATATTCCACCAGTCACCAATGAAATCACAGAGCTTACGAAAAAATATCATGGCAAGCTTTCCTCGCACCCCCAACCACCTAGCGAGAAATCTAACCCAGCTCAGCAGTCGTTCCCGTCTCCGACGAAGGGACCTACCAACCCAGCGAAGAAATTTTTAGGGACGCTTAATCTCGGAACAGTTGGAAAAAAAATTAAAACGTCTGTTTAGAAAAAAATTGTATTAGTTAAGATTTTTAAACTTATTGTTAGCTCTTATTTAAGAGGATTCAATAAATAAAAGCAGAGTTAATATAAAAAAAAAAAATTTGGAAATGCGCCAAGATCCAAAAAGTGATCACAAAATAAGAGGAAATTTCAACGGTATATTTCCAACTACTAACGGACTAGTTATGTATATGACTACACATAGGGGACTAGTTTGCACAGAAACGGACAAACGGACATGCTCTTAGCTACTCTAAAGGTCATCCTGATCAAGAATAAAAATACTTTTCAAGGTCGGAGTTGTCTCTCCTGAAATGAGTTGCAAACTTGCGACCAAAATTATAAACCTTTTGCAAGGGATTGAAAAAGTTCCGTTCGATTAATGTGCCATTAACTCAGATAGGGCTCACTTTTTCATTGTAACACGAGTTCAATGTCTTCAATTCAATTTTCTATTTTATGCGCAGAAATTACATATATACTATTTTGCTGGTAACTTAATTTTGAATAACAGAAACTCTGGTCAACTTCCACTGGAGCTTACCCCACCGGCGTCTATAACATTATTCCTGCTGCATAGCACGCCAACAATAAGCTAAAGCACTGTCTAGTCTGTCTGGTTACCTCTGCGGTTCAAAAGGTATTGAAAATTTGCAGGAAATATTTTCCATATTAACCTTTTTTTTAGCTAATAAGTAAACATAGATAATCAATTTATTTATAAGATTAATCTATTGCGAACCAAATTTTAACTATCAGGTTAAACCGCTCGTTGTTTCCAGTTTCTTTGCCAATAATAATAAATAAATGCTCCTTCTTTGCCAATAAATAATACTCCCAAACTTATGTATTTCTTGAAAAATCCAACACTTAAAAGTTACGCAATTTAAAAATGGAACTAGTTGTTCAATTATATTTTATTCGCTTTTCATATAATATTATTTAATTTCCTAATCTATATATACAAACTAAGCATCGTTGCTTAATTACAATATATTAGCATAGAAATTACAATATATTTAAGTATTCCTAATTTTGAGAATTTACATAAGACAAATGCTTTTTACTTACTATATTTTACTTAGGATAAGATCTTATATTATCTTATAATTGAAGACACAAATATTTTTTTAAGTCTATATGTTTTTGAATACTTATTATTTGTAATACGATTGTAACTCGTATACCGGCCGGTTCAATACTTTCCTCACGTTGACTTCTGAAAAAAAAACAATTTTGTAGAAAATTATAAAAATTCCTATACCTGTTGTAATTTTGAAGTGTTATATTATCTATATTATAAAAATACTATAAATTTCACACAAATAAATTATTATATACGTTTTAACTATATCAATAAATGAAACAAAAAGTTTGAGATGTTGAAAACGTCCGAGTCAACACAGTTGATTCCTAAGAAAAGTTGAATTCCATCCAATACTACTATAATACTACTGACAATTAATATTAAAATTCATTTGATAGATAAACCCCTTCCTGAAATACTAAGTTTTATTATTTTATTATTACATGCCGAGGACCTACGATACCCGAACACCTATTATGAAAAATTACGGAAAAAGTTTAATCATAGTGAAATTTTTTTAAACCCCCAACATTTTAACGCCCCAAATGTAGCAGCAACATACGTGTATATGGCGAAAGCCCGAAACTTAAATCATAATTATATTTCTGTAAAACACACAAGTGAGCCTAGAATCTCCAAGCTGTTTATAAAAAACAAGGAGTCAAAAACCTGTGACCGGCCCGGTACCCAAATAACATGAGCCAAAAAATATAATATGTCAAGGAGAGCCATAGAAACGGAAACGGAAGAACCGCAAACCGAAATCTCTATTACAACGATTTCATGCAATATGCAAGATTTTCGCTGCTAACACAGAACAGACAGTAATAGAAAAATTGGTTGTTTATGAGCTCAGCGAAATTTATGGAGTTGAAACGTTATCCAAAATAGGTAAGAATCAAAAAATTAAAAGACCTATCAAAGCAACTACTTTAAGCGATTAGAAATCAAAGTAGAAAAACAAAATCCGAAGCAGGAAATAATAAAGAAAATATGCGAAGCATAAATAAAATCTTTAAAATCTACATAGTACGGATATTTATAACTTGCAAATAACAGGATATAGAATATAGAATATCGAATTTAGAATATAAAATAAAGAATATAGAATATAGAATATGGAATATAGAATATATATATATACATATATATATATATATATAGAATATAGTATAAGAAAAGAAAAAACAAAATTACACATATTTAAATTAGTTTCAAGTAAAAAAATAAAAAGAAAATGTTTCAAGAAATCAGACCAACCGACAAAATTAATATACGCGTATAATGCATTTTCTTACCTATCACTGAAAAGCGACCAATGAACGTGACTAATGGAACCACATGGGACACATTAAGTATGTGGGAACACATACTTAACAGGGCGTTACCATTGTGCAGGCGTCGGACCAGCTGATAACTTTTTTATATACATAGTACAAATATTTTTAGTGAATATACAAAATTTTCGGGCTTCTCCGCTTGTCAGTTTCACTTTTTGTTTTCAAAACGTAAAAAAGATCATCAGCTTCGTTAGGAACTATTTTAAGGTTTTCAAAATGGCATCTGGCATACAAAATAACGAGTGCCGCTCGCACTTAATGATTTAACACAAAAAGAAGAAAGAAAAGAAATGAAAAAATCAGAAAACATTGGCTAAGAATTGCAGTTTTTTTGTAGCGAAAAGCCGAGTTCTGTGCCTAACCGGATTATCAGTATATGGAATCTGATATCTCTGAGTTGTCGCGAGACCAGCATTATAGTTTATACCAAGTCGGCTTGCCGACCGATTATTATAGCCTTAGGTTCTTTGTAGTTTGTAGCTTACGAGATTTTTGGGATATGCCCCCACTTCCCGGGGGCTTAAGATTTAGTTTTAAATAAAGCGCATTTGCAATAAATCCCATAAATAAAATTATACTACACCAGCAAATTGACGTTACTTATATATTTGTACTGTTGTCTAGTCCAAGACTAGCAACAGGAGGTCAGTCAACCTCCACAACGTAATCGTCATTTAATCCGCGAAGCCAGACCAGCATAGAGAGCTGGAAGACTGCTGCGGGGACAAAATAACTGGATTGAATAATTGCATAACGAATTTGGGAAATCGCAAGCTTCTTGAATATATTTAATTAATAATTTATCTTTATCGGGATATGAAAATAAATAAGTGTGTCCTAAGTGTAAGTCCTAACGTCTGGTCTGTTTTTCATGAGTTCGAATTGTGCGACAAATACAAGGTACGGTGTGTGAATTTATTATATATGGTTCTTCTTGGGATGAATGTTCAACTTAGACTAAGACAATGTTGCTGACAATGATAATGACTTATACTTATACAAATGTGTAGAAACAATGAAGAGTGCGTATAAGAGTGCATTGCCAATAGCAATATGTATATTTCTCACAAAATATTTAATAAATAATAAATAATAATAAATGAACAAATATTTCGTCAATAGAACAGCTTAAAAAACATATACGAACGTGGAAAAAGAAAACTTTTTTAAAAATAGCCCAATATGCCTTGAATTTGATGTAGATTTAAATCGGCTTAAGGGATAACTTCGCATAACAAATCGTAACACTTCTAAATTTAAGCTAAAGAAAAAAATTTGATTTTAGGCGGCTAAAGAAGGCGTTACACTAATAACGAATACAATATGTATAAGTTAACTGGAGTTACATACTTGTTGCGTATTCCCGCTTTAACGTAACAGCATCGGAGCTTTTGAGTGAAGATCAAAGCTTTGCATAAGAACTTAGGGTAATCTTAAGAGATGGAATTAGTAATAAGTCAGTCGAGATTTGGAGATCATAAGCGTCGGTCATCGCCACGTAGAAATATACAAATTCGCCTCAACCAATGCACCCCGCATTTATTCTAAGATTTATATTATACAAATAAATATAATCGTCAAAAACTTCAACCTAAATTGGCGCCCAAACAAATCTAAAACCCACGACATTACAAGGAGAAACAGCGGAGAAGCGGAGATTACAATAAAGAATAATAGAAATCACTAGATATTCCAAAACACCAAAAAAATTGTAAGTACAACGCCCCTTGATTAATTATTAAAAAGTAAAATAAAAAATCGTTCACGCAAATTGTTCAAAAAATAAAATAAAAAATTTTTGTTCATGCACTCGTGGAGGTTATTGAACCGTATTGAAGGTTATTGACACGTTGATGAGTAAAGGTGACAAAGAGATCAACGACTTAATATCAAGTTGGAATAGGATTTTAAAAAGGGACTAGACAATTAGAAACCGCAAGCAAAAAAGCGAAAGCAGAAAACAGAACTAGAAAAATGGAGTTATCAGCAATCCAACTGAAAGCTATTGTAGAAAGTGCCGTTGCAGGGGCGCTTGCAAGTCAAAAAGAATTATTTGACAAACAATTGGAAGCGATTAACGAGCGCATAGAAAAATGTACAGTGAACACCCCAGAAGTTGAACTTACACAGATGCTGAAATTATACCAGGTGTAGAGTGTAATGAATCTCTGGACATAGTACAGTCGCTGCCAGACTTCGAGGGCGAAAGCGAAACCTATGTGTCATGGAGAAAAGCGGCTCATATCGCTTTTAAAGTTTATGAATCATACGAGGGAGTTCAAAATATTATCAAGCCCTTGGTATTATTCGAAATAAAATTAAAAATTCACCAAACAACGTGCTAGCTTCGTTCAGCACACCGTTGAATTTTAAGGCAATAATTAATCGCCTTGACTTTACATACGCTGACAAAAGGCCTATCTACCTAATTGAGCAGGAGTTGTCGACGTTGAGACAGGGTGATATGACGCTCACCGAATTTTATGAGGAAGTTGAGAAAAAATTGACTCTGCTTACCAATAAAACTATAATGACATGCGATAAACCCTTGTCGATGTCATTCAATGAAAAGTATAGGGCTGACGCATTACGTGTATTTATAACAGGCACAAAGAAGTCATTGAGTGATATCCTGTTTGCCAAAGGAACCAAGGACTTACCAACAGCCCTTGCTCTAGCACAGTAGGTTGAGTCAAATCACGAGCGTTATCAATTCGCTCTGAACTACTCAAGAAACTGTCGGGACAGAGTTCCGCAACTGGAAAAAAAAACTAATAGGGATAGAAGCACTAATATGCAAGACAAAAACCCATATTTTAGCAAGCGTCAGTTTGTGCCCAGTTTTGACAGGCAAGCAACTGCAATAGCGTAATTTTTTCTGATATAAAAGACATCGTAGTACCAAACCAAATAGCCGACAAATTCCACATGATGTTAAAAGACCGATTGGGTGTCTTTGCAGACCCGGAAAAAACACTGCCATTTAACACCAATATTATTGCTACCATACGGACGGAAGATGACCAACCGGTATACTCAAGACTTTATCCATATCCCATGGGCGTAGCAGATTTTGTAAACGAAGAAAGCGTTGTTAAAAGACGTAATTATTTGACCTTCGCGCTCACCCTACAACAATCCGGTTTGGGTAGTCGACAAAAAGGGTACTGATGAAAAGGGAAATAAGAAAAAAAGGATGGTTATAGACTTTCGGATGCTAAACTCAAAGTCGGTGGATGACAAATACCCGGTACCAAATGTTGTATTCATCCTATCAAATTTGAGGAAAGCCAGATTTTTTACCACACTAGATCTGAAGTCAGGATTTCATCAAATATTACTTGCAGAAAATGATAGGGAGAAAACCGCATTCTCGGTTGCACATGGAAAATACGAGTTTTGTAGACTTCCCCTCGGTCTTAAAAATGCGCCCAGTATGTTTCAACGTGCCATAGATGACGTACTCAGGCCCCAAATAGGAAAGGCTTGTTTTGTCTACGTTGATGACGTTATTATTTTTTCCGAACGACTTGAAGACCATCTGAATCATATTTGTTGGGTACTTGATAGACTACTTGAAGCCAACATGAGGGTGTCTAAGGAGAAATCGAACTTCTTTAAGGAAAGTGTCGAATATTTGGGATTCATAGTATCCAAAGACGGCATCACAACAAATCCTAAAAAAGTAGAGGCTATCCATAAATATGAAGAACCCACTAATTTGTTCAATGTTAGATCCTTTTTAGGGCTAGCAAGCTATTACCGCTGCTTTATAAAGGACTTTGCTTCAATGCTCGACCTTTGAATGACATCCAAGGGGGAAAACGGAAAAGTTTCCGAAAATGTAATGCTACCCTACCCAGACTACACAAAGCCTTTCGATTTAACTACGGACGCTTCGGCTCTTGGCCTGGGCGCGGTTTTATCACAAAACGGAAAGCCTATAACGATGATATCTAGATCCTTAAAAGGTGGAGAGCTTGGTTTCGCAACTAACGAACGAGAGCTCCTAGCCATTTTATGGGATTTAAAGACATTAAAGGACTATCTGTATGGCGCTAAAAATCTGAATGTTTACACAGATCACATACCATTAACATTTGCCGTGTCAGATAAAAACACAAATGCTAAAATCAAAAGGTGGAAGGCATTTATAGATGAGCACAACGCAAAAATGTTGTATAAGCCAGGGAGAGAGAACCATGTTGCAGATGCACTATCCAGGCAGGCCATCCACGCTTTAGAAAGCCACCTCCGGTCAGATATGGCAACCATACATAGTGAAATTTCGCTTTCATACACAATCGAAACAGTCGACAAGCCGGTCAACTGCTTTAGAAACCAAATAATAATAGAAGAAGGCACAGCGGATAATACTCGCACCTTTATTATATTTGGTAACAAGTCAAGGCATGTAATACAATTCGTAAATAGGGAATCGTTAGTAGGCAGAATTCGCGACGTAGTAAAACAAGATGTAGTGAATGCAATATACTGCGAATTGCCCATACTGGCATTCATCCAGAACAGACTTATAGAAGAGTTCCCAGCAACGACTTTCCGGCATACAAAAAAGCTGGTGACCGACATCTATAACAAAGAGGAACAAAAATAAATAGTAACCATTAAACACAACAGAGCGCACAGGGCAGCGCAAGAAAATGTTAAACATATTCTGGAAGATTATTTTTTCCCAAAAATGTCGCAACTGGCAGCCAGCATAGTAGGTAACTGCCTGGTTTGCCAAAATGCCAAATATGTACGTCATCCGCAGAAACATGTCCTTGTGAGAACGCCTATTCCTTCACAAATCGGCGAGACATTACATATTGATATTTTTTCTACAGACAGGAGATATTTTTTAACCTGTATAGATAAATTTTCAAAATTTGCGGTCGTTCAACCCATAGGCTCCAGAACGATAGCCGACATAGAGCCTGCAATAATGCAGTTAATGAACCTATATCCAAACTCAAAGACAATATTTTGCGACAATGAGCCATCTATTAACTCTGAGTCAATTAGATCACTCTTAGCAAATCAGTTTAATGTTCAAGTGGAAAATTCACCACCCTATCATAGTACCTCAAATGGACAGGTCGAAAGGTTTCACAGCACACTATTAGAAATATCACGATGCCTAAAATTAGAGAAAGGCATAGTTGATACGGTAAATCTCATACTTCAAGCAACCGTGGAATACAACAAAACAGTACATTCAGTCACCAATAAAAAGCCGATCGACATAATTCATGCAATGCCCCCGGAACTTGCAGAGGAAATCTCAGAAAAAAGTCACAGAGCACAAGAAATACAATTAAGAAGAATTAATAGATCAAGATGTGACAGAACTTTCCAGGTCGGGGACACTGTCTTTGTAAAACAAAACAAACGGCTCGGAAATAAACTTACCCCACGCTACAAAGAAGAAAAAATTTAAGCAGACATTGGGACAAGTGTCTTAATAAAGGGGAGGGTAGTACATAAAGATAATTTACGTTAGGATTATTATTTTTATGTACTATCTACTACCAATTGGTGTCAATAATGGCCTTCCTCATCCTATTTTTACATCATAATAAAAAAAAAAACAAATTTAATCAACGAGCGTTGTACCTTGTTATATTATATATATTGTTATATATTATCACTATTATTAACTAACAATGTATTTGCAGTTTTTATTTTTTGGAGTCTATAATAATTAAGGCAAAGCGTTAAAAGAAAGATTTTAGATCCTACATCGAGCTCTCCGCCATCAACTTCTCTATCCAACGTGCCCATTGTGATGAAACTACAGGACCACAAAGGCCAACGTCAACGAGGCACGGATCACCAGGATTCCCATGTCAACCGTATAATTTGAAAGGACTGAGGACAGCCTTCATCTTAGTAAGGGAGGAGTTAACTGGAGTTACATACTTGTTGCGTATTCCCGCTTTAACGTAACAGCATCGGAGCTTTTGAGTGAAGATCAAAGCTTTGCATAAGAACTTAGGGTAATCTTAAGAGATGGAATTAGTAATAAGTCAGTCGAGATTTGGAGATCATAAGCGTCGGTCATCGCCACGCAGAAATATACAAATTCGCCTCAACCAATGCACCCCGCATTTATTCTAAGATTTATATTATACAAATAAATATAATCGTCAAATACTTCAACCTAAATTTATATAACAAGGAAATAGTAGAAGCAGGCTCAACTCCTGCTAAAGGGTCTAAACCGTGTTACGCCCGGCCGCTCTTCTCATATGCGGTAAAAACGATCACCCTTTGTCTTTCATTCGCCAATGGTGTGCGACTACTGTAAGCCTACACTATAGCTGATTTTTTATACCCTTGCAGGGGGTATTATAATTTTGTCCAGAAATGTGTAACGCATTAAAGGAAGCATATCCGACCCCACAAAGTATATATATTCTTGATCAGCATCAACAGCCGAGTCGATATAGTCATGTCCGTCTGTCCGTCTGTTTCTATGTAAAAAATAGACAGTAGTTTTAAAGCTAGCGTTTTGAAATTTTTACCAGATCATTATTTTTGTTGCACGCATATCAAGTTTCAATCGGTCGGATCGGACCACTAAATCATATAGCTGCCATACAAACGATCAATCAGATTTCAAGTCTTTGTATGGAACACTTTTTTGTTCTCCAAGCTATCGCAGCCGAATTCAACATTTATTCATTTGACATAGCCATACATGATTTTTTAAAGTTTGGTCTGGATCGGACCACTATATCACAAAGCTGCCATACAAACGACCGATATGAAAACAAGTCTTTGTATTGAAAACTTTTTTGTTTTCCAAGCTATTGCAACCGAATTCAACATTTATTCATTTGACATGGCCATACCAATAATTTTTATAAGACTTCTGATTTTTACATAAGTAATTATTGCAATTTTGTAAAGATCTGCAAGGGTTTACCATCTTCGGCAAGCCGAGGATAACTTTTCTCAATTGTTTTTAATTAAATTAAACTTTTATTTTTTTGTCGTAATTCAGAAAATAAATTTCCAGTCCTCGTTGACTTTAAAATTTTAGGACAATAGATATACATATTACATACAGGGTGTGGCGCTTAAATCCGGACAAATTTTTGTGTTTGTTTCAAAACAAATTTTTTGACTTAGAACATACATGAAATGGAAAATTCATTTACAGAAATATAACTGTACCTGTCGAAAGTAAAATTACTCTATATAACCTCCTTCAGCCCTTATAACCGCCTCTATCCTTGTCCTAAAACGGTCGCATGCTCTCTTTAATGCAGCGCTGTCCATATTGGTGAATGCTGCTTCGATAGCGGTGCGTAGAGATGCGACATTAGGGTGCCTGGACTTGTTAGTAACCCTTTCGACTACGCTCCAAACATAATAATCCAGGGGGTTCAAACGATTGCCCTGGGTCCTCCAAAATCTGCGCCTGAGCCTTTTCCCCGACTGCTGGAGTTCGTGACATGCGTTTTCTCGAATAATTTCTCCTCGTTGGGTTAGCAGAAGGTTTCCCAGACACCTCAGAAGCATTTTACTTAGATACAATATCGTATACAGTTGATATCGGGTACTTGAAAAATCGAATTATTTATGTCGGTGAACGCCCATCGCGAAGACTTTCGATAATCGCAACTCTTCGGTTGTACTCCGCACTTGCATCCCAGCCATTTTTAGGTTATGACTAATTACTAAATGCCTATGGCATTTAAAAACGCCAGCAGCGAACTATGGTGGAATTCCTATGTGGCGGGAAATTCAAATTGATATTTGCCCGGATTTAAGCACCACACCCTGCATTAGCATATTATTGTTGTCCAATCCATTTTGGATAAGCTTCCAATTAGTAATCTTGGTCCCAGAAGAGTCTCCTTTAAAAAAAGGAGCTTTTTCGATAAATAATTAAAGTTTTTAAGTTTAAACGACAATGTTAAATTAAATTAGTAATAAATTAAATTATAAATTAAATTAGTTATATTTAAAAGAAACCCATTTTTCATAATGGGTCCAATGCCCGTGCGAGGTTCTTATTATTTTTTTTTCAATAAATTCAGTCAATTTCTCGTTTGAAAATTCTCGTTTCACCAACAAAAATAATAGTTACAAAATGTAAGTCGTGAGAGAAGGAAAAAATTACCTTAGTGAAATTTTTATGTCAGCAATTGGAAATCTCCTCGCCCTCTAGTGTACTCGCAACATTTTCTAATTTTTGAGAGAGTTTCATTTTACGGCAATTATTATCCGACTCAAGGGCTTCCATTATCTAAAAATAAATACATTTTTAATGATCATCAGAAAATAATTAATTGTATAACTTTTCTCGCCTGATTTTTGTATTTGGTTACATAAATGTATAACTCTTTCAAAGCAGAAATGGTATCAAACTCGTCGATCTGCCTAACAGACAGTTGTTGCATGGCTGTACTCATTTCTTGGTCGCTTATTTGCGGAAGACGAGAAACATCGCGGTAAAATCCTTTTACCATTATTCGATAGTTTGGAATATCCTGCAAAACAAATTTGGTAATAAAATATATGGTCCGTAATATTTACAATTTTAACAATATGAATTGTACAAATTATACATTTTATTTTTATAAGGAATTTTTTTTTTCATATTTTTATTTATTTATTTATTGAATCTTCTCCTGGTATATAGAGACTAACAATAAGTTTAAAAATCTTAATCTACTCACTTAATTATAAATTATAGTAAATGGCCCTATGTGCCGCGTGTGATTATTCACTTCTATAAGAAATTTGGCTAATTGATTTGGATGCGTTGCAAGTCGCTTTAGGTATTTAGCCTTCTGCTGGACAATTTCAGTTTTTACAACTGGAATCCGTAGGTGCTGGTGGATGTTCGCGTTCCGGATGTACCAAGGTGCACCAGTTATTGTTCGCAGGATTTTTGATTGTGCTCGTTTTATTATTTCAATGTTGCTGTTGCATGCATTGCCCCATAGTTGACATCCATATGTCCATATTGGTTTTAGACCTGTGTTGTATAGCAGCACCTTGTAGTCCAAACTTATTGGAGAGCGTGAGTTGATAAGACAGTGAAACCTACTGGCTTTCAGCTTCAAATGCGTTTTCTTGGCTTCAATGTGCTTACGCCAAATTAATCTTCTGTCTTGATGAACTCCGAGGTAAATGGCTGAATCATTTCGTGGAATTTTGACGTTATTTAGAGGTCATGGGGGACAGCTACGCCTATTAAGCGTAAATGTGACATGTTTGCATTTCTGCTCGTTGATTGCAATACGCCTGTTAGCCAGCCAATTCTCCACAACAGTTAGGTAACCAGCCTGGTGCGCTGAAGCTTGCAGAGGGCATTTCAATCGGATGAGAATTGCGGTGTCATCAGCAAAAGTTGATAGTGTTGTTCGATCACTTGTACGAATGTCAGCTGTGTATAGGAGATACAGTGTCGGAGCAAAAACGCTACCCTGAGGGACTCCCGCTTCGATGACATGGTCCTCGAATTTGCACCTTACAGCAAATTATCTGTTTAATAGATAAGATTCAAGCAGCTTTTGTGTATTTGGTGGAAGGATTGTTTTTATTTTATACATGAGACCCTTCAACCACACTCGGTCGAATGCTTGGGCGACGTCGAGAAATACGGCTGTGCAATATTCTTTGTGCTCAAAGGAAGTTCTGATCTCTGTTGTTATTCTGTTCACTTGTTCAATTGTTCTATGATTTTGACGGAATCCAAATTGATGCGATGGAACTGTGTTACGAGTTTGCAGATGTGCTTGTATTCGAATGATGAGTAATTTTTCAAAGAGCTTAGAGATGCATGAAAGTAGACTTATTCGTCTGTAGGATGATGGCTGCGTTCTATCTTTTCCTGGCTTTGAAATCATAATTATGGTGTATTTTTTCCATTGGTTGGGAAAATAATTGTTTTTTGCTATGGCATTGAACAATGTGCTGATATATCGTACAGCACAGTTTGGTAGCTCCATAATCATTTTTGGAGATATTAAGTCATGGCCAGGTGCTTTCTTTGGATTCAGTTGTTCTTTGATAACTTTTTCAATTTCGTTCGGAGGAAAATTCAGTGGATCAGTATGTTGTCCATCGGTGACGTGCGGGAGCGTAAAGCCATTTGTTGGTGGGTTCGGCTGAAACACTTTTTGTAGATGAGTAGCAAATACATTTGCCTTTTCTGCATCACTACAGGCCCATTTCCCAGTGTTATCCCGAATAGGCATCTCTGATTCCATAGGCATACTTAGGCAAAGATTTGCCTTCCACAATGACTGCCTTGTGTTTGTCGGCGATAGTTTCTCAATATACCAGCGATGTTGTATATCCTTCTCATTCTTCTCACCAGCTTTGTGGCTGGTGATCTGTGGGTTTGCCACTCTCGTCGGAGACGTCGTTTTTCTAGCACTAAGTTCTCGATTTGCCTGTTCGTAGTCCCATATCTTAAGTGTTGCTTAGAAGTTATTTGAGGTGTTGCAGCACTAGCAGCTTTTGTTATTATTAGTTTCAATATCTGAATTTGTGTCTAGCATAGGATTGCGTTCTAAGTGTGTGCTGACATATTTTTTATACTTTAACCAGTTTGTGGCTGATGTTGTAAGATGACGCGGCCTTTCTTTAATTTCTGGCTGCCGAAAAATATTTAAGAGTACGGGTGAGTGGTCAGATGAGATATCTTCAAGTGTTACAGCGTTAAGAAGCACTAAAGGAATTTTTCTTACAATCGCAAAATCAATCAGATCTGGTAGTTTTCGGGGGTCTGTAGGCCAGTATGTGGGTTTCCCAGGTGATAGACAGTTCAACCTATTTATCGGATTGATAATTGCAGATATAGCTGTTTACCATTAGGATTTACTAAACGGGATCCCCAGTGTGTATGTTTGGCGTTGTAGTCGCCCGCAGCAAAAAATTGATCCCCAAGGGTGCAAAAGAATTCCATAAATTGATTCTCAGTAATTGAGAAACGGGGCGGACAGTAGAAGGCGGCCAGAGTTATATTACCGCCACTAGATTGGATCACCACAGATGTAGCTTGTAGGTAATTTTTCTCAAAACGATCAAGGAAGTTATGTTTAATGCGACTACTGATCAAGATGCCGGTTCCTCCATGTGCTTTTCCATCGGGGTGATTAGTGGCGTAGAACACGAAGCCATTTATTTGAAAATTGTACTTGCCGGTTAGATGGGTCTCTGAGAGCAACATAATATCAACTTCTTTATCTTTCAAGAACCTAGCGAGATTAAGTTTGTGGCGACGCCATTCGCATTCCATAAACATATAAGAAGGGAGGTCATTTTTTTCATTTTTAATGTTGAGATGCAAGTACTTGTACTAAGGCACGCGTAAGATCCTGCATTGTTGATCTCATGAACGACATAAACTCCGTCATCGTTGCTTGGAATGATAACATATTTTTTTCGATGGCACGTGTGGGTTGTTGCAGGTCGTCTGGCACGGCTCGAGGTTGCGGCGCTTTTGAGAACGCTGTTGTGGACGCAGGACCTTCCGTTCCCGATTTTAGGGCACCAGCAAATGACACACCCAGTATGGTGCTTACTGGAGGAAGGAATGAAATTTTGGCGTTGGAGACGAAAATGTTAGGAGACGATTGGGAGGGTACCATAAATTTTTGGATATTATTAGTACTACGAGCCGAAGCAATTCGTTTGTTCATGCGACTTTTAAGATCTTTGTAGACAGGGCATTCCCGGTAATTAGCTGTGTGGTTTTCACCACAATTGCCACATTTTGTTGAATTTGGATCAAGTTTATTGGCCGGGCAAGTGCTAGATGCGTGCAGATCCCCGCAGGCGACGCAAACGGAAGGAAGGGTACAATATGTCTTGGTGTGGCCATATTCTTGGCAGTTGAGGCATTGTACTGGACCATTACGCTTATGGTTCTTCTACAGTAATTTTACGGTGTAATAAGAATTGGAGATTGTAAATTGGGTGCACTTCATTTCTCTTTGGTGTTTGGCTAGGTGGGTCTAGCTCGACCTTGAAGAGCGGTTGGGGCTTCTTATTTTTATTAAGAATATTAATAACTGATTTAACGTTAAAGCCCTTTTCGTGCAGTGCATTCGGAACTTCATTGGGTGTGACATCATACTCAATGCGTTTCAGTACCACTTGCAGCCCTTTACTGCTTTTGAGTTGGTACTTGTAATATTTTTTGCCTTTTTCGTTTAAGAACTTCAAAACCGCATAAAACTGGTCTTCGGTTTTAACCTGAAGCTTAGTTTCTTGAATTTTTCCTCTTCTTAGAGGTATAACGTAAAAATTATTATATCGAAAAAGCTGAACTATTTTATTAACCAGTGCGTTCGTAGTAATCTCTCGGATGTATATTGGTGGAGGCTTTGGTTTTTGAGATACACTATCTGTCGTTTTATTAGCTTCCTCGCTTCCGTTTTCTGCTATCAGTGCAAACATGTTTTTATTGTTGGTAGTAGTAGTTTTGGTTTCGCTACCACAATTTATTTTGGCTTTATTACCTGTTGTGCGTTGCGGACTCCGTTTACGTTTTACAAAAACGTAGTTATCCAAACCAGTCTGCATGACCGAATTCGGGCGGCCACTTGGATTGCACTTTGACACACATAAAACGGTACTTGTCTCGTTAATTGTTTTGCTTGCAATGCAAAAGCCGGTGAGGTCGTTGACAGAATCGTTTGAGTTGAAGAGACTGTTGCGGTTGTTGTTGTTGTCCATGCGATTGCAGTTGTGAGAGAGGCGACCGTCCTGGTAGTTACTGCAGCTGGGCTTAAGAGAGTAGGCTTGCCTACAATGGTTAACGGAGTATGTGTGTTATTTGTTGTTGGTTGAAGCATTGGAGAAGCGCGCTCTTCGCTCAAAGATTATAGAACTGTGCTTGACAACGACGGAGAGCAAGAGTGCGCTCTCTGGTCTTGGGAGGGCTTAAGCGTTTCCGTAGAAACGAATGAGAAATACGCGTTGTTTTTGATTGAAGAAAGCCGACGCTCTCTTGTTTACGTTGACGTTACTCTCGAATTTTGCATTTTTACATTTTGTGTGTTCATATTTTACTAAATACAATTCGTATAAATAAAATAGGTATTGATTTTAGATGATAGCTTAGTTAAATTTTTAACCAACTAATCATTACAAAAGCGTCTTTTCGCACTACTTTTTATACCCTTGATAAAGGGTATTATAATTTTGTCCAGAAATGTGTAACGCATTAAAGGAAGCATCTCCGACCCCACAAAGTTTATATATTCTTGATCAGCATCAACAGCCGAGTCGATATAGCCATGTCCGTCTGTCCGTCTATCCGTCTGTCCGTCTATCCGTCTGTCCGTCTGTCCGTCTGTTTCTATGCAAAAAATAGACAGTAGTTTTAAAGCAAGCGTTTTGAAATTTTTACCAGAACATTATTTTTGTTGCACGCAGACGAAGTTTAAGAATCATTCGGATCGGACCGCTATATCATATAGCTGCCATACAAACGACCGATATGAAAACAAGTCTTTGTATGGGAAATTTTTTTGTTTTCCAAGCTATTGCAACTGAATTCAACATTTATTCATTTGACATAGCCATACATGATTTGTAAAAGTTTGGTCCGGATCGGACCTCTATATCATATAGCTGCCATACAAACGACCGATATGAAAACAAGACTTTGTATGCAAAACTTTTTTGTTTTCATCTTCGGCAAGCCGAAGATAACTTTTCTCACTTTTTTTAATTTCACTTACTTTTACTGATTTTGTGATTCACGAAACACGTCTGCACTCGCCGAATGCACTCGCCAAATATAAATAATTTAAAGTTATTTTCCAATTTGTATTTAAATATGTAATTTTTTAATATACAGGGTGCGTTATGAAAGTAATGCGCATTTTCTAAGAAAAATATATTTGTTGATCCAATCAGTACAAATTATTAAAATTCTTCAAAATTGTCCCCTCCTGCGTCAATACACTTGCGGAGACGTGTATGCCACGCCTGGAAAGCACCCTGAAACTGCTCGACAGAAATGCCTTTCAGGAACCTTGTTACGCGAGCTTGAATGTTCTCCACCGACTCCCAGTGTTTTCCCTTTAGCTCTCTCTTCAGTAGGGGGAACAAAAAAAAGTCGCACGGAGCTAAGTCAGGGCTGTAAGGAGTCTGGGGCACAACTGAGATCTTCTTCTGGGTCAAGAAGTTGGTGACGACGAAGGCCGTGTGGCTGGGGGCGTTATCGTGGTGGAGCATGAAAACGTCTTTGATTTCTGGCCTGACGCGTACGACTCGGCGTTTCAGTCTCTTGAGTACCTCTTGGTAAAAGGCTCCGTTGACAGTTTGTCCTTGCGGTACAAACTCAAAATGGACGATTCCTCGGACGTCAAAGAAGACAATCAGCATTGTTTTGATACGAGATTTGCTCATGCGCGCCTTCTTGGGTCTGGGAGAAAATTGTGTGTGCCACTCGGAGCTCTGTCGTTTGGATTCTGGATCGTACTCGAACATCCAGGATTCATCCCCAGTAACAGTAAAATTTAAAAAACCTGGATCATTTCTAATCGATTCCTTTATGGCGTACCGCTGTTCCAGCGAACGCTCCATCGCACCGGGACACAACAGAAAAAATGACTTCGCTCTACGACACGTCCTACCAATTCTATTGCTCAGAGCGAACTGAGACCGAGCGCGTTGGAAAGGAGAGACTCCGCCCCAAATTTTCAGACAGGTCCGAGCGTGCTACGACAGGTAGTTACGTGACAATGAAACCATGCGCATTACTTTGATAACGCACCCTGTACAGTTGTGTTTTCAAGAAAAGAATTATGGAATTATTGAAAGAAACCTTTGTAGGCAATTACAAACAGGATCTAAAATAATATCACAATATATAATAATATGGATTTGTAAGCTCCCTACACTTTTTTGTGATAGTTCTTCGTTTACATCCGAAATTAATGTCTTAAAGCCAGGTTTTTAGCTCCGAAGTCTTACCAGATAGACGGAACCGACTTCTGCAAAGAGAAAGAGTAGTCCTAATCTCTGTAGATTCTGGATTCTGGTGATTTTTAATTTCTCTGCGTTCAAATCACTTTGTCTTCTCAATCGCTGTTCTTAGGTGGAAGGTGGTATTTCTTCCGAAACGTCTACGTGCTGGCATCACTTGTCTGCTATTCAGTCGGTTTTGAATCTTATGTCACATAGTGACCTGCTAGTGGCTCTGGTCAAACTCACTTGGTCAAATATTGAAAATTCGCCATCTTCACCAAGATTTTACTACGGGTATGTTCCACTTGTCCCTTGGTCCTAATAACCACGTAAGAAACTTTTTGGGTCGGCTCCAAGACCTGTGTTTTGTTTCTGATCCTGATGGAATCACCCTCTCCAAAACCCTGCCGCTTTCGACTCCAAAAGACATATACCATAAAAAGGTTGAGGTTTCCAAACTTACTTGTATCAAATTACTTGTATCGCCCTTAAGTTTGCTGACGCAGCTTATAAAACTCATTGCTTCCGTAAGTCTGATCTTCAGAGATTTATTAACTTAATTCCTAAATTTGATTGGTTGATCTTCTGGAATTCACCGATTTAAATAGCGCCTTAGAAATATTTTTTTAAACTTTAAACTTATTCTTTGATTTATAGTAAGTGTGTCAAGAAAATTTCTATCCGCTTCAAATAATCCACCTTAGTTTGGCGCCTTACAAATAAAAAAATATTTAACATTCCTAATAGCCGGACTAGAAATTTTAATCATCTATTCCCAAGCCATTGTAGTTCAACATATCCCCAGCATGAGCCTTTTAGGGTACTGTGTTCGGCCTATAACGTCCCCTATGGCATTACATTCGCACTTTGCACTTCCACTTCATTCAATTCATCAATTCTCACTTTCCTTTCAGGGGAACAAACGCACTCTTTCTCTTGCTCGTAATTCTTCCTACACTTTATTTTCTCGGGTATGTCCTCACGATTTAAGCCGTACAATAAATGGCTGCGCCCCTCGGTTGGTTGGGCGCAAGGTGCGCTGTACGTTATGCAGCAAGAGTGGCACGAAAAAAAACACCGGACAGTGAAGAAACCGAAAGCAAAACGCCAGAATATAGTACACTGGCATAAGTGCATGCCAGTACACCAAGTTGCTACAGAAAATGAATAAGAGCATTAACTTAACAATTTGCATAACAGAAACCTAGACCTCGTTAAGGAATTAATGAACGAGGCTGTCAAGAGTCATCAAATGTTGAAATGGATGAAGGTGCCAAAATTTTTTTTCGACAAGCCTAAATACGAAATCTTGAAGAGTGTTTTGTTGAGCGGAATATTTTCCTTTAAGGTCATGTTTCTACCCTGGCAAGGACACACATTTCTTTCTCAAAAATTTGTAATGCAATCAAAGAGACATCTACGGACCTATACATTTTATACAGTAATATTTTTTGTCGGTTTTAAGCCATTTGGATTTACATCAACGCTGCAATTTGTAGATTCAAATAACGAATTCACAATGCATCCGGTGTAATCCATAAGGTTAAGCCTAAATTAATGCACAGAAAATCTGAACTCTCGGTTCGGTTGTTGTCTAGTGTTACTTTATGATGAGAGGCCTGCTTATATGACTATGTCCCATTTATTGTACATGGATTCGGACCTTAATTGGATTTTGGGTAAAATAACAAAAATAGGTGCGCGTTCAGAAAAAGATGTTTATGTATCATTAAATTTATTTATATATCACACTGCACTGCAGTGCACTGCACTGTCAATATACACGTATTCTTGATTAGGATGAATTTTCCTTTTTGCAACGAGGTTGTAATTTATAAAAGGGTGTGCAAATGCGTGTTGTAAAATTTTCAAGATCGGAACGATCATCGGCCTTATCGGTGACCGTTGATTCTGAATTTGTTCCAGCCTCTATTCCACCTAAGAAGCACCACGATGAAATAAGATAAAGGATACCTGAACACAAGCAATTAATTATTAGCAATTAATTACGTCAATGGAAAACGTGTCAAACAAAAATGAAATTCCGGGCCAATTATGCCGGGGTAACCCATATTGAGCTGCTTGCGTTTAAGTAGCGGTTAGAGTTCCCAGGTCCCGAATTGATAAATCAATAAATCAATCAATGTATTTAAACGTTTATTTTGACTTGCGAGGTTGGAACGGAAATGAGCTAGGGACCAGGCAGATTTAACTGCGTATACATAGACGTGGTAAGCGAGCTTACCAGTGATGCGCATTTGTTGATATTAATATGCATTACTTTTTTTTGTTTTTATAAATTCACATAATTCGTATTTTCACATATTCGTACAATTAAACCGACCCAAAAATCGATTTTTTTCTATTGCTTAAAGAGTTTGTAAATTTCCTGCAAAATACAATGGTGAAAGTCCCATATTGAAATTTGAAGCTTTCTGTTTTTATTGTCGTTTTTCGAAGACGCTTCATAGATAACAGTTTTAACAGGTTTTTTTTTAAAACGGTATTTTTGAAGTTGGCGTAGAGGATCACTCAAAATCTAATCAGCCAATTTGGCTGACATTTTAGGGATTTCTTCTTATAACATAACGTTCTTATATAACGTACATATATGAACTATATGAACTAAATAATTTTGGAAGGTAAACATTGGAAGGTATCATTTTTTTTAAAACCCTGGCAACTGTTTTTTTCGATTTGTAAGAAATGTAAAACAATTTGATTTTTATTTTTAGATAATAATTACGGATTCCAAGATCTACGCCGTGAATTGGTATGGTACCTCTTCAAGACCGCCATTTTGAAAAAGAAAATAAAATATTTTTTAAACTTATTAAGATTATGTTAATCGGGCTAAGAAATTTCATTTTAATTAAATTGAAACTTTGATTAGAAAAAAATTGTTAAACATTTTATTTTTTTTGCCGTTCTAATTGTAATTTTGTCCCTCCCCTTAATTGGATTTATCTTTTTGTAGTTTTATGTAATTAAATATTTGTTTTAATAATAATTTGTACAAGCTTTGAAAACTTTTAACGCAATATTCATTAGTAAACAAAAATTATTTTAATTTAATTCGATAATTATATGTTGAATAATTTTTTGAAATGATAGTTTAATTTGTTGCATTTTTTTTTATAAAGGCTAATGATTTCTCGCTCATAGGGATCAGCTATGACGAATTTTTTGCGCTTGGGAAACTATTAATTAAGTTGCCTTCAAATACTAAATTGAAAATAAAGCGTCAAAATCAAGAGTTGGTTACTGATTTAAAAAAAAAAACAAGCTTGCATTTAAATGCAAGAACAATTTCATCTCACACCGTGAAATCAACACATTTAGACATCTTTTTTTACGGTTTTACAGCACCCGCAATTTGGAAATAAATGGTAAGCAAAAAACGATAAGGAATATTTTGGCAAATTATATTACCTCAAAAGAATCACTGTAGTAAGCCACTGTAACGACCCCTTTTTGCCTGTCATTGTGATCAAGAATATAAATACTTATTAAGGTCGGAGTTATCTCTCCTTGGTTTAAAAAAGTTCCGTTTGATTGGGGTGTCATTAATTCAGATGGGGCTCACTTTTTCATTGAAACACGAGTTTAATGTCCTCAATTCAATTCTCCTATTCAATCCTCTATTATATTAGCAGAAATTACATATATACAATTTTTCGGGTAATTGCATTTAGTAAAATGAATAAAAATTGATCATCGAGTGTGTCCTTTATCACACTTAAAAATATTCCAAAATTTATGCCTCTAGTTCTACATAATATAATTCATATAATTATCAACAAGCATCGTGTTGGTATTAGGTCAGTTGTATTCTAAACATTGTAAAATAAAACTTTTATAAAACATTTTATACTGACCTTCGCAAAGAGTAATTTGTTTGAAGGCGAATCCTTCCCAAGTCTATGTTCAGATGTTGAGCAGGCATCCATAAAGGTTTGAGCAATTACACTTAGACAGGTATCCACACAAAAAGTTTTATTTACGTCAAATATAAAGTCGGGATTTTTTATAAAATTAACCCAAAATCTCAGAGGCAAACAATTAGATTTCCATGCGTGCACAATATCAGAATCGCCGATACCATGTCTGCGAGCCTCTTCATCCAACAAATCAAAGAGCCATTTAACTGCCGGTGGTAGCTCCTCATTAACAGTTAAGACAATTGAAAAGAAATCGTCGACGAATTTTTGAATAGTTCCCTTGGTGGCTAAAAGGCGTGTTAGGTACACTTCGGGTATTGTTTTGTTGGCTCTGTCGTTACAATAACTTGAAGAATGCGACGATTGCAACGCTGTCGACGGTCCTGATAAAGTCGAATTTTTCATATTCATATAAAGATCAGGTATTAAAGGTTTAACCAAATGGTAAATCCGAGGCTGCTGCAATCCAGACTCGATGTCGTTATTTATTATCATATGGCTTTGGGAATTATTTATAAAATAAACTGAAAAATGAAAGAAAATATTTATTTAAGAAGTATAGTCTCCTGATATATGTACTTATTGATCGGCTTTGCTAAGCTTCTAAGCTTCTAATTGATGCTTCTAAGATTTTGTTTAAAAAATATATTTTCGTATTGTAGTTTTAAATAGAAAAAACGTATCTAAAAACAAGTGAGAAAAGTTATATTCAGCTTGCCGAAGATGGTACACCCTTGAAAACAAAAAACTTTTCCATACAAAGACTTGTTTTAATATCGGTCGTTTGTATGGAAGCTATATGAGATAGTGGTCCGATCCGGACCAAACTTTCACAAGTCGTGTATGGCTATGTCGAATGAATAAATCGTGTATGGGTATGTCAAATGAATAAATGTTGAATTCGGTTGCAATAAGTTGGAAAAAAAAAGTTTTAAATGCAAAGACTTGTTTTCATATCGGTCGTTTGTATGGCAGCTATATGATATAGTGGTCCGATCCGGACCAAACTTTCACAAATCGTGTATGGCTATGCCGAATGAATAAATTTTGAATTCGGTTGCGATAGCTTGGAGAACAAAAAAATTTTCCATAAAAAGACTTGAAATCTGATTGATAGTTTGTATGGCAGCTATATGATATAGTGGTCCGATCCGACCGATTTTTAAACTTGATCTGCGTGCAACAAAAATAATGATCTGGTAAAAATTTCAAAACGCTAGCTTTAAAACTACTGTCTATTTTTTGCATAGAAACAGACGGACATGGCTATATCGACTCGGCTGTTGATGATGATCAAGAATATATATACTTTGTGGGGTCGGAGATGCTTCCTTTAATGCGTTACACATTTCGGAACAAAATTATAATACCCTTTTCAGGGGTATAAAAATTACAAAAGCACCAATGTGAATGCAAATATTTTACAGAACCGCGAATGTTAAATTAGCGTCATGCCAAAATTAAAATATTCTCTGTAAAGAAATATATAAACATACTTACAGTTATGATATGGTGCCGCATGGTGAGTTTTACTGTATGGTATATGATAATTATCATTGTGCCGGGCAATTAAAGACATTACAGCCGATTCTTTGACTCCATAGTGAGCTAATGTGTTAAGTCGTTTCCAACCGTTTATGGTTTTTGTAGTTAAATCTTCATCTTGCAATGTAAGGTGACCACCGCGCCCGTGCCTCCATTCTAAGTCAACCTCGTGTATAGATGGCCTCATTGAAAACGGAGTATTTTTAAATATAGCATCTAGTATTTTTAGCTTTACTTGTGAAATCGTATCCCAATCGTTAACACGACATTGAACTTTTTCATCCAGATCATCTTGCAAAATATGCAAAATAACAACAGAATGAGTAACTTGCTCATGCAGGAGACGCTCTTCGGAAAGGGAGTAACGCGCATCATTGGTTATCGCGTCTACTAAACCTTTTTCAATTTGATGCTTAATTGCTTTGAACAGAAGAAATAAACTTGATCCAGCATATTCTTTTAAATAGTCGTACATACATATGGCCAAATAATTGGTTAACATTTTTTCAACAACACTCTCAGTGCGTCGCAGCATTAGATGAGGATGTTTGCTTTCCAGCGACTTTTCAATTAACCGCAATAACAGTGACTTTAAAATCTCTGTAGCGTACTCCATTTTATTCATTAACACCACCATTAGCAATGAAGCAACATTCACACGGTCTCGAATCGAGAAAGACGACCTTTGATTTTCCAAAGTTTCTATGAATATTAGTAGAAAGTATTTGTTGCTAATAAGTTGTTCAAATTGAACCATAGCAACATCATAGTTGGTATGTGGGCAACTGTCACGAAATTTGGATGAGTTTAAAATAGGATGATCTGACACGCCAGGAAAAAAAACTTTCATTATATAGTTTACATGGTCAAGTGTGGGTATTCCGCTGCTCTCAAGATCTGCTGTAAGGTCGGTCATATCAGTTTGTAGCTCTGCAAAGGCTTGTTTGCACTCAGAACGAACATTACTTTCTAATGTAATCATCTGTATTTGAATGCGTTTATACTCACGCTCTGCCTGCGTAGATTTTCTTCTAAAAATTATAAGAACGATAAGTAAAACCACAACAAGGACAGCCACAGTAAACATAACTCCCACCAATGCATGTGAGAAAGCGTACGGTTTATTTAAATCATATTTAAGATGTCCAATGACAAAACGAAGATTGCGACCGACTTTTACAACAACTAAGGGTAGATCGGTTGTCTGATCCACGCCATTTTCGTCAGTTGGGAGAGGTTGTTGCTCCGGTGGAATACACAAAAGTTGTGTTAAAGCCAAACTTGTAATATTGCATTGTGTCGTACCAATTGTTACATTTACATCATACTCATCTGCTGCTAAATTCAAAAGTTCTCCTTCAATAACTAAGCTATCACCTTTGTAAAGTTTAATTCCGTCTTTCGGAAACCGAAAATACTTCGGGTCAGTCAAATACACAATCGTACTTCTTATATCATGAAAATATTTGTTTAAATCTCGAACCAACTGCACGTTGTCCATTACAAAACTAAGTTGCAAATTTAATTGCGTTTCATGAACCTTAACAAATGTTGTAACATCCATAGTGTTGCTAGTAAAATATCTTGACGTTGGTTCACCTGACGTGTAAGTATGAAAATCATCTACGTAGCGAGTTTTTCTCTTGCGTCTTTCATTTTGAAAATTGGTTCCGATTGGGGTAGAGTTCCTTATGTCCAATTCCGACTTCAAAATTCCATTTGATTTTTTAAAGGTGTAAAATTTGAAATTTACAGGAGGAGAAGGGCATTCCATTTGATTTGGGTTAACAACAACGCAAGAAGTTTTGTTAATTCTTTCATTATCAAAAAATACTTCCAATTCCGGCTTTTGAATTGAGTCAAGATACATTCCATGAACAGTAAGTACGCGACCACCACTAACAAAGCTCCTTAGTGGTTTGATTTGCATTATTCTAGGATCCTGTGTGTAATTAAAAACAGAACAGATATGACGAGGAATTGTACGGAATTGGTAAGCACTGAAATCGTGCCGTGGACTCACAAGTCGATTTTTAATGGTAATATTTTGAAGTAAACTTTGACACGTTAATGTACGGTTTGCACCATCAATAAATAAACGGAGTGATTGGATTGGTTCTGGCTGTGTTGCCTCAGAAGTAGTACAACTAACTTGAGACGATGAAGATTGAGAAACGTTAACGTAACACTCATACTCATCTAAATATGCTCGTATACTTGAACCAATATTTAAATAGTTGCCTATTAAAGACAATAGAGTTCCACCCGACCTTGGACCAATTGTCGGATACAATCCTGTTAGTTGTACATTCTTAAAATGGAATTGTACGCTAGATTCTGTGTATCCTGCATCGTTTGCAACTTTGATTGGGGCTGACATTTCATACAATACTGCTCCAGTGAGACATTCAATTTTTACAGATATTTGATAACTTACTAGATGACATGGAATGGAACCAATATATATTTTACCGCGTACATCTTCTTCGCGTATACCCAAATTACTTCCCTCAATTGTAACAAGAGTGCCACCTTCAATAGGGCCGGATAAGGGTTTAATGATATCGATCCTGGGTAAAGGACAATCAATTTTTATAATCGTGGGTGGCCTTGCATTAAGGAAACTACTGTCGGCACTACAGGTCTCGTTATAAACACACGAGTTTCCGCACCAGGCGCATTGGTATTTCGGTTCACGAGTGACACACAAACTACAGTCAGCGTGATCTCTATGAGAACCTAGTACATCACATTTATACAACGTAACCATAGCCGTGTCGACGTAGTGTTGAAAATTCCATGTAACAACCACTTTTGCCTGATACTCATGGGTATTGGTTTCATAGAAGTAGGGAGTTTTTTCACATACTACGATTTTATTAGATTCAATATGTGCTGGCAGTAGCATTTGGGCGGCTTCAATATGAATCGTACATAGAAAACCGGCGTGGGCATTTTTTGGTTTTGGCAAGTTTTCTATTTCAAGCCGAATTTCTTTTGGAACTCGTACAGGCAAAAGAATTGGCGAACTATTTTTTTTTAAATGGGGGCACTGCCCTGCAGTGCTTATCGCCTTTTCCATGTTTCGGCATTGTTGAGATTTGTGCATACATTTATTGTCAAAAATGCACCAGTTACAACCCCAAGAACTGACTACACATTCTCGGCACATTGTATGGTGTGAGCAGTCGAAAAATGCGAACGACCTTGATACAAAGTCTTTGTTAGTTTCCGAACTTCGCACAGACAATGGTACTAACACATGATCTGTGTTAGTTGGAATAATAGGCCTCTGATCCAGTGGGGGCGTGGCGCATCCAAGACCATTGTCCAAAATTTCAGCGTCAATAGGTGTGGAGTTTCCAAACACACATCGGTATTTGGCATTAAATGGCTCTGGTAATGTCCGTATGATAAGATGTAAAAGTGTAAGTTCGGTAATTGGAATTTTGTCTGGTATAATTGACTCAAAGTCTATACATTGTTGTCCACTGCCCAAGGAAAGCCAACGCGATGCTGATGTGTCTCGTTGGCAAGTAGAACGTATGGTGCACCGTTTTTCCAAAGAGCACCATCCACAGAATGGATCACGGGATTCTAAGCAAGCTGAACAATTTGTATATACGGAACAATGTTCGATTCTTAACTTTGTAATTTTTCGTAACGATAACACATACAGGAAATCGTTTTTTGGCGACATCATAGTATTTGGTAATATACGGTTGCCAGCATCTACGATTATTTCTTCATACTCGCCAGGATTTTGTCCAGACAATAACACTTTTTTTACAATCCCCTCATCTGTTCCAAGAAAAGCCAACGAGTATTGTTGATCTGTCGTTGAAGTCGCAGTTACTGAAGTAACAGACACATTATCAAAATGGAAAAGAGCTTGCGTTGTTATGGGAGACACTCCGCTTATTTTAAGCCCAACGGAACAGAAGTTGTAAATGTTGCCAAGGGAGCCAACAATAGGACATCTTCCGTCATTTATAGTGCCAGATATGTAACCCAAATTACGATCCTTTGTGGTTCCATTAAAGCACAAGTGTATATTTTCAATAAACATGTCCTCTATATCTTTTATGCTGTATATACACATTGCAGATTTCCGTTCCGGTTGATCGCTTATTTCTTTTGACGGAGAAAAAACTGTAACTAATACATGGTCATCTTTTTTTATGCCCATTTGCTGTGCTAACTTATAACTAGCAGGAGTTACTTTTGCATCACGTATAATATTATAATCTTTACTGATTTCAGTTGCAGTGCACTGAATTGTTATTTCAGTGTAACTGTCATAATTAGGATCTGTGATGCATATACGGGCTAACCGAGTAACATAACCTGCTTCATCTGCCAAATGTGATTTTTTTTGAACGATTATAAAGTATGCATACTCTGAAGAATTAAATCCATAAATGTAATTTACCAAAAAATGATCTCGGTACTTAACATCTATATTTATAATTGACTGTTGAATGGAAAACTCGGCGTAATTTAAATCATCAAGGCGCCGAGATGATATAGCAGGGACATCATGACGATAATCTCCAACGTTGGTAAAAGTGGTGCCAACGTACAATATATCGTCTTCTTTCCAAGAATACCTTGCAGGTCCCACAAATGCAAACGTTGATGCCTTTTCATCATTAGCAGCCAATGGTACGGCTATAAACTGTGGTGTGGATGGGAAACGAGGCAGACTATATATTTCGCAGGCACCTGTAAGTAATTATAATTTTTTTTTGTATTTTAATAGTCAAAATTCGAAAAAGTTACTCTTATGAACAAGTTCCATGTACCAGGAAATGAATTGATTAATGTTAATATATTTATAATTAATGTAATTAAAATAGAAATCATTTAAAATCGACATACAACAAAGGGATAATGGCACATTACCCCTCTTTTGGCAGCCTGTCCATTTCTACAATGAATTGTACACCCTTTAACTTTTATTATAAACAAAACAAGTGAGAAAAGTTATCTTCGGCTTGCCGAAGATGGTATACCATTGAAAACAAAAAAGTTTTCCATACAAAGACTTGTTTTCATATCGGTCGTTTGTATGACAGCTATATGATATAGTGGTCCGATCCGGACCAAACTTTTACAAATCATGTATGGCTATGTCAAATGAATAAATGTTGAATTCAGTTGCAATAGCTTGAAAACCAAAAAGTTTCCCATGCAAAGACTTTTTTTCATATCGGTCGTTTGTATGGCAGCTATATGATATAGTGGTCCGATCCGACCGATTCTTAAACGCGATCTTCGTGCAACAAAAATAATGATCTGGTAAAAATTTCAAAACGCTAGCTTTAAAACTACTGTCTATTTTTTGCATAGAAACAGACGGACAGACGGACATGGCTATATCGACTCGGCTGTTGATGCTGATCAAGAATATATATACTTTGTGGGGTCGGAGATGCTTCCTTTAATGCGTTACACATTTCTGGACAAAATTATAATACCCTTTTTCAAGGGTATAAAAAAAAATATATATATATATTTATAAAAGGGACATGCAATATAGTAATAGGATACCTGATCTGTATAAGAAAATATAATTGCAAACCTTCAGTTTGAATGATAATGTAAATGATAATATAAAAATACATATATACCTAAGACAATTAAGTTTCCGGAAAATTGTGAATAAAATAAAATTTAATTTTCATCAATATTTATATCATTCGCAAATCTGCATTCACTGAAAGCAGCGTGTCGCGCCTGCACAAAGTTTCAGCTAATCAAATCTCGACTAACCTCTGCTCTGTGCTAATAATAGCACTCTTTAACCAGTGGGCACCGAATGGAACGGTGCTGGCAAAAGTTCGCCAATAAGACAAGAAACCAGTGCACAAGTTCAGCGTGCACTGCCCAATTGGGTACTTTATTTCCCCTTAACCTGCATGAGGTCGCACAAGAGGGGCAATAAAACTCTTGCTTATAAGCAAACCTCTTCTACTTTTGTTTTGTTTGTGAGCGTAACCAAAATCAAAACACATAAAAAACAAGTGAGAAAAGTTATCTTCGGCTTGCCGAAGATGGTATACCCTTGAAAACAAAAAGTTATCGATACAAAGACTTGTTTTCATATCGGTCGTTTGTATGGCAGCTATATGATATAGTGGTCCGATCCGGACCAAACTTTCACAAATTATGTATGGCTATATCAAATGAATAAGTATTGAATTCGGTTGCAATAGGTTGGAAAACAAAAAATTTTTCGATACAAAGACTTGTTTTCATATCGGTCGTTTGTATGGCAGCTATATGATATAGTGATCCGATCCGGAATAAACTTTTAAAAATTATGTATGGCTATGTCAAATGAATAAATGTTTATTCGGCTGCGATAGCTTGGAGAACAAAAAAGTTTTCCATACAAAGACTTGAAATCTAATTGATCGTTTGTATGGCATTGTTTGTATTGCTTCAAAGTTTCCAGTTCGTAGCCCAGATGGCAATTGGGCAAAATCACCTCAGGAAAGAGCTGAAGCGTTTGCCAGAAACCTGGAGAAAAGATTCCAGCCGTTCGAGACAGCATCGCTAAGACGAGTACAACTGGTTGCTGAATTCCTAAAAGCCCTATTGCAGATGGCTCTTCTTGTAAAGCCTATTAAAGTCACGGAATTGGAAGATGATATCAAATTCCTTCGCAATAACAAGGCTCCTGGTGCGGATCACATCGACAACCGCTCCATTAAGCTGATGCCCCACAGAGCTTTGTTATTCCTGGTACTGAATTTTAACTCTGCTCTTCGACTGGGACACTTCCCAAGCGCCTGGATGAAGGCGAATATCATTTTGCTCCATAAAAGTGGGAAGCCAGCAGAGGAATTAGACTCCTATCGCCCAATAATCCTGCAGGTGTACCCCAGGGAAGTGTGTTAGGTGTTAGCCTGTATACTACTGTGGGCAAAAAGTAAGGTGAATTTCCAATTTAAACTTTGCGGGCCTAACATTTCGGGCTAGTTCTTTTTTCTTGAGTCGGTATGACTGCTAATGACATCTGGGACAAATTTCATGTTAATGTCATCATCAGTAATATATTTACGCTTGTATTTACTAAACGACCACGAGTGCATGTTTCGATTTTTACAATGTCTGATTTAATTGAGCAAAGAAGTGCCATCAAATTTTGTTTGCGGAATGAAATTTCGGCTGCGGAAACGTTGAGGATGTTGCGGAAGGCCTTTGGTGATTCTACTTCTACCATGTCGCAGAAAAATGTTTATAAGTGGTACAAAGACTTCAAAGAGGGTCGAGAACGTGTTGATGACTTGAAGCGCTCCGGACGACCATCGACGTAAACAGATGACCAACACGTCAATAAAGTGAAGGAATTAGTGCTCGAAAATCGTCGGTTGACTGTTAGAGACCTTACTGATATGATCGGGATATCAGAAGGATCTGTGAAAACAATTTTGAAAGACCATTTGGGCCTACGAAAAGTCAAATCTCGTTTGGTACCAAAAACGCTCAATTTCTTGCAAAAAAGTCGCCGCGTTGATGTGTGTGAAACAATGCTTTCTGAATATCAGGACAAGCTCAAATGCATGATTACGGGAGATGAGACTTGGATTTATGCTTACGACCCTGAAACAACCGACCAATCAAGCGAATATCGTGCTAAAGGCGAGGCCAGACCGAAAAAAGCACGTCAAAGTCGTTCAAAAATCAAGGTCATGATTACAGTTTTCTTCGATTTTCGTGGTGTGGTGCACTATGAATTCCTTCCACCCGGCCAAACTGTTAATAAGGAATATTATTTGAGCGTTATGCGTCGTTTGCGTGAAGCAATTCGTCTAAGAAGACCAGAATTATGGGCCAACAACTCTTGGTTTTTGCATCACGATAATGCACCATCTCACACTGCACTCGTTCTTCGTGAACATTTCGCCAAAAATTCGACGCATATCGTTCCGCAACCACCGTATTCGCCTGATTTGGCTCCGTGTGACTTCTGGCTATTCCCAAAACTCAAGAGACCACTCCGGGGAACGCGTTTCGAGTCGATTGAGGAGATAAGAGCTGAATCGAAGAAGGCGCTGATGGCTATACCGGAAAGGGACTATTTGGCATGTTTCGAGGATTGGAAAAAACGTTGGCATAAGTGTATTTTATGGGGAGGGGATTACTTCGAAGGGGATGAAATTGATGTAGAAGAATAAATAAAGATTTTTCATTTTACAAACAAATTCACCTTACTTTTTGCCCACAGTAGTACGCACGACATGCCCTCAGCTGACAACATGTCGCTTACAGATCCCAATGACCTGCTAGTTGCCACCTTTGCTGATGACACTGCAGTCCTGGCCAGAGATACTTGCGTCTATACAGCCACTGATACGCTTCAGCTTTATCAAAAAAAAAAATTGAGAACTGGGCCTTTCGCTGGAACATCGCAGTCAATCCGGAAAAGTTTGTTTCCGTGACGTACATCCTGAGAAAAGTCACATCACCAGGTGTGTTTCTGCATGGAGACCTCCTCACACAATCGAACACCTACAAATACCTCGGTGTCACTCTGGATAAGCGACCTACATTTCAACGCCATGTAACGGATGTAACTCGGCGGATCAAAACAAAGGCGAGTTCAATTCCAATTTCAATTGGAATTCAATTTTAATTCAATTCAATTTTTCTTTCAATTTCCAACAAGGCCAAAATTTATAAGGTTGTCTTGACTCCTATTTGGAAATAAGGCATCCAAGTGTATGGCATCGCCGCAAAGTCGCAGCTCAACAAAATTCGTGTGGCTCAGTCGCAAATCTTGCGTAAACTATCTGGAGCCTCTTGGTACATCCGCAACAAAGACATTGAACAAGAGCTGAAGGTACCAAGGATTGGCGATGTCATAAACAAACAAGCAACCGCGTACGTAAATAAATTGGGAAACCACCCGAACCAGTTAGCTCGAAAACTCTTGACGAGGAGACGTGTAATGGGACTGAGGGCGAGAAGGAGGCTCCAGCGCATTCACCCTACAGATCTACCAAGCAGATCTACCGGCCTCTATTGAGTCGAAACGAGTCCCACGGAGTGATAACTTGAGTTTTGGAAACACAAAAAGTCACATGGGACCTATCCCGGTGAATATCGAGGTATTGAATTAGTTTTTGGTCGTAAAATCGTTCTCAAGTATAGCTCGGGTAGCTCAAAATAAAACGAGCTGTTTCGCGGCTGTTTAGCTTATCTGCTATCTCTCTAACACTCGCATGACGATTTTCGAGCACGATTTCCTTCACGTTTTTTATGTTATCGTCAGTGTTAGGCGTCAAAGGACGACCGGAACGACGCAAGTCTTTGACGGTTTCTCGACTACCCTGAAAAGCCAGTCGTAGACTTGTGTTTTTGATAGAATTGATTTACCATAAGCCTTTTCCAACATTCGCAACGACTCCGCATACAACATTTGGTTAAAAACACAAAATTTTATGCGAATTCGGAACGACGCAAGTCTTCGACGGTTTCTCGACTACCCTGAAAAGCTTTGTACCAGTCGTAGACTTGTGTTTTTGATAGAATTGATTTACCATAAGCCTTTTCCAACATTCGCAACGACTCCGCATACGACATTTGGTTATAAACACAAAATTTGATGCGAATTCTTTGTTCAATATTTTTTTGAATTTGACTTCAACAGCTGCTGCAAACAAACTGGTTGGCAGATCGCGCCCATTTTAGCCGTCGTAATTATGGAAAGCGCTACCAAGTTAACATAAACAAGTAAGATAGCAGCAGTCGAGTTTCCCGATTGCAAAATACCCTGTACCCTTGGACATGCTTACAATTTATTTATTAAGTATCAATAAATAAATGAAACAATATTCTATTAGAAAAGAGGACCATAACAATAGAAATTTGGTATGATTTTGGTTATGAAAATAAGTTTCGTGTGTCATAAAGCCATACACATTTCGTTGTCAACGTCGCAGTCGGCGTCGCGCAATGCGTGTTTTGCTGCGCTTCTGCTTACCTTGCCATAGATTTTTCATGTGGCATAACTTCCGTGTTTCTTATCCGATTTGGTTCAAATTTAAATAAAAATTAGATAGCTTTTATAAGCACCAACGCATGTGCCGAATTGCATAGCCTTAGGTTAATAATTGTGGGCGTGGCAGTTTTTTGCGGTTTGCGGGGGAACGGGGGGTGATATCAAAATAAAAAAAACAAACTTGTACTGCGTATGGAAATTACCTATCCAACGATATATGGCACATGTCTGTAGCTTTTGTAGTTTCTGAGATCTAGGCGTTGATACGGACAGACGGACGGACGGACGGACGGACAGACGGACATGGCTATATCGACTCGGCTGTTGATGCTGATCAAGAATATATATACTTTATGAGGTCGGAGATGCTTCCTTCTGCCTGTTACATACATTTTCACCATATTATGATACCCTTTTCACCCAGTTTTAATGGGTACAGGGTATAAAAAGTGATTTTCCGGAAACTTAATTGTCAGTCTTATAATAATATATACAGGGTGCGTTATGAAAGTAATGCGCATTTTCTAAGAAAAATATATTTGTTGATCCAATCAGTACAAATTATTAAAATTCTTCAAAATAGTCCCCTCCTGCGTCAATACACTTGCGGAGATGTGTATGCCACGCCTGGAAAGCACCCTGAAACTCCTCGACAGAAATGCCTTTCAGGAACCTTGTTACGCGAGCTTGGATGTTCTCCACCGACTCCCAGTGTTTTCCCTTTAGCTCTCTCTTCAGTAGGGGGAACAAAAAAAAGTCGCACGGAGCTAAGTCAGGGCTGTAAGGAGGCTGGGGCACAACTGAGATCTTCTTCTGGGTCAAGAAGTTGGTGACGACGAAGGCCGTGTGGCTGGGGGCGTTATCGTGGTGGAGCATGAAAACGTCTTTGATTTCTGGCCTGACGCGTACGACTCGGCGTTTCAGTCTCTTGAGTACCTCTTGGTAAAAGGCTCCGTTGACAGTTTGTCCTTGCGGTACAAACTCAAAATGGACGATTCCTCGGACGTCAAAGAAGACAATCAGCATTGTTTTGATACGAGATTTGCTCATGCGCGCCTTCTTGGGTCTGGGAGAAAATTGTGTGTGGCACTCGGAGCTCTGTCGTTTGGATTCTGGATCGTACTCGAACATCCAGGATTCATCCCCAGTTACAGTAAAATTTAAAAAACCTGGATCATTTCTAATCGATTCCAACAATTCTGCACAGCGCAAAACTCGAACGTTTTTCTGCTCCTCCGTCAACACCTTCGGCACAAGCTTCGCACAGACCTTTCGCATTTGCAAATCCTCCGTCACTATTCCATGTACCGCAAATGTTGACAAGTTTAGGATGTCACCGATTGCCCGGATGCTTAACCGACGGTCTGAACTCAAAGTTTCTCGCACACGGCGAACGTTTTCATCAATTCGTGCTGTTGTTGGATGTCCGGAACGTGGATCATCGGTGACCTCCTTGAAGGCCTTGTGCCACCTTCCACACTGAGATCTCGAAATGCACTCCTCCTTAAAGGCCTCTCGAAGCATTTGATAAGTTTCCGATGCATTTTTGCCAATGACTTCGCTCTACGACACGTCCTACCACTTCTATTGCTCAGAGCGAACTGAGACCGAGCGCGTTGGAAAGGAGAGACTCCGCCCCAAATTTTCAGACAGGTCCGAGCGTGCTACGACAGGTAGTTACGTGACAATGGAACCATGCGCATTACTTTCATAACGCACCCTGTATATGGTACATGACTCGGGCCCAAATTTTCAGACAGGTCCGAGCGTGCTACGACAGGTAGTTACGTGACAATGGAACCATGCGCATTACTTTCATAACGCACCCTGTATATGGTACATGTCGGAGCATCATGGGAATGCCGTTCATTTTCATGTCTAGTCTGCACGATGATCGAAAACTCACTGTGTTAATGCGTAGTTCTCAACGCTACAAGCAAAAGCAACACAATGGGGAGAGTATGCTTCTCCTTTTCGTGCAGCCATCTAAAAAAATAACTATAAGAAAATAAACAAATATAAAAAAAAAACCCCCCTTAAAAAAAGAAATTAGTTTTACCTATATAAACAAATGCCCAAATGGTTAAAACACGAGATTTGTAACTAAAAAAAGGGAAACCAAACCTTCTTATAAGAATGTCGTGTTTATCACACTCCTCCGATTTTACGTTTTTCATATGATTAAACTGTAAATTCAGTTTGGTTTCAACGTCTCTCAATTTTTGCTTTTAGACAAAAACAAAGCTGCCAAAGGAATATTTTGTTTTGCTTTGTAATCTCAATCTGACTTTTGGCTCTCTCACCTTTGTGGAGCTTCTTTATCTCCCTCTTAGACTGGCTGTGCAATAGGCGCTGGTACTACTACACTCCAGCCGCGTTCTCGATGCAATATATAACTGGCGACTCTTACCTCCCTTTCAGGCTATGCGGCAATTGCCCCCATATGAAATGCGCTGGAGTTGGTTATTGTGGGCGACATGGTGAATCTACTGGGTTGATCTGGTCCTGTCTTACCTGTCGAGAGATTGAAGGAGAAATGCGGGCATTCATGAGGAAAACTCGAAACGGTTAACGAGAGGTTCGGTAACAATTAACCGCACTAAATGAACAATTTCTTAATCTTGAATCGCTTTTTAAGCAAATCTTCACGACGTAGAATTCCGAACAACTTCAGATAATTTTATGCCCAACTCCAACTTCACATTTGCCACTAACAATACCGCCAGACAGTCTGATACTTGTAACACACGAAAATGACTATATATAATCAAGAACTTACAAAAAGATATTGTGGTATGCGCATCTACCATAACAATATGCGCGCTGGATAATTTCAGTGTTGGTTTTTGAAGTGTTTCCTCATAGTTCACAGCCGTATGTCCAGATGGGTTTCGGCACGGTATTGTAGGGGAGTACTTTGTATTCCAGACTATTGGAAGAGTTGCAGTTTATAAGCCAGTGAAGATTGGCTGCTTTAAGCTTCATATGAGTCCTCTTGGATTCTATATGTCGCCGCCAGGTGATGCGTCTATCTAGGTGAACGACGAGATACGTTACTACGTCTGCTTGTGGGATTACCGTATTGTTCAGGGTTCAGGGTGGGCAGGTTTGTCTGTTTTGGCAGGCAAGTTGTTCTGTTGCTTTTGCTGCGCACCTAGATCGACTAAGTATTGCGGTGTCGTCAGAAAATGTAGAGGTTGTAAGCTTTGTTTGTAGGCATGTCTGCTGTGTATAGTATGTAAAGAACGGGGCCCAGCACACTACCTTGGGGCACTCCAGCATTGATAACGCGGTCATGTGAAGTCGAACTGTAACACCTGGTTGAGAACACTCTTTTGAAAATATATGTAACGATAGTTATCGATATGGGATGATCGATAATCATCGCAAAGGGTAGCATCGTGAGAGTGAAGAAGAAGAACAAAGCGAGCTGAAAGTTGTGCAGAAAAAAGATCGTCAAGCCGAAAGTTGTCGTGTCCGGAGTAAGGCAAAGTTGTGTAGTCGTCGTATGTCCGGAGATCAAGAAGCGTTGGCACGAGTCATATTTTTATTAAATACCAAATACATTAAGCAAACTATTATAATATCAAAATATTAATAAAATAAACAATTGTGCTAAACAATAAATATCCTACATTTGGGGGCTCAACCAATAAAACAATAAAAAGGTGACCCATTTGTAAAGTGCAGAAAGTTGAACAGTTGTGGAATTACGTCAAAAGTGCCAAATATAAAGTTGTGAAATTTCGTAAGTTGGTTGGCGTCGGTCGGAAATTCCTAGAAGCGTGGGGAATAAAATTGAGCTGGCATCAATCAGCGAATACGAAAGCATGAGTGAGGAGGAGAGAAAGGGACAGCGATATGGTGCTGTCACATGGTCGTCAGTAAAGCGAGGAGAAGAAAATGAAAATGCAGCGTCAGAAGTGTGTGCAGACCAAATAAAAGACATGCAAGCAGAGAGTAATAAAAGTATACAACAAATAATTCAGCTGCTTACTCTTAAGATTCAAGCTGATGAAATTACCCAGAAAGAGCCGAAAGTAACTGCAGACAATTTTGCAAAAATTGTACCTGACTTTGATGGCGTCAGCATCCCAGTGGAGATTTTTGCTTGCAAATTTTGAGCAGAATGCAGATGCATATGAGCTTACGGAAAAACAACGATATGTGCAGGCACGAGGAAAAATGGTTAAAATGGCCAAGTTGTTTCTGGACTCAGAGTTGGTGAGCACATATGAGCAACTTAAAAATGCCCTAATTGGCGAATTTAAGCGCGCGTCGAAAAGTGCCAATGTACATGCAAAGTTGACGCACAGGAAGAAGAAGTGCGACGAAAGCATACACGAATACATGCTAACAATGAAAAAAATTGCAGCGCTTGGACAAGTCGATGTTGAGTCTATTATCGCTTATGTTGTTGACGGGCTGGATATTAAAAGCGAGTTCAAATTTGCATTGTACGGCAGCAAATCATACAGCGAACTGTTGGAAAAATATGAGTTGTACGAGAGCAAGTGTGTTATCGAAAAACCGCAAAAGCAGTACAGTGGTGGCAGAAAAAATATAACCGATGGAAAAAGTATTTGTTGCTACAACTGCGGCTCTAATGAACACATAAGAAAAGACTGCAAGGCAGAAACAAAATGTTTTAAATGTGCAGGCAGCGGTCATATATCTTCAAATTGTCCACAAGCCGTAAAAAGTGTTAAAGCCGTAAAAACTTTTCAAGTCGTAAAAGATACTAAGCGCTTGAAAGTAGTTTTGCTGAACGGTACAGAGGTCGCCTGCCTTGTGGACACAGGATCCGATGTGTCAATCGTATGTTAGTCTTTGTACAATAAACTTCAAAGTACTGTGATGCAGAAGTGTTGTTCCGTCCTACGAGGCCTTGGAAACGCTAAGACGCAGCCGCTAGGTTTTTATGGGCAGAGTACACGTTGACGGGATCAAAGCCATACAAAAGTTTGTTGTGATACCAAACAATCACATCGAAAACGACGTAATACTTGGCTTTGACTTTGCATCGCAGTTCTGCGTGACTTTGAATGACGGATAATTCATCTTTACAAAGGCGTCAGCGCGGCCGGAATGCGCTGAATCAAAAGAGCTAAGTATGTCCAATATTGTTGAGACTGGTAACATAGATGCTTCTCCACAGTACAAGCCGATGATCGAGTCAATGATAGCAGAGTACAAGCCAGCCGAAAACAACGCTGAATGCGTACAAAACCATTTCGTCATTAACCAAGCCGTCACTCAGCAGTGGAATCCGAGTCGATCAGAAAACAAGTTGACGCCAGGTTGCAGGATGGCATTGTGCGCAAATCTTCATTGAACTTTGCCAGTCGGGTCGTCGTGGTCAAGAAGAAGGATGGCACGGACAGGCCTCGCAGTGAAACGACTGTTTCTGCCGGTGGCTGAATATATTTATGTGCTTTCCACAAAGGGTTTTTTTTGCTGGTGGGCGATAGTTGTTCGATGTATAGATGCTGGGCGTTCGTTTACTTAAGCTTAAGGCCCTGGTTAGTGTACGTGTAGCTACTTTTAGTTGTTCTTCAGCCGTTGCGGATCTGTGATTTTGCCATCCTCTTCTTAGTCTTTGTTTTTAAGTACTAGCTGTTTGATTTCACGATTTGTGTTGCTATGATTTTTCATTTTGTGTGTGTCAGGAGGGGTTCACCAGGTTAAGTTGGTTCCATGTGAGTACAAACATATTTTGCGTCATTGCCCAGTTGATTCTGTTGTCTGTCAGCCTGTAGTTAGTTATATATGGTCGATGCCTGAGAGTAAATAGAACTGGAGAGTGATCTGATGATAGCTCTGCAACTGACTCGGACGTAATATTATTTCTTGGGATCTTTCTTGTTATTGCGAAGTCAATGAGGTCAATAAGGTCCGGGAACTTGGATCTGCTGGCTGGTTTGATGCGACTTCTGATAAGTATCCAGTGCCGCCAAGGGTTTTGCCGTCCGGATGGTTTGTGGCGTTGAATAGGTATCCTGGAAGTTGTGGTTGTCTGTTAGATGTGTCTCGGAGGGGAGCATGACGTCAATATTTTTTTCGGACAAGAACTGGGCGAGTTCGAGTTTATGACGTGAAACGCCACTCCCATTCCCCATAGATATTTTAAGTGGAGACATTATTTTGATTTGGATGACACAAGAAGCTGTATCAGCATATTTTGGTTTCGCACAAGCATTGCATTGTGGTTTGCATGAATGTTATAAACTCTTTTAGCTGGAGTGAGATCATCATCGTTTCAATGCCAGTTGATATATGCTGCGTTTGTGCGTTCAAGCTAGTTATTTTATGTTCTTTCCGAGTAGTAGTCGACTTTTTTGTTATCGGATTCACAGATTCAATTCACGATTTTAGGGCACGTCAGTTTGCTTTCTGACTTTTACCGCAGTTGCTTCACATTTTTACAGTGATGTCTTCCTTTTTCTTATGGCAGTTCGCTGTGCTATAAGCTTCACTACAAACTACGTTAATAGATTTTAGCGTTTAGTAAGCCTTGGTATGGTCATTTTCTTGGCAGTTAGTGCACTGCACTGGGCGATTGCGCTTGTGTGGCTCTTCCACTGTGATACGCCGATGCAGTAGGAGCTGTAGCTTTTAGATTGGGTGAACTACTCGATTTTTAACATTAGTTGTGTTTTCTAATTTTAGTTTAATATGTTCATGACCATTTTTGCGTTAAAGTTATTTTCCTTAAGCGCTTCTACGATTTCAGTGGTCGAAACAATTGCCTCAATCCCCTTGAGAACAACCTGTAGGCCCCTTGCACTTTGAAGTTGGTATGTATACAATTTTGTATTTTGTTCCTGCTTCATCCAAGAATTTGGTTAGTAAACGATGGCTATCCTCGGTTTTAGTTAGAAACTTTGTTTCATTTATGTTTCCTTTTCTTAAGGGGATTACCGCTACCGTCGTGTAGCGATCCATTCCCGTCTGTATGGTCTGTTTGGTGGGCTAATTTGACTTGGAGTTTTGAGAACAAACGGCTGTTGGGCAATAGTCTAAACTAAAGGTATTGTTCAATCTTCCGACGATTTCTTACGAATCGGGCGCAGTAATCAAGCGGCTTCAGAGCACAGTTTAGAGCTCTTTGACTGCGCTTGAAATCTCCAAAGTCAAAACTAAGAATTGGGACTGCCATTTAGTTTTCCTATACTCCTCCAAGTTTTCAAGTTGCGGAAATGCAATCGCTTTCTGCAGCTGAGCGCAGAGAAGCTCCACGCGGTGTAGCGAACCGCTATTGCCCGAACTGTTTGGCCACAATCTGGAGGAAGTTGCGCCACGGACACTTTCCGTGTGGGCCAAGGAGAGCATCACACCTTGCTCCACCTGGGTGCTGCAGACGAACCCAGTCAGGGAGAGACTGGAAAAAAGGAGAGGGCGTCAGGGGAAAGGCCGACGGTTGACTAGCCAAGGCTAAGGCCAAGGCTACTCCAGCCGTTCCTGGGGTCTCCCTCTCATCGCTGATCCAAATAATGGGTAAAAACGGGCGTCAAGAGGGCGTCACTTTCGCCCTCCTGGAGCACGTGGCTCGCCTCTCAGCCGCATAAACGCATCCATGGCAAATGCGTTTGGCCTCCCAGTCACTTGCGTGGGCCCAGAATGGCCATGCACCGCCGTTATCCGCTTTCCAACGTCAGACACAACCAAGCTGGAGGTGGTGCTGAAGACCGAGGCACAGCTTTAAATCCGTACTCCATTCAGAGAGATTCCGGAGACTCTTAAGAAGGCATTCTCCAGAGTGACACTGGCGAATAAGTTCTTCTTCGAGCAAAGTACTGTCTCTGGTACTCGGCGCCGACGTCTACGGGGAAATCTTTCTGTCCGGTGTAATCCCTGGCAACCCTGAAGCTCACTTGGTTGAATCTTTTAAGGTATATATATTTTTGTTCAACAAATTGTCTGTCCACCCCGTCTAAAAATTTGCAAAGTTTACCAAATTTTTAAATGACAGGATTAGACAATACTGTAACGATGGTTCGAAAGATATTCACAGTAACATCTTTTGTACTAAACAAATAGACTTTTTCTTTAATGTTTTTAAATTTATATAAATAAAATTGACTTTTAAAACTTATAACAAACTTTACTCTGTATTTAAATTACATTGTCTGTTTAATCGCTGTTTATTAACAGATTTTTTATACCACTTTTATCCGAACCCCTACCTACTGACATCCCTTTTCTGCTATTTAGTCGGTTTTTGTCCGATAGTCCCCTTCCAATGGGTGACTACAACCTACCGGAAGTCACTTGGTCAAATATTGAAAGTTCACCATTATTATCCTTTCAACAGCTTATTAAACTCATTATTTTCCTAAGAAAATTATAAGCTTGCTTCGACCTTTTTTACCGAAATAAAGCTCAATATTAGATTAACCGCAAATCGGGTTTAATACAGATTTAAAAACATGCATTAAATTTAATAGAATTTTTAAAATTAAAGAAAATGTTTAAAATATCTAAAACAGATATAATAAAAATAAATTATTTTTTATTATATTATTTTATTATATATTATATTATTTTTAAGGGGACAGAAAATAGAAGAATCGATTTCAACAGACCAACGATTTCTCCGATAGGTTAACTCCCCACTTCATTTTTTTATGGCAAACTTTAATATAATTGTCTTTTGGTTTCCAGCGCACCATTGTCTTTATATAGTAAGTAAATCCAGATTCCACTTCAAATGCCCAAAAAGCCATTTTTGGCAAAGGCTTAAATTTTAACATTTGTTTTATTTTTAAAGGTAATGTGCTTGGCACAAATTAATATTTATATTATTTTTTATACCCTTGAAAAGGGTATTATAATTTTGTCCAGAAATGTGTAACGCATTAAAGGAAGCATCTCCGACCCCACAAAGAATATATTTTCTTGATCAGCATCAACAGCCGAGTCGATATAGCCATGTTAGACAGTAGTAGTAAATAGACAGTAGTTTTGAAGCTAGCGTTTTGAAATTTTTATCAGATCATTATTTTTGTTGCACGCAGATCAAGTTTAAAAATCGGTCGGATCGGACCACTAAATCATATAGCTGCCATACAAACGATCAATCAGATTTCATGTCTTTGTATGGAAAACTTTTTTGTTCCCCAAACTATCGCAACCGAACATTTATTCATTTGACATAGCCATACATGATTTGTGAAAGTTTGGTCGGGATCGGACCACTATATCATATAGCTGTCGTACAAACGACCGATATGAAAACAAGTCATTGTATGGAAAACTTTTTTGTTTTTAAGATACCATTTTCGGCAAGTTCGGCTTTTCTCACTTGTTTTTGTTTGTATTTATTTCTATTTACTTAAGAAACGTAATTAAAAAATTAAAGAAGAATTAAGAAGAAGAATTAAAAAAAATATGAGATTCCAAAGAATATTTACAATATACACTGCGCGTCATCAGATTAGCGCCCCCTGAGCAAACATCTTTGATGTGAGATATTTGGAAAACTGTATTAGATAGAGTTTTGGATTTTTTTTCACTCAAAAGTTGAATAATTCTATAAATGAAAAGCTTATATGGGATGCAGTGGGTCTTTATGGATTGTTTTCCTTTTTTATTTAAATAAAAATCTGTTAAATGGGTAAACCAAAATTGGGTCATCAGGATAGCGCCCCCTACGATAATTTAAGTTTGTTCGATTCATTTCGAAAAAAAAGTGATGATTAACACTTAAATATTTAAATTAGAATATTTTTAAAGGAAACTAATAATGAGTTGAACCTCCTTTGTTTTCAAGGACTTCACACATTCGTCTGGGAAGTGAATCATATATTTTTTGTAGTTAATCCAAAGTAATTGCAGACCAAGCGAGTTTTATTCCGGTGATCAATTCCTCTTTAGTGGCATATTGTTTACCACCCTCGTATACCTTCCTAGCCAACCATCCCCACACGTTTTTTATGATATTAAGGTCTGGGGAGTATGGTGGCCATTCCAGAACTTTCACATTTTCAGTTTGAATCCAAGTTTTTACCGAACGTGCCGTGTGGATTTGGGCATTGTCTTGCTGAAAATGCCATTCTAGATTTCCATAAATGTTTTTAAAGTAGGGAAATGCCGTTTTTAATACACAATTATAATCTTTCGCGTTCATTTTTGGTGTTAAAAACTGCAATTCACAGGGGCCATAATAGGATACTGCGCCCCATACCATGACACCTCCAACTCGACTGTGTAAGCGATCCAAAATGTGCTCCTCTTTACGCAAACCATGATAGTAATGACTATAGCCGCCTGGTCCCTCCAGATTAAATTTCTTCTCGTCCGAAAATACGACATAATGCCACTCCTTGGACCAGGTCATATGCGCTCGAGCAAACTCAGGCGTGCTTCTTTTCGCAACTTATTAAGAGGTGGTTTTTTTTCAGTTTTTTGTGTTTTAAATGTTCAGCTTTCTTAATCACCCTTTGAATCGTCGATTTGCTCGCGTTTACACCACTTTTTTCTCGGATTTTGGCGGAGCAGTCGTGGGAAATTGAAGCTATTCGAAGTATGAACCTGCGATCTGCCGCGGTAACGACACGGTTATTGCAACCTTTATATTTTTCCATAGGTTTCCTTGTTTTTAATAAAGTTGGCTATAGTTTTGCGATGTCTGCCTGTTTTTTTCTGCAATTTTATGAAAAGACAGCCCGCATTCATAGAAAGCTATGATTTTGGATTTTTCCTGCAAGGATAACACCGTTCCTCTTCCCATTTTTTACGCTACATTAAAGGAAACTTTTCAATTTACCTTTAAAATTATGGAAGATAATCAAAACTGCATTGGGAGGCGCTATCCTGATGACCCAATTTTGGTTTACCCATTTATGGATTGTTTTCCTTATTTATTTAAATAAAAATCTGTTAAAGACCCACTGCATCCCATATAAGCTTTTCATTTATAGAATTATTCAACTTTTGAGTGAAAAAAATCCAAAACTCTATCTTATTAAGTTTTCCAAATATCTCACATCAAAGATGTTTGCTCAGGGGGCGCTAATCTGATGACGCGCAGTGTAAGTGTATAAAAATAGAGCAGAGTTGCACAACTAATATTTACACTCCGTCACAATAGGTAAAACCGCGAATCGGCTTTCGCTGAAGATAAAAATTTTAAGTTTTAAAACCTTTTGTAAGGATTTTGTGATTATATTTATATTAAATGAATATAAGACCAGAAAAAATCAAAGTGGATAGAAAATCGATAATTCGACTTGACCATGAACGCCCAGGGATTGAACTAGAGCCATCCGCGCCACGGACCAACTAGGATAATTCCGAACTGTTTATTCTGATGACAAACTTTGATTAATTTCTCTTTAGGCTAGAAAAAATTTTTTATTTATTTGTTTGTATGTATATAAGGTCTATCGCAACGACGTTCGCTGTAGAAGCAAAAAACCCAAACTTATTGGATCTTAATAAGCGAAACGATAATTGTAAATTAAAAAAAAAAAATTCAACGTTCTTATTTCCTTAGAGATTGGCCAAAGCGAAGTTTATATGTACTTGCAGTCACAATGCGACTTCTATTGCTAAAAGATATGGCAAATATTGGATATAGTTGGACGATGGAGCTTCAAACTCACATCCTCATAAAAAAGGCTCTTGCCGAATTTAAACTTTCTATTAGCAAAAACATGCAAGTTTTAGCATTTTCGATCGTTCGGTAAACAATAGAATAGATGGACTCCAATCTTTATAAAAGGAGCTCTCAGCGAATATTTCCTGTCAGCAAAAACATGGAATTTATAGCATTTCCGATGGTTCCGTTTTAAGGAAGCTATAGGATATAGTCGACCGATCCAGTCGGTTTTGACTTATATACTTACTTCATGCTAAGTTTGAAGTCGATATCTTTAAAACTGAGTCACTAGACTAGTTTGAGCAAAAACAGACCGACGAGCATGTTTATATTGACTCAGGAGGTGTTTATCAAGAATATACTATATATACTTTATAGGGTCGGGGGGTCCTTCAGTGAGTTGCACACTTTTGACAAAAATTATATTATTTTTTAATTATATTATAAAAAGCTCAAAAACGCTAAAAATATATGATTTCGATATTGGTGACAAAAAAATACTTTATAGCCACATACAACTAAAACAAAATTTTTTTTTGGTACGGGCCCCTTTTTCACTTATAGGAGGATTATACGATTATAGCAACATTTGATCTTTTTAAACACGTGTCTATTGGTACCTGACCGGACTTTGATTTCCAAAAGTTTGTAATGTAATTGAAATTAAAAGATTTCATAACTAACAAAAAGTTTTGTATGTACATACATATATACAAGTTAACTTAAGTTAACGTAGCTACGGCGAGCGTGTGAAATACGGCAACAACGGCATTCTGCAACGTAAGCAGTAGACCGAATGTCGTTACGTAGCCGGCAGACACAGCATATTTGCGTGGCCGCTACGAATACGAAACCGCAACAATGTGTTTCGCTTTCATTCTAGCTCTTAAATTGAATTCTTGCATTTGTGTATTCAGTTCTTTTCTACCCTCATAAGCAGCAGCACTTGCTCTGCTCAATAAAGAGTTCTTAAAAGTTACTCCGACGTGTTTTTATTGTGAAGCCACCAGCTTGCGGAAACCGGCGTAAAATTTTATAAACTTCACATACCAGGAAACTGGTTAATTTACATATTATTTGTACTACGTTGCATCCGCCGTTTTTTGTTTAATTTCAGGCTTTATTGTAAAAAATGATTACTTGAAAAACTGTATCATCTAAAGTTGCTTTCAAAATAATAGGAGTGCGTTTGCACATCACTTCTCTTGTTTGTAGCAAAGTTATTTGTCTATTTTTTCTGTTTTTTTTTCACTTCTTTTGCATTGGCATTGGGTATAGTCTAAGAAATAGCACTAATTATATTCAAATTTTTCCTTGATTTTTTAGAATTTGCAAAATTACAAAGCAGGTCGCATTTTTGGTTGTTCAAAATAATAGGAGTGGTCACTTAGGTTCATGAAGACGAATTAAGGAAAAATTTATCAAAATTTCGGTTAATAAACGCTGAACGTCCTCTTTATAATTATAATTAAAACAAATAAGACTTTAAAAATCAAAGAAATGGGCCGTAGTAAGCCTTGTACACCAGAGCGGCGTGAATCGATCGAATCCTTGATTTCGAGTGGCAAAACAAAAGAAAGTTCGAAGTATTATCGGGGTGCGGGGCTTTTATGATCCGAAATGCACTTCATTATTCATTTAAGCCTGAAATAAGCGGCCGTTCTCGAGTTATACCAGAAAAACTAGCTAGTCGTGTAGCCAGGTCCTCGAAGAAGCATCCAAACGCAAGCTGTAAAAGTAAAGGATCAACTAAACTTAAATGCAAGTTTAACTTCAATAAGTAGACGATTAAAAGACCTTAATTTAACAGCTCACAGCCACAGAATTCGCAAAACGCCATGTAAACTGGACAGCTGAAAAGTGGCAGAATGTCCTGTTGTCGGATGAATCAAAACTTGTTCTGGATGGTGGTAAACTGAAAACCCAAAACTGAATTGGATTCATAATCCTGTATAAAAACGATCTAACACGGTGGGGCCAGCATCACGATTTTGGGATGTTCTTCCTTTCATGGTGTAGGGCCAATACCGTGGATTAAAGAGATCAACGATGGGCCTGGATACCACCAAATAATGCAGAAACCCTTCCTACCTTATGCTAGTGAGGAAATGCCCTTGATCTGGGTCCTTCAACAAAACAATGACCCGAAGCACACGAGTAAAGTGGCTAAGAGGTGGTTTTCGGAATAGGCATCTGTGGGCAGATGTTAAAAAAGATGTAACCAAAAGGATCCAACCAATGTTGTCCAGTAATGGAAAACTGTAAAAGTTTCTTGGAGCTCTATTTCCCCGGGAAGATGCCAGAATCTTGTGGACTCCGTGCCAAGGTCATGTGTGGATGTCCTAGGCAACAAAGGTGGTGCTACAAAATGCCAGTTCACATTTTTATACCCTTGAAAAAGGGTATTATAATTTTGTCCAGAAATGTGTAACGCATTAAAGGAAGCATCTCCGACCCCACAAAGTATATATATTCTTGATCAGCATCAACAGCCGAGTCGATATAGCCATGTCCGTCTGTCCGTCTGTTTCTATGCAAAAAATAGACAGTAGTTTTAAAGCTAGCGTTTTGAAATTTTTACCAGATCATTATTTTTGTTGCACGCAGATCACGTTTAAGAATCGGTCGGATCGGACCACTATATCATATAGCTGCCATACAAACGACCGATATGAAAACAAGTCATTGTATGGGAAACTTTTTTGTTTTCCAATCTATTGCAACTGAACTCAACATTTATTCATTTGAAATAGCCATACATAATTTGTAAAAGTTTGATCCGGATCGGATCACTATATCATATAGCTGCCATACAAACAACCGATATGAAAACAAGTCTTTGTATGGAAAACTTTTTTGTTTTCAAGGGTATACCACCTTCGGCAAGCCGAAGATAACTTTTCTCACTTGTTTAGTTTAATTTTGGCCTAAAACTTAATAATACGGCCATATTTCAACGATTTATTGGTTAATCTTAAGTTTTGAGTGAATATTCTAAAGCACTCCCATTATTAAAATAATGAAATTGCCTTATTAGCGGTATGTTTCATTTATTAAAATTTTTTTCTTTTGTTTATCATGAAATCCATGGGTTTTAGTTTTAATTTCTTCATAACCCATTATTTGTTAAAAAAAATATACTTTAGGCATTTCACGTTTGTCTAAATAGTTTTCACCTGCGTTTTTGACAAGTATAATGGGCACTTCTATTATTTTGAACACAGCTGTATGTACATACTATTTAAACTATGGCCCTAGTTATCTTCTATTTTCGCCCATCTTCCTGGCAGCATGTGGATTCCGCGACGGAAAAACTGCTCATTGTTTGTGGTGAATACATATTAATAAAATTTTAGACTTCTCAATATGAACTGAAGTGTTCTTTGGCTAGATCCTGTGCTATAAATCGAAACAGGATGTAATGAGATGGGTTAACATCTGGAGAGTATGGAGGGTGAGGTAAGACCTTCCATTTCACCTTTTTTCAAATATTATTTTATTAGACGTGGGATGTCGCCCCCTTGTGTGAGTATCGTGGTGGTTGTGGTTTAACACCCAAATGCAGAAGGACATTCATGTTCGACGTGAAGTTATACAACCGGGTGTCGTGACACCAAAGATCGTCAGAGTTTTTAGAAAGACCTTGGTCCTTAACCAAGGATGAAGTCATGACCGAAGAGATTGACTTGTGGATTGGAGTGAAATATAGTTTCAAAGGGACGCTGATTGATGCAGTAATTTAATCCATCATCATTGAGGACATTGACCATTGACCATTGAGGTGGCGAAAGTCTTTAAAATTTAAACTTGTTTCACCTTAAATAAATTTTTTTGAGCGATTTAAAAAGAGGTTTTATTAAATGCTTATGTTAATGGCAGCTAATTGATATCGATCAGTTAAATCTGTGGGCGCAATTTATTGCAGCACCGCGAAATGAAATTTTCAAGCAGTAGCAATTTTTCTTGCATCATAGATCGATTTTTTTGGAATCACTTTGATCGATAACAATTGAGTAAACTTTACTCTCATGGATAGGCACTTCGCTAAATGGTTAGAAACGAACTTCACTGGAACGCGCAAGCCAAAACTGAGCACCGCTGCTTTAAATTAAGAATTAAGACAAAAACATGCAAACCCATGATTGTTATGCGCTGCATTGTTTTGATAAGCCGCTTACCATACGATATAGTCGGACCCGAAGAAAATTTTATTCAATCATAAAGTTGATATAAACGGTCTGTCTGTATGCCTGCCTATCTGCTTGTCTGTTAAATATGAAACTAATACTAAAAATATAAAAGATAATAATATCTAGAAAATGAATAGCATTTCAAATGCTATTTGTGGTACAACAAACACAAACAGGACGACTTAAAAAAGGTTTTGCTTTCGAATCTCATTGATTAAACATCTTAATTCGGTATTTATTTAACTCATATTTGATCATTGTATGCGGTGAGAAAATTATCTGACACCTTGTCGAGGTAAAATTGCGGTGGCGAACGCCCAGAATAAAATTTTTTAACAAAGTTCCATTTACAGTGAAAGATTTCTTAATCAAAAATTATTTTGTTTAATTGGTAGTCCTTCTGTTATTACTCGATACATACATACACTAGTGTTTTTAAATTACCTTGTCGAATGCTGCCACATGATATAAGAATCCCATCGTGAGCGTAGCTTACTACGAGGATTTTGTTAAAGTTGTTAACTAAAGATGTTTCGACATCATCAGGACAGCCACCAGCATGGCATTGTGGCGAATCATTAACTGGTCCTGTTATAGCTTCTGATAGCACACGAAGGTTTTCATTAAGTTTTAATATTTTGTTTGTAGCGCCAGCAAACAAAACATTGTTCATAAAATCAAAACTTAGATGCGTAAAATAAATCTTTGATTCTGCCTCTCTTGCAACTTCATTCGATCGATTTCCAAAATTTGCTCCTCTTGACAAATTGGTAATCTTGGCTTCTAATCCGGCAGAATTAGGCAAATTGAACTGAGCAACAATATCAATGGAAGAAAACTGGGTTTGAAGTATAATTTCTTTGGCACAATGCACAATGCAACTTTTATTTCGCAAGATAACCAAGTTTACAAATATAAACGCGAAAATAGATATTGCGTCTGCATGAAATAAGTATTTTCGCAACATATTTTTTATGTTAACAAAACTTTAGGGATAGTTTTCAGTTAATTGCTTATTGCATTTTTGCAGTCGCACTCTCATTTGATAGCTTCGTTTGTCATTTTCCCAACATGAAGAATATTTTTTATCCGCAATTTTTCACTTTTGAATTACATTCATGGAAATTAACTTAATACAAATATATAGAAGGCATTTAAAGAGATTAACAAATATGTATACATATGTTTGGTCTTTTTTCAACACTAAATAATAAAACAAGTGAAAAAAGTAGTATTCTTAAGTAAAGTAAGCCATATTTACATTTTCCGGTTAGCCGATAAACGCGTTTACAGGCGAAATAAGAAAATATTCGTTTTACACTATCCCAAAGTTTCCCATATATGTAATGCATTATTTTTTAAATGACGTCGTTCTCAAAATAGCTAATAAGCAATAATGACATTTTAATTAAATTTTTCAGTCTAGTAATCAGATCGAAAAGCTTGTATTACAAACAAAAAAGTTTGAACTTTCCAGTGGAATCATATTTTATTGAGTTTATCGCATTATGCTTCTTCAGTTAATATGGTTACTTTACATGTCAACGATAAACAAATGGATGAAATTGATTTATTATTTACGATGTTAAGAAAAAGGGACTTAACAATTAAAGTTACTGTTGTCATTCCGGTATAAAATAAAGAATTTAGGTAATATTAAGTTAACAACAAGACTTTGTTCCCGTTGATATATATAAACTTTATTCGGAATTTTTTCGGCTTATTGGATTTTGTATTAATTCGGAATCCGTTTGAATTCTTTTCGCGTTTGTTAAAAACTAACTTATCTTAACTAAAATATTCTCCAAGGAAGCTAGGTAGAAGGCCCAACGTCGGCAGCGGTGAGCAAAATTGACGACAGCGCTATGGACATTATTTTAACCTTGTACTTTTGAATCCGTTGCATAGCCCGCTGCCTTAATCAGTGGAACTATCGTGAAACCGCTGACTTAGTGCCTCGTGCCCGGTACCCCTCAGCGACTCGGATTTTATTTCATTCCTTCCGACTAATTGCTAATTGTTAACATTACATATCAACTTATAAATTTTATATTCCATTACTTGCTTTAAACTAACTTGTCTTCTCCACCGAACTCCCCTAATCAAGTTTTTTTTTCGAATTATAAGCATTTCTTCGTTATATCTAGCCTTAGAACGAATTCAGACCCTGACAAAACGAAAAAAAGTTTTTTATCTTATGCTAGGGGCCTGTAAAAGAGTTATCAGTGCGGGCTGGTACTTTTTTTTTTATTTTTAATTTTCTTTTGTTTTTTTTTTTATTATCTGTTAAAAAGAGAATCTGATAAAAACTTTTTTTCACCCCCGCTCGCTAAATTTCTCAGCTGGAACAACAGTTTCTTTCGATCCGAGTACTAGACTATAGCGAAATATACAAAAAAAAAAAGAATTTTTTAAGCATTTTTGAATTACCTCTTCTCAATATAACCAGTAATAACTTCTTGGAACAGTTGGAATTATTCAAAAATGTGAAACAATCCCATTGAGCACAGCCACCATCCAATAACAGGGACTTGACCAGTTACGAATCATCAAAAGATAAAAAAATGTTTAAATCCGATTCTGTATTCTGATTCTCTAACTATAACAAACAATTTACCAATCAATTATAAACCGACATATAATTAACCTATTGAAACTGCGACACCTTGTATAAACCAGAAACTTTTACAGTTATTTTTCGATGTGTATATTCGATTTCAATTTTTTTTAGTTTGTGCATACTATTAACTTTTTTTTTTTTTTTTTATTGTTATTATTTAAGTATTGAAACCGTGCTACAATTTTGCACCTTAACAATACAAGCAAAAAATTATTTTTAATAAGCCCATCGCCGAGCGCTTAGCACGGGGATTTATGATAATGGAGGGTGAAACGGGGATTTATGTTCGTGGAGGGGGAAGCGTCTTCACGAAGCCTTGTCTTTTTAGCCTTCTAAGCGGCCTGGCGGGAAGTTAATTCCTGGCTAGTTCGCTGCGATGGGTTGTGAGTCTGTCTCTGTACCTGCTGGTGTGTCTATTGATCTGCTTCTCCACAGTATGCAGATTGAGGTATCGGTGTAAAGTTGAATTCCGTACATACCAAGGACAGTTGGTTATCTGCCTTAGGGTACGATTCTGCAGTACCTGGATGCGATTGCAGTTAGATTTTGCTGCAATCCCCCAAATTTGCAGCCCGTAGAGCCAGATTGGGGCGACACACTGAGCGTACACTTTTCTCTTCCCCCTTAGTGACATACTGCTCTTTCTGCTCAGCAGCCAACGTAATTGCTGAAGTCTTAGGACGCACCTCTTGCGAGTGGCTTTAAGATGCGGCAAGAAAGTGAGTCGCTTGTCAAGAGTAATGCCAAGATACTTCACCGTTGCTTGTTGCTCCTTCCATTTGGATTGGTGGGATTGTTTTCATCCTAAGTGTGAAGGTAGGGTTGGACGTTTTTCGAGGGTTTATCTTAAGGTTCCACCTCTTGCACCACGCTGATAGGACTGCAACGTATCCCTGCAGACCGTCTGCTGCCTGAAAGCGACATTTGGAGCTATACAGAACGGCAAACAATTTACTAATCAATTATAAACCGACATATAATTAACCTATTGAAACTGCGACACCTTGTTTAAACCAGAAACTTTTACAGTTATTTTTCGATGTGTATATTCGATTTCAATTTTTTTTAGTTTGTGCATACTATTAACTAAACAAATTATAATATAGCTTTTCTGCGTATATTTTATTTTAATAAAAAGGATAAAAATAAAAAAGTATTAAGCATACAGAAAAAATCCGACTTTATGAGGAACGACCTGGAATTCAACCAGGGCATCCAGGGCCACAGACAAGCACGTTCGTTTATGTTCTATTCAGGTTTATTTGTAGGTCTAGAAATTTGTCGCAGTTGACAAATAGCCTTATTAGGCGAACCTTAAAGTAATATATTATCTCACCAATTTAAATATTTGGACATCTACTATTTGGGGAAAATTAATATAATTAAAAGAAATTACATACGGGGTTTAAAAACAAAGCCGGACAGCTCAATTAATCTTCACTCTCGTTTTTTCCGAAATAATACATGCATGTATTTACACATTCTTTGCTAATATGCTTATGTTAAAATAAAGGTTGGAAGAGGTTTGATTGATAACAAAGCAGAATATTATCTGAAAAGTTGCCGAAAATCAGGTCTCATATTGGATTAGTGGCGTATCATCCACAAATAAGTTTATTAGAAAACACATCCTAATATTGTCTATTAAAAAGACAAATTCAAAAATATTAAAAGTTAATGTGTGATATGCGCACACATGAGTATCCACTGTATGCAAATAAAACGGACTGATTTATTTTAGTCCCGGAAGTAGTTAAAAATAGATCACATCTCTGGCAAAAAACAATCTTTGGATGGATGTTGGCAGAACGAACATAGTCCACATTGAAAATTTGTATTAGTTCAACCACTTTGTAAAATTGCAAAAAAAAAGAATCAAAAAATTATTGAAATTGGTCACAACAAACATATAAAAAGGAAAAAGATTCTTCAAATATTAAGAAAGACCAATACGTTGTATTAAAGGAAGAGAACTGTCATCTAGCTAGATGGCATTTGAAAAGGTGGAAGAAGTCCATAAAGATAAAGACGTAGTCACCCCAAGGTTTAAAGAATATGTAGTTAAAAGATTTCTTAATAAAAGGTGTTCTCTAGTAGTTGTTAATGAACCTAATAAGTCAAATACAATTAAAAATCGATTCGCTTATCTCCAAGTTATTGAAAGTGTATCGCTATTGTTAAAATTGAGTAAAAACAAGAAGTTATGGGATACCAAGATTAATAAAAAACAAGTGAGAAAAGTTATCTTCGGCTTGCCGAAGATGGTATACTCTTGAAAACAAGTTTTTCCATACAAAGGCTTGTTTTCATATCGGTCGTTTGTATGGCAGCTATATGATATAGTAGTCCGATCAGGACCAAACTTTCACAAATCGTGTATGGCTAAGTCAAATAAATAAATGTTGAATTCAGTTGCAATAGCTTGGAAAACAAAAAAGTTTTCAATACAAAGACTTGTTTTCATATCGGTCGTTTGTATGGCAGCTATATGATATAGTGATCCGATCCGGATCAAACTTTTACAAATTAAATATGGCTATGTTAAATGAATAAATGTTGAATTCGGTTGCAATTGCTTGGAAAACAAAAAAGTCTCTGTCTCTACACTTCAACAGAACTAATGAAATAACGTTGAACTACCTTCTTATGAAAATAAATAACAAACGTTTTATTAAATTGGCTCCCAACGTTAAAAGGGTCCTGCCACGAAAAAAAAAAATTCTTCGTCGTAACAAAAATCCTGTAAGTGCACCACATAGGTTGCCCTGATTACGATACGCGAAAACGCAAACCTGTAAGAGCCGCCCATAGGCTGCTCCGGTTCGCGAACGGAAAAACAACAAATCTGTAATAGCACCCAATTGGCTGCCAAGATCCCCGTGGGACGGATCCTGCAAAGAAAGGACTCACTTACATCGGCCTGAAGGCTATCGCCGCAGACGACTGGACGGGAGTGTTACGAAGGTACCCCAGTGCCCCCAGGAGCAAAAAGGAAGAATACCAAATAACCGGTCCAGGTTGTATTTTATACTGTAAGTTAATTGAGTTAAGAAATAGGAAGAAAATATTTGAAAAACATACAAAATCTATACGAGAAATACCGTGAATATATAAAATTTGTTTATTAACATACAAATACTTTGAAAGAATAAAATTTTCTAACAAAAATTAAGAAAAAAAAATATTTGAAAAACATACAAAATCTATACGACAAATACGTCGGAAATACAACATTTTTTCTTTCTAAAACATACAAAACCTATAGGAGAAACAAATTGAGAAAATATATTTTTGTTTACCCTTAACAAAAAATATCAAGAAAAAATATTTTATAAATAATCATGACAAACCCAAACAACCTACTTAATAATAACACTGGCTCCGAAGTAAAACTAGCCCTTAACGTAGCCAATATGCAGGAAAAAATTCAGGAAATAGTAGAATTTTGAATTTTGAGCCAAAAATTAAACCCAGACACTGCACCACTACTTGATCAGGCAGTCAATATTAACAATGTTAATATGAGTGAATTATAACGAGTCCCAGATATAATTGTTTAAGGGAATTTTTTGACCAAGCATGAGAATTTAGCTCATGGAGAAAAAGCGTAGAGAGAATATTAAAAATATATTTATTACTAGCAGGATCACCCAAATATTACGGAATTCTTAACGTTATTGTAGGAACAAAATTGTAGGCAACGCAGACTCAGTCCTGGTCCTTACAACACCCCCCTAAATTGGACAGCTATCCCAAACACACACACACACTACGCATATAAGCGCGATGTGACAACACTAGAATACCAAATGACCTCGCTGGTGTAAGGAAATCAAAAACAGCAGATTTCTACCAGCAAGTTTATACCCACCTATCCCTTATTTTGAACAAAATTACTTCCATGGAAATGGGAAAAGAGTCAATAGATCTTTTTACCAAATCCTACAGAGACAAGGCACTTGTCACCTTCGTTAGAGGCCTGAACGGCGACTTGCCCAGACTGTTGGTAACCAAAGAGCCCGCAGATCTCCCGTCAGCACTTCAGCTATGCGAGAAGTTAAAAAACCAAAAATGTTGGACCAATTACGCAAATAATAGCCAAACCCATTCAAGAATTCGAAGGCCCTGGTAGAGGACCCCTACCGAGAAAATCCGTACAACAATTCTCAAACGCAGGTCGACAACCATTCATTCCACACTTGGCTCATGTTCCACAGACCTAGGGTAACTCATTATCTACCACAGCAACAATATGGAGGGCATTACCAACAATACTCTGGCAACCTGCCAACACAGCCACCAAGACCATCGGCCCCAAAGCCACAACCTAGGCCAGAGCCTAATGACATAGATAGAAGAATGCAGACAAAACAGGTTAACTACATGAACAGACCCAAATTTGGACAGCAGGAAAAGAGACCACCACCACCACCACAAGGACTAAACGGACTGCCAGAAAAAAAAGAGAAATTTTCATATAGACACCGCTAGCGAACAAACTACAGAGTACAACGACGAACCAACAGAAACTGACTCAACGAATACTATTCAGAAACCCCAGATTTCGAGCAGGAAACAGATGAGGCAGAATACACTGAATTACATTTTTATACCCTGTACTTATTAAAAATGGGTGAAAAGGGTATCATAATGTGGTGCAAATGTATGTAACAGGCAGAAGGAAGCATCAACGGCCGAGTCGATATAGCCATGTCCGTCTGTCCGTCCGTCTGTCTGTCCGTATCAACGCCTAGATCTCAGAAACTACAAGAGCTACAGACATGTGCCATATATCGTTGGTTAGGTAATTACCATACGCAGTACAAGTTGGTTGTTTTATTTTGATATAACTCCCGCTCCCCCGCAAACCGCAAAAAACTGCAACGACTACAATCCCCCGCAAACCGCAAAAAACTGCCACGCCCACAATTATTAACCTAAGGCTATGCAATTCGGCATACGCGTTGGTGCTTATAAAAGTTATCTAATTCTTATCCAAATCGGATAAGAAACACGGAAGTTATACCACATGCAAAATCTATGGCAAGGGAAGCAGAAGCGCAGCAAAACACGCATTGCGCGACACCGACTGCGACGTTGACAGCGAAATGTGTATGGCTTTATGACACACGAAACTATTTTCATAACCAAAATCATACCAAATTTATATTGTTATGGTGCTCTTTTCTAATAGAATATTGTTTCATTTATTTATTGATATTAAATAAATAAATTGTAAGCATGTCTAAGGGTACAGGGTATTTTGCAATCGGGAAACTCGACTGCTGCTACCTTACTTGTTTAGAGTAGAACCCTCTTTTTTACCCTACTTCCAATCTAAAGCAGGTAATGGAGAGACGATCAAGATTTTGATAGACACCGGATCCAACAAAAATTATATCCAACCAAGATTAGCTAAGAAATCAATAAAAAAAAACCAACCATTTTTCGTTAACGCTGTGGGCGTAAAAATTCTTATAACACACCATACAATTGCCAATCCTTTCGACCTAAAAGATACTTCTATTAAATTTTTTCTCTACCCTCCTTAAAGACCTTCCTTCCAATGTCATTACCGGAAACGATACACTGCGCGAGGTAAAAGCCCAAATTAATATGCAAAATGGGTATATTTCAATACAGAATAAAAAAAGAGTTAAAATGAACCAGATTATCTCACGCGAAGTCAACAAATTAGATACTCAAGTAGAACACGCTACAGAAACTCAAAAGAGACATTTAAGAACTATTTGCTCAAACTTTAAAAAATCTTTTTGGAGACCCGGATGAAAAACTGACATACACAACACGAGTAGAAGCCACTATAAGAAGTACAAACGAGTGCCCAATATACTCAAGACATTACCCGTACCCGTACTCTTAGACCAGAAGTAAAAAAATAAATACAAGACCTACTCGCAAATGACATAATTAGACCCTCACGATACAACTCCCCAATATGGATTTTCCCAAAAAAAATGGACGCATCAGGACAAAGAAAGCACAGAATGGTAATCGACTATAGGAAATATAACATGGTTACCATTCCGGACAGATACCTCATACCGGACATTAACAACGTACTTGCACAACTAGGACAAAATAAGTTTTTGTCAGTCATTGACCTCAAAAGCGGTTTTCACCAAATTCCACTAAGGAAATCCGATATCGAAAAAACGGCATTCTCAGTTAACCAGGAAAAATACGAGTTTACCAGAATACTGTTTGGCCTCAAAAATGCTCCTTCAATTTTTCAACGGACGATGAACGATATCCTTAGAGAACATATAGGAATTAGGTGTTTCCTATACATCGATGACATCATTATCTATGGCAAAATCTATAGCAAAAATGAGGAAAACCATCTAAAAGACATCAAGCTAACATTTAATATTCTGGAAGAAGCAAATATGCGCATTCAGCTTGACAAATGCGAATTCTTCAAAAAAATAAGTTGAATTCTTAGGATTTTTAGTGACCGATACTGGAATAAAAAAGAATCCCGAAAAAATCTGGGCTATAGTAGAATTTCCCGAGCCAAAGACCAAAGATCTTCGTTCCTTTTTAGGGCTCTAACGGTCGCTTTATCAAAGATTATGCGAAACTCGCAAAGCCCCTTACCGTATTTCAAAAAATGCCTCAAGCAGAACGCTAATTCACCTCGACGAAAACGCGAGGGAAGCATCCAATAAGCTAAAACAAACTTTAGCTTCTGAAGAAGTCATGGTGGCTTATCCAGATTTTAGTAAAGAATTCAAATTGACCGCCGATGCTTCCGATTATGCCATAGGAGCCGTATTAGCTCAGGAGGACAAACCAATAATGTTTATTTCTAGAACCTTAAGTAAGGTAGAAAAAAGTTACGCACCGAACAAAAAAGAAATGCTGGCCATAATTTGGTCAATACAAACTCTTCGAAACTTTTTGTATGGTCCAACCAAAAAAAAGATATTCACAGATTACGAGTCTCTCACACACCCAACCAATCCAAAAAGCCGTAACGATCAAATGAAAAGATGGAAAGCAATTTTAGAAGAATACACCAACGAACTTTTGCACAAACCTGGCAAGTCAAACGTGGTTGCAGATGCATTGAGTAGACCTCCCTTGCAAACGCATGGAGAACTAAATGCAATGACAGAAACCGCTCACAGTAGTTTCAGCTCTCCCGAAAAACTAATACTTATGGCAGAAGAACCAATAAATGTTTTTAAAAATCAAATACTGCTATCTTCGGGAAAAAAGCCTACAAAATTTGAAATTGTTTTTCAAAAATATCACAGACACACTATTACAGAACCAATATTAAATTCAGACAATTTGCTAAAAATTCTAAAAGAAAGGCTAAATCCGTCCGTCATAAATGGAATTCATTCCGACGAGAGAACCTTAGGAAAACTTCAAGAAATGTATCCACTTTTTAATACTTACAATACCAGATTCTCTAATAAAATAGTTACACGCCTGACAGACGAAAATTACCAAGAAAACGCAATTATATCGGAACACAGGGGAGCACACCGCAATAGCAGCGAAAACAAACAGCAGCTGTTAGAAAAAGTATATTTTCCACAAATGAGGCTTAAAATCATAAAAATAACGAAGGAATGTCAGACCTGCAAAGAATAAAAATACCACAATACCCAGGGCAAATTCTTTACGTCAACTTTTATCTCACATGTAAACAAGTAGTGCTCACAACAATAGATACATTTTCTAAATTCGCACAACCTAAAATATTCAATTCACGAGCAACCCAAGACATTAAACAACCCCTGAAAGAAACATTAATAAACTTCGGTATTCCTGAAGTGGTGAAATAGATAACGAAAAGTCCCTTGCATTAGGTCCCATAATGCGGATGCTGCAAAACCAGTTCAATATAAAGGTTTATAAAGCACCACCTTACAACAGCTCAGCCAACGGTCAGATCGAACGCTTTCATTCAACTCTTTCATAAATTATTAGATGCCAAAAGGCCGAGAAATTACACAGCTCATTAAACGACCTTATAGAGAGATCAGTTGTCAAATATAATTATTCAATACACTCAACCACAAACAGGTCGATTTATTCTTTGGCAGAAAAGTATCACTTAACCCTAAACTACTCCAGACAGAAAATTACGGACAAAATCAAATTCACTCAGGAAAAAGATTGAGCTCACCTTAATAAAAGTAGAAATCAGATAAAAAACCATTATCCTTGATATTCGTAAAAAACCAATAAAAGATTAGGTACCATGTTGTCAGCCAGATACAAAAAAAGAAATTGTCAAGGAAAACAGAAAAACTACAGTACTAGCAGAAACCGGGAGAATCATTAATAAAAAACTAATTCGTAATTAAACACCCTCATTTACAAAGCCCTTTTGAGTGTGTGCGATGCGGACGTACAAATATCGGATTACATTAATTCGGACATTGTGACATTGACTACAGGACTAGCCAAGGTTTGAACAGGGATCTTTAGATTAATCCATATTATTGAAATAGAGGAATATGAAAAAACCATTGATAAAATTAACCACAGCCTTAATGAAATTAAAAACTTACGACCCAATTCTACCCTTCATAACAGCGGAAATCAGGATTTCTAAAAACCTAATCAATAGATTGAAAGTCAGAAGTATAAGAAAAAGACAGATAGATTTAATAGGTAGTGCTTGGAAATGGCTGGCTGGATCCCCAGATAGCCAATATTTTGAAATAATTCAAGAAAAAATAAATTCAGTTTTAACTAACAACAATAACCAGGTTATTCTTAAAAGGATTATCGTTGACAAAATAAATAAAATCAGTCTGGCCAATAGAAATTTAATAAACAGCCCAAAATATGAAGGAGACGCTTGAAGGGATACTAGCACTACATTAATGTTTCAAATTCTAATGCTTAAAGAAAAAATTCTTAATCCTAATCAGGCCATACAGTGGGCAAAAGCAGACATTAGCAACCCTCAAATACTAGGAGACCAGGAGATCAATGAAGTTAAAAGAATATTAGATCAGAATCAATTGCTCTACACAAACTTTGAGGAAGCCATGCACATAGCAAAAGTAAACATAGCAAGTAAAGGACCAATGTTAATCTATATTGTAAAAATCCCTGTATCCGATACCAAGCTATGCGATGAAATTCTAATTAAACCAATAAAAATTGGTCAATATGTCAACAAAATGGAAACCAAAAATTTAATTAGATGTAAAGATAAATTCGATAATAAATTCGATTCGAAAGATAATATTCGCAAAAACTACAAAATGTAATAAATATAATGAAATAACGATTTGTAAACATAGATATATGATAGACATTAGTAATTCATCTTGCCCACCAAATCTCCTTAAAAGTCGCCCTGCCACCTGCATTAGAATCAACAACCAACACATCCCCACAATTGATGAAATCGCACCCGAAGTTATCCTACTCAACAAATTCAGCGGCAAGATCTCAGTCAACAGAACAACGTCATCACTTATTGGGTCATTTGTCATTAACTTCAGCAATACCCCCATAGAAATTGATGAACCATTCTTTACGAACAAGTACACCGTACACCATCAACCTATGCTGGCAATCCTCCAAACCAAGATGACAATTAAAAACCTTGAAGAGAAACTATCACTAGAATTGGTCAAGGAACTTAATGCCAATAATACTAAAACCTTGGAGCTGTTAAAAACAACCTCCCACACAACGACTGCAACGAGTGGTGACACTCGATTTTAAAGGCGGTGGAGTTAGCACCAAAGGAATTCGTAACAACAAACTGCGAAGGCTTACACGCGCATCCGGCCGTGCACCTCCAGTAGCCAATAAATGCAAGATCACCGTCTGGAGCGCTTCCGTGGGAGCGACGATGGCAGAGGCAGCAACGGAGTTGGGACCGATGCTAGCCGAGGCAGCGACGGTGCTGGGGGGTTTAAATACCATCAAATTTGTACCTTAAATTTAGATCCGATTTTTGTCAAAATAAAGACGGAATTCCTGTCCGAACTACCTTCTTGTTAAAATAAATAACAAACGTTTTATTTAACTTACATAAGTACATAATTGTAAGATTTTTGTATGTTTCTTCTGATGTGAAATCATATGAATAAAACAGTTTTGATACTCATTGGGAGTATCATCTTTATGTAGGCTTCTTTTAACAAGTTCTCTTTATTCCACTGAACATAAAAACCAACTTATTATAATTCTTCCAATTTAAACTAACATAAGACGCAGAACCATAGCGTCCAATCAAATATGCCCTGTTCACCGACTATATGCGACCATCCGGTCGCTAGGCTTCGGCTTTTCGGTCCTCGACTCTGTCCGGTTGAAGTTACCTAACTTCAACTACTCCCCCTTAAGATTAAGGCCCTTTAAGATTAAGGCGGTCGAAGGCGACCGACCCCATTTCGGCGATCATCTCCTGTAGCTGGACCGCAATTCATCTGCGCCTGATGAGTCGCTGATAGGTAAGACCGACAAAAATCAATGTGCAGCGTATTGCTCCTGCATTGGTGCCCTGAAAGAAATCATTCTTTCCCGAACTTCTGAGTGTATTCCAGGTTACGTTCCATCGAACGACAAAAGAAAAAAATACTCAGAATATTTTGACTTATATTGAGAGAAGGCGAAGTGCCTACACCCGCGGTCCTCTTCGGGGATGTTTCGTGATTAATGAAAAGGGATTCGTTAACGATAGCGTGTTTATCAAAGGTAACGAGGTCCGTTCCATGTACCCAAACGATCGACCCGTAGTCCAGTTGCATCTGCGCCGACTGGTCATAATAATGATTCCCTCGTCGACGTCGGTGATCATGGATAACTTGGCTGGACACACAATACGCTACAACTATACGCACAAACTGCAAGTAAATCTCTTGCGCATCGATTCTCCGCCGCTGGTAACCTCGAACAGTTTTTAATAGAATGGACCTCTCCGTTGTGAGAAATTGTGATTTTCTTACATGCTAACTTAACCTTGGGAAGTGTAAAATGTTAGGTGCTCAAGAATTTTTACGGACGCAACAATCAAAATTTTCCCTTATAGGAAATTTGTGCTCTTCAAGCTAAACGTTTTCAAAATATGCATGGTCAAAAATATTTGGACTACCTATGTTGATTTTTTCCAGCGCTACTTCGAGCATTAAGATCTGTAATTTCATCATGATCATCATATTCCAAGCAATCAAAGTCTCCACTGTGCTTGGTTGCACGTGTTTTGTATCATCTTCGATTTTCGTACCAAAATTGCTAAATTGTGACCGAAAACAGCATCGTATGTACATTGCTGAAGAGATGTTGGACTCTGTCCGCGACGACCCAAATTTGTTCCAGAGGGTTATAACTGGTGACGAATCGTGGGTTTATAGTTATGACGGGGAAACTTAAGCTCAATTATCTCAATGAAAGCTGCCGCACGAACCAAGACCGAAAAAGCGCGCCAAGTTCGGCGCTTCGAAGATTGGAAAAAACCGTTGGCACAAGTTCATAATAACTTTGAAGGGGTAAAAATAGATATTCATGAACAAATAAATAATTTTTGAAAAAACACAAAATTCGCGATATTTTTTGAACACAGCTCGTATGTTACTAAGATTATGATTTAGCCTCATTTGTTGATTGCTGGGCTTATGGCTCAGCAATATGATTATAAGAATATAAAAAAAGTATTTTACGGTAGGGTGCCGGAGTAATGTAATTTATTGATTAATGTCTAGGACATAACCTTAAAATTCACATGATTAAAACATACCCGAAGTGACAATTTATCACGCCACAAATACATGGTCGACAAGCCGACTCAGCATTTCATACAGCGTGGCGCAACACCACAGCCGTCCGTTCTTAGCGCGGGGCGCTAAACTCAATCCTGGCGCGTCAGCAATATTATGCAAAGCTACTTAGTGGCTTGGGAAGTACATTGGGTATGATCTTCTTCTAGTTAGCTTCAATTAAGCTTGATAAGTGATTTCAAATCAGCAAGATCAAGGACAGAAGTTATTCTTTACGGCCAGTATTTCTTGTACTTTGTTTGAGAATTCTTCTTTTTGGAACGTTTGATGGATATGAAAGGACGACGTCGTTTACATCGTTTATTGTTTTTTTTTTAAATTAAATTTTTGAATAGAAAGCCGTAAAAGAGACTACAGCAGATAAGAGAGTCTGTGCATATGATGAAATTTATTTTTCTTGGGGTTGCGAGTTCTACCGCGATCGGGATCGCTTCTGCGGTGAAGATTGACGTGTACGTTGGTGCAACGACAGCTTTTAAGACAATGTTTTCTTGACTTATAACACGGAGTACTGTAAAGTTTTCTTTTTTTGAAGAGCCCGTAAAGATTAATTTCCATGTGTGGTATTCGTGTCATATTTTGTTGAATATTTGAATTATTCTGAATTACCACATTTAGTTATTAATTGAAAGTTTATAATAAGTTGTAGACTGGATGAGATTCGTCGTGATCTTTTGCGTTTAAGTTAATTGATGATTGTTTCATTTAGGCATAATCTGGATGTGTTGGTGAACCTATTAATTTGTCTGCCGATGCTCCATTGGAATCTTGTTGGAAAATCCGGAAGTCCAGCTTCTGCCAGCATGTTGTTGAACCACCCCCATCGTGGTTCGGAAAGCGTCTAAAGAAAGTCGGATGGGGCGTGGCTTGTGTCAATTTGCATATTCTTAGTTTATGGTTTTAGTTAATTGCTTGATTCTCCTCTGAAAGTTGTTTGATTGTGAAACCGCTATTCTGTAAATCTACATTTTCTTAGACCTCGGAGGTTTATCCCATCACCCATTAAATTAAATCTTTTAAAAGTAAGTTGGGCAAATGGCAAAAAAAGTAATAACAAAGAGGAAAAACAAAAATGTAACTCAGTGACCGAGTCACTTTAAGTTTTCCTTGTGTACCACCCTCCCTCGCTAGGGACTGTGGTCCCTAGTTCTGCTTGTATGGCTTTTCCCTTACATAAAGGTGTACGCTTATTGCCGATCCCTCTTTTGGATTTTATAAAAACTTTTTCCACCAGCTCGAAGACTCTATTCTACCTGGAGGCGTTCTCTCTGCCCTTAGTGCATTATGAGCGTTCATTTTTTTTTTTTTTTAGCATTCTTATTTTGTATTTAAAATCTATCTGAGTGGACAATCATTAAATGGATTGGGGGTGACCTTGACGTAAGGGAGGTACATGGAATGTATATCCAATGAGGTTGACTTAGGTGTCTATTGGTGGGGGAGGTCAAGCGGGTGTTTTCATTTCAGGCGTCTTAGGGATTGGCTATTATCTATGAGGTTGATTGCCAGGTGGTTGGGGTGGTTGTCCAGTCTTTTTATGTATCTTTCGCTGAGAGGGGTGATCTCCTCTTCTACACATCTAATTCCAAGCTCTTTATGGATTATTGAGTTTTCGTGGTACGGATGGGCGTTAGAAACTGTTCTCAGGCATTTATTCTGAAACCGCTGGATTCTGATGCGGTTAGAACAGCTTGCCGTGCCCCACAACTGTATCCCATATGTGCAGATTGGCTTCAGGACTACTTTGTATGTGAGTCGTTTGAGTTTTGCCCTGAGCTTGGACCTTTTCTCCAGGAGCCAGTGCAGTTGCTTAAGTCGTAGGTTGGCCTGGTTGCGCTTGTTGATCAGGCGAGGGCGCCATGTGAGCCCATGTGAGTCCAGGGTCAGCCCTAGATATTTGGGAGTGTTATTCATAGGGATTGTTCCCCCGATGAGTCCCCGTCACACTCAACGGGTGAGAAGAGGTTCTCGCAGATTACGCATTTTGTAGCTTCCATCCTCGATAGCAAGTCATGCAAATAAGATTCAATATAGTTATTTGGAACGCAAACGGCCTGCAGAGGAGTGAAGCCGAAGTAAAGCATTTCATTAAAACAGACAACATCGATGTACTACCCACTTAAACATCAGCGGGTACGATCTGATCCACGCCAACCATCCATCTGGCAGAGCACTCGGAGGTGCAGCCTTTCTCATCAGGAGGGTCAAGTTCGGTTTACTTCCCCCCCTAGACACTCGATAACTCATACCCACCTTTAGGACTTCTTCGAGTCCCTTGGACCTCGCTTCATAGCAGCCGAAGACTTTAACGCCAAACACTCCTGGTGGGGGTCCCGTACAAACAACCCCAAAGGCAAAAAGCTCTATAAGTACCTGCAGCCCAAAAGTCTGGACTGCCATTTTACTGGAGAGCCCACACACTGGTCTACCGACATTTCAAAGCAGCCGGATCTGCTGGACTTCGCCGTCTCCAAGGGCACAGCGCCGTAAAATTGTCCACTCGGACAGATTTTTAACTAATCATAAGAAAGTTCGACCAAAAAAAAAAAAAAGTCGTCAACTTTCGTTTTTGTTTATTCTTCTGCAGAATAGCACAATAGCAGGTAGCTTCCGACAAACTGTTTCTCAAACGAGGAGCTTTTCCAAAATATGAGGATTTGCAGATCAGTCGTCACCGTAGAACCCCCAATGAAGTTTAACGACGTTCCAATGTTTCAGATGCCAAGGGTTGGGACACACCCAGCGTTTCTGCTTCCTGGAACATCTCTGCGTGAAATGTGGTGGTCCTCACGACTCCAGGTCATGCACCAAAAAAGATGACGAGAAAGCATGCTGTATAACATTGCCAAGCTGATCACCCTGCGTCGTTCCAAAGATGCCCTGCCTAAAAAAAGGCAAAGGCTCACCAATCTCCCAAAGCCAGACCCATTGTGAGTAGCAACAAACCACCTCCCAACCAGATACCAACTATCATCAAAGGTATGAGTTACAGGGTCACTCAACAATCACCCCTGCGTAGGGTTGTGTGGGAGGATTTCTCCGCGTTGACCACGATGTTTCATCGTTTCAGCCATGGATCGAGAGCATTCAGTTGTCTCTGTATCATAGCTGATGCTTCCTGGGGATCTGTGGCGGAGGCTAGGAAGGCGGTGTTATCTACTGTGAGATTTCCGACAGGGGGTGATGGGAAGGTCCGCTGTGTAGAGTGTGTACAAGATGGGTCCAAGAACAATGCCTTGGGATACTCCTGCTCTTATAGGCCTAGACGTGCTGATTGATGATCCGCATCTCACTCGGAATTCTCGTTCCTCTGTGTATGACTTAAGGAAGGCGAAGTGGGAACTTGAAAGGTTTCACCGGGAAATACATAAATGCCCCCAAGTTTACGTTCTGGATGCTTTTCTTCCTGTACCCAGATCCCCCTCTTTCCACACCAAGCAACATAGATGTGGCCATCGAAAAACTAACTAAAGAGTTGCGAATCCACCTCCTTCGACTACCCCGAGAACACCTGAAAGAGACGTGCACTTGTGGTCTCCTGAAATCGCGGCCCTCGTGGCCGAAAAAAGGGCGCCTCAGAAGAGTCGGGTTTTCCTCGCGCAACCCCAGGGACAAGACAACACTGAATCGTGCCACCAAGGAACTGAAGGACAAGCAATCAATCCTACGGCAGGACTCGTTTCATAGATTCCTTGAGACGCTGGAAGCTGGAGACCCGCAGCACAACCTGTGGAATATCACGAGGCACATAAAAAGACCTGCGAAGAAGATATCACCCATGCGAAAAGTGGACGGCTCCTGGTATCGGATTGAGGTCGAAAGAGCAGAAGCCTTTGCTGACCATCTACATAGTGCATTCTCACCGTTCGACAGATGCACTGGCGAAGAGAGAGCTGCAACCATAAGGTTCGTAGACAGCCCAAGTGCTCCTGGCCCGCCAATACAGCCCGGCGAACCAGAGGAGATTGCGCAGGAGATCGCCTCTCTAAAAAATGGCAAGTCACCAGGTCCTGACCGTATCGATGCAAAAGCACTGAAAATGTTTCCCCTAATCTGTTCCCAAAGGCTGGCCAACATATTCAACAGCTGCCTCCGTCTAGGGTACTTCCCGCAAGTGTGGAAGCGTGCTGAAGTAATTGTCCTCCTCAAGCCTAGAAAACCTGAAACCTATCTAGCCTCGTATCGTCCGATTAGTTTGCTGGAAATCCTCTCCAAAATACTTGAAAGATTATTTTTGCGTATAGTATTGCCAGTACTGGACGAGGCCGGACTGATCCCTGATCATCAGTTTGGCTTCAGACGCTTCCATGGAACACCTGAGCAATGCCACCGGATTGATGAGAGCATAATTGAGGCCTTCGAAAAGAAGAAGTACTGCTGCGCCGTTATACTGGATGACAAACAGGCGTTTGACAGAGTCTGGCACCCTAGACTCCTTTTAAAAATTAAAGGCCTCTTATTTATGGACTCATTTGTTGTATCTAGTGGTGGCTACCAAGATCACCTCTACGGTGTCACTAATACCCTTATCGATCTCTAACAGGGTACTGTGAAAGCGCTCCACTTGCCCGTTTGAGACACCGTCAAGGAGCGGCGCATTCAAAATGCTGATGCCAAAATTTTTATTCAACATGGATGTAATCATGAGTGATTGAAACGATGATTGATTTGGCCTTTGGACCTGCAATAGGGCCGGTTTTAAATCGTCAATGGTTCTTGAGGGCACATGCTGCACGAAGGGGAATTTCGAAACCTTGTCGATGGAAGTCAGTAAATACTTTCTATTTGTGGAAAAATGTCTATGCGTAGCATTTCTCCCATTTGAAAAGGAATCGGTGACTTACCCATATCCTGTTTCTTCGGAAGCCTATCGTATTGAGCCTTTGCGCATGTTCTGCAGTTTGCCCATTTTTGGGAAGTAGTACTCTGTGAGAACTTGCTTCACAATTTTTTGCGCCGATCTGTGGGCCCTCTTTGTGTTCCGCTGTTATGATATTCCTCCTTTTCCCGACTCCAAAAAAATCTGTGATTCGGTTTTTCCAATGCTAAAACTTTTTGGCCGGAAATCTTTGGATCAGGTCGTCGTACACCATTGTAAATCACAATGAACGGCTCTTACGCCCTTGGGAACTACTGCATCCGTAAGGTCATCGTGTAATGACCGAGAAGAGAAAGTGCCTGACAATGGCGTGAGCTACCATCATATCGCTTGTGGTATGCGGCAGCAGCCGCTGGTCTGCTCCATTGCCATTGCGGGGAAATTCACGGTTACACGTCTTGGTGTAAAAGTTGTGGCTTGCCTTTCGCTGTCGAACTGTTTATTGCTCCTATACTGTGAGAATCGGCAGTTCATGAGTGGCTCAATTTGCGATAACCAGCAATAAGCGAACGTACACGCTAACTAAAGTTAAATTATTAAATTTTAATTTTCGCTCAAATTGAGTTTTTTGTTTCATGAGGCCGATTTTGGCGTTGACCGGTTTTCTACAAGATTCGGTAGCCATTTATTTTAATTTTCGACATTGACTTTATTAAATTATTGTAACATCGGCGTTGATCAGTGATTTTGGAAGCTTAACCAACCTCAATGCACTAGAATGTATTATTTTTATTAATTCTCTGCAGAGTTAAAAGGGGTTAGGCATAAGTTACCACTTACATATTTTTCTCCGTGTGTGTTATCTTTCCATAACTTATTTTCCTTCATTTCTCCCACGCCGCTATCTTTTTTTTGCTACCTGTTTTGGCTAGCAATATCACAACATTTTTTGCTTGGTGGATGGGGTTGGGTTGTTGGACGCCAATCAGTATTTTATTTCCGTCAGAGATAGCGGCCAGGGAATTGTCATTGGTGGCCGCGCATACGTGACGAGTAGTTTGCTGATGCAAGGGGCGGTTGTCGTGGCTGATCGAGTTGTTTCCTTCACTGTCACTGAACTGGGTTTCTGGCTGAGCATTGAAAGGATGGTCCTTCGCTGCAGTCCTAGTCGGCCGGCTAGCCTTTGGCCTATGTTTTCCAGTTTACGAAGATGATGTTAGAAGGGTAACTGCACTTCCTAACCTGCTGACTTTATATTTCGCTTCTTGTGTTTCACTTTTAAGGCCAGATATTACGGTATTTTTATTTAATGAAAAATTTAAAGGCAGTCAGTCTCTGCCTCGTCTTACAAGTAAGACCGTTTTTCCGTGGCGCTGTCAAAAATATATTTCCACACAATACTAATACTTTTGCTTTTTTACTTACACAATACTTATGCAATACTAATTAATTAAGTGTGTTGGACCGTCTTAACCTATATATGGTACATATATACATAGTGACACTTATGTATGTATTAGGCTTAAGTTGCTTATTTGATAAATTCTTTTATGTATTAAGAACTACACAGGTGCATTGTGGGTGATCCCACATCAAATCTAAACAATAAATATTTAAAGATATATTCATATTCAGAGAAGGCGATCTCGACCTTAAATAATGTAAACAAACGATATCCCAAGAGAGCGATCCAGCTCCCAAATTATGTAAACAACACACAGTACAATTAAGTTTTATGCACAAGATTTCAGTCTTAAGCTGATATCCAAATAAAGAAGTAAAATAAAAACCTTCGTCCAATTATTCTTTTCAGCGTTGTCTTTAGTCAACTAACGGGACATTTGTTCAATTCAATCAAAATATAATAACTATTTCAATGACGCAGCCGGTATTATACAAGTAAAAGTATCCAAATAACAAGTGAGAAAAGTTATCTTCGGCTTGCCGAAGATGGTATACCCTTGAAAACAAAAAAGTTCTGCATACAAAGCATTGTTTTCATATCGGTCGTTTGTATGGCAGCTATATGATATAGTAGTCCGATCCGGACCAAACTTTCACAACTCATGTATGGCTAAGTCAAATGAATAAATGTTGAATTTGGTTGCAATAGCTTGGAAAACAAAAAAGTTTTCCATACAAAGACTTGTTTTCATATTGGTCGTTTGTATGGCAGCTATATGATATAGTGTCCGATCCGACCGATTCTTAAACGCGATCTGCGTGCAACAAAAATAATGATCTGGTAAAAATTTTAAAACGCTACCTTTAAAACTACTGTCTATTTTTTGCATAGAAACAGACCGACAGAGGGACAGACGGACATGGCTATATAGACTCGGCTGTTGATGCTGATCAAGAATATATATACTTTGTGGGGTTGGAGATGCTTCCTTTAATGCGTTACACATTTCTGGACAAAATTATAATACCCTTTTTCAAGGGTATTAAAAGAACACCGAGTGTAAAATGAGTTAAATTTTATAATCCATAGTTCTCGCTATTAATTACGCAACACGATTTGTGACTCTTCTTTGACTTCAACTTGGATTATAATTCCAATTCGGTTGTCCAACAATAAGTGGAATTAAAAGAAGCAGATTTAAAACCCAAACCATTGAGTCCAACGGCAAATAACATTTAACCAAAAACTATACAAACAAGTGAGAAAAGTTATCTTCGGCTTGCCGAAGATGGTATACCCTTGAAAACAAAAAAGTTTTCCATACAAAGACTTGTTTTCATATCGGTCGTTTGTATGGCAGCTATATAATATAGTGGTCCGATCCGACCGATTCTTAAACTTGATCTGCGTGCAACAAAAATAATGATCTGATACTATCTATTTTTTGCATAGAAATAGACGGACAGAGGGACAGACGGACATGGCTATATCGACTCGGCTGTTGATGCTGATCAAGAATATATATACTTTGTGGGGTCGGAGATGCTTCCTTTAATGCGTTACACATTTCTGGACAAAATTATAATACCCTTTTTCAAGGGTATAATAAATATCGTGAAAAAAATAAAAAATAAAAAAAAGCATTACAACAAAGTACAAATTTCAAACATTAGTTTTAAATTCTAACTAAAACAAACAGTAAAATAACAGATTATACTCCGAAACTGAAACCTTAATAAGTAAATAATAATTAATAAAAATAAATAAATAAAATACAAGTAAATCTTTAGTGCTACCGTGTTACTATAGTCATAGTAACAATAAATAATTATGAAAATAAATAATTATAAAGAAACTAGGATCTGACTCTAAATAATTTTATTTAAATTCTTTAGTATTTTCATTGGTCATAAGAGAAACAATCGTTTAATGGTAGATGAAATAAATTATGAAAATTCTCGATTATAAATTCTATAAATATCGTGAAAAAACTGCATCAATTGTTGTTCCGTGTCGTGTGGTTGATTCGGTTCGTGAATTGTTCGTTTTTAGAGCCACTGTTTCTTATAAAAATTGAATCAATGGCACTGCATCGAATAAACCAAAAATAATATTGAAATCGCCCCGAGAATAATAGGTATTCTATAAAAGTTTTTACCAAGTTTTGCTGCACCCACTGATGTGTATGGTAATAATTGTTTATAAATACACTTGATCATTTTTGTGATGGACTGATTAGGCGAAATATAAATTGTAATGATGAGTTGGCCACCGTCAATCTGGGATTCTGCTGCATACATTTCTCCAATAGCAGACAACCCAATTGAAAGCGATTCGAGTTGCATATTAATATCCATATAGGGTGCAATGACATTCTTTTCATGAAGGGTGTTTTTTCTCCGGCTCTTAAACGCGGTCGCTTAAACTGTATTATGAAGTCAAAATTGGGAACCTAAATTGGTTGCTCATTTTCGTACCCCACCTAATAAGAAAAATAAACCAAGCCAAGCAATGCCTTAAATCGTTCTACTGGCCTATAGGAAGAAGGTCCAAGTTGCCGACATCTTTAAACCTCTTATTTATAAGGGGATCGTTAGACCGATCAGGACGTACGGCATCCAGTTTTGGGGAAGGCCCAATAAGTCCAACATCGATATTACAAAAGTTTGAAAACAAGGTGCTTCGCACCGCCACCGGGGCCAACCTGCTGCTGCTCGACAACGCTACCATCCTAGGGTTCCCTTAAGTCACGAAAGGTGAAGAAGAGCAGCGCCCGATATATCAAGAGGCTTCATAGGCATCCCAACATAATGGCCATATCCCTATTGAATAACAGCGAGCAATGCTGAAGACGCGGGACTCGACCCCTGGATCTGGCCTGAGCGTTGTTAAATGTAATATTATTACATTTTAAGTGTTATATATCCTACAATTAAGTTAAGTGCCATGTCCTGCAATTCAATGGTTATCCATAATGGATAGTTTTAAATAAATAAATAATTAATAAATAAAAAATTCTTTTCACGTCTTCAAAAGTATTAGTGTATTAGATCGTTGGATTACTCGATCTTTCATGTCCTCGTTATGAGCTTGTATGCTTTGTCAATTTAATATTGTTAATGATAAACCTTGCCTGTGTGGGAAGTCTCGAAGATTTGTAGTCAAGTAATCAATAGATTTGTTGATAAGCGTTGAAACTCTTATTGAAGAGAAAGCATTGTCTTTTGGCCACAATTTTCTTATTATTGTTCAAATATATTGTAGAACTTCTGCAGGGGATTGGAACTGCTGTGTGACTGAAGTTATTAGCTTTAATATGTGCTATAATTTTTAGTCGAATCTTCTGTCCTGTTCTAGACGAATCACACAGTATTTACAGATCCTGTGTTTTTTTTTTTTATTCCTTTTTTTTTATTTATAGCCTCTACCGTCCATAGGTGGTATGCACGATTTATAACCCTCCAAGTGGAGTTATGCCTACGTACTAAAAACCAAAACCTCTGTATGCTCTTCATTCATTTACAAGCTCACCGGAACTGCCAGTCAAGTTATTACGTCGGTGAGCAGGATGTGGAGCCTGATCGTACTCCCTTCCTTATTAATTGGCCAAGAGGCGCACGTCCTTCAACCCCGTAATCGCATTTTCCAACAAGGCGGTTTCGCTGGGTATTCTTCTCCCGACACCACATAGGAATACGTGGCCTGTTTTAGCCTACAGCTCTGTTGGCCATTTCGTCGGCTCGCACCCGCTTCATCATGTCTCTGATTATGTTATGTCCCCGCTCCCAAGAGTCAGTGTTCTCCATCATGGTCGCGATCAAGCCGCTAGGGCTGAGCGGGGCACCAATCAGCGCCCTTTGCTGAACCCTCTCCTCCGTGAACCTAGAGCAGTGCATACCTACATGCTCCGTTGTTTCCTCAGCATCGGGGCAGTAGAGGCATTGAGCTGCCTCTACGTGATGGAACCGAAGTAGGTATGCCCGAAAGCAACCATCATCCGTAAGGAACTGGCTAAGGAGGTAGTCCAGTCTTTTGTGGCGGCAATCGGCCCATACCGCTAAATCGGGGATGGTAGGACCAGCTGGTCCACCTCCCCCGTTGCGATGGTAGGCATCAGTCGCTCGTGAGCCTCCAGCCGGGTAGCACCTTCTCGGACCAGACAAATAGTCTTTATCTCTAAGTCGATTGGCGGCAAGCCTGACAGTGCTAGTGCTGCTTCTCCGGATACACTCCTGAAGCCTCTAATTAGCCTAAGGGCCATAGACCGTACCACCGCACGTGCTCCTTTCATGTATGAGCCTTTCTTGGTGGCGTTGCTCCAAATTGGTGCAGCATAGACCAGCGTTGCCTTGGCTACTGCCACCAATAGTTTCCTGGCCGGGTAATTGGGACCTCCTATATTGGGCATGAGCCTAGAGGAAATCAGTGCGTGGTCACTCAGCGTTACAACGTCGTGGACCGTCCAGCTGGCGCTAGCCACTAACCCTCTACTCATGTAGGTAATGTCGATGTAGGAAGATTCCCTATCGTTGTTCAACGTTGGTTTACAGCCGTCGTTCAGCAGTATCAGGCCCAACATAAGCATTGTGTTTATCACTGCTCGGTCTCTGGGATTCGATACCCTGCTGCCTCATTCTACTGCCCATGCATTAAAGTCACCCGCAATGATCTTCGGGCCGCGCAGTTGTTATTGCTGCTTTCCTGCTCGCGTAGCTAGCTTGGTCCTTGAAAGATAGCCTGTGGTCTATCACTACTCCCAGGTATTTTAAGGAGTCTTGCGAAGCCACCTGTGTCCCGTTGACCGTGATCAGCTTTCTTTCCACCTTCTTCCTGCTGCTTAAAAGAACAGCCTCGGTCCTGTGCGCCGCAATTGTTAACCCGGCTTTGTCTAGTCGATGGTCATACTAATTGTCGTATTGCAGTTGCCTTCGAGGACTGCTATTGTTTTGGCCACTGCAGTGATTGGCACATCGTCCGCAAAGCAATTTAGCTTAGCTTCTAAGGGCCTGGGCATCAGCCCAGGATTCCGTCATACATAATGTTCCGCAGGATCGGTCCAATCACAGATTCTTGTGGAACACCTGCAGAAACACGGTACCATCTCGGGCCAGCGTCTGTATCGAACCAGAGGAAATGATCCGTAGCTTCCAACGACGATCCTGAGATACTCCGGGATACCCATTCTATGCATGGCACTGAGGATTACTGGCCATCTAGCGGTGTTGAAGGCGTTATTCACATCCAACGTGACGATTGCGCAGTACTTTTTCCTTCCTCCCAGCCATCTATCACCATCGAGGGAGTTCCCGGCGATGTTTTTAACCGCCATAAGTGCGTCCAGGGTGCTCTTGCCCTTCCGAAAGCCGTGCTGCTGCGTACCTAGCCGTTGCTGCTCTCTGTGATTGCCTGTATTTGAGCATACAGGATGCGCTCGGGGGGGGGACGGTGCTACTGCTGTTGGCTGCCATAGAGTGGTCTGCCTTGGGAATAATTATGCTACGATGCTAGCCCGGACATCAGGGTCAGTTGGAGTTAACCTCTCTCTTCCTTAGCTTGTTAGCTACGAGTTCGTAGCAAGTCCTCAGGTATCTCTATCTACGGTATCTAGCAGTTCCTTACAGGCACGCAATTTGGCAGTCGATATGCAGTGCTTAAACTCAGAACGTTTGCTTCTGAAAGCCTCCATGAGTTCTGCGTGCTGGGTGCTGCCTCTGGCTCGTTGCGCCCTTCTCCGTGCCCTTAGACATTCTGAGCGTAACTTGCTTAAGGTGGAGCTCCACCAGTATACTGGGGGCTTGCGCTGCTCTTTTTTCCTCCTTGGCATGGTTGCGTCACAAGTTGCCTCAAGCATCTTCACGAGGTCGGCCGCCATTGAATCTGCGTGTCTATTTGAGATTCGAAGAGAGTCGATTTGGTATGCCAGCATATCTTCATCGATCTTTTTCGAGTGCCAGGCATGCCCGACTGATCTTCTCTGCCGTGCCCTCTTGTGTGACTGCCCAGCTCCTCCAGCATATCCTTGAACTGGTCTGGGGTGTCGCTAGGGGGGACGTAGCAGCTGTAGGCTAGTTTTTCATTTTATTTAACTTTTTTCTCAGCTATTGTCTCAATGACAAGTTTTATTTGTAAGTCTCTGTGTATATTCTCGTCCCGAAGATACCATGGAGCTCCAGTAATGATTCTCAGGATCCTAGACTGTGCTCGCTGGACTATGTCGATGTTGCTTCTCGATGCGTTGCCCCATAGCTCGGAGCCATAGGTCCATATGGGTTTTAAGACGGAGTTATATAGGAGGACTTTGTACTCCAAGCTTAGGGGAGAGCGGACGTTTATAAGCCAGTGTAGATCCCGTGCTTTAAGTCTGAGGTGCGTCGTCTTGGCCTCTATGTGTTTCCGCCAGGTGAGCCGCTTGTACAGATAAATGTCTAAGTATGTTACGTTATCGGCTTGTGGGATGCGCGTGTGGTTCATTACCAAGGGCGGGCAGCTTTGTTTGTTTAGGGTAAATGTTACCTGTTTGCACTTTTCTTCGTTTACTCGTATGCGCCAATCTGCAAGCCAATGTTCTACACAAGTTAGATGGCGTGCTAGCTGCATCGTAGCTTTTACTGGGCATCTGGATCGACTTAGAATTGCAGTGTCATCAGCGAATGTGGATATCGTTAGCTGGTAGTTTGTTGGGATGTCCGCCGTGGATAGGGTGTATAGAATTGGGCCCAGAACACTTCCTTGAGGCACTCCGGCTTCTATAATACAATCGTTTGAAGTGCTTGAACTGCATCTAACCGCGAACACTCTTTTATATAGATAAGACTTTAGAAGCTTATGTATGTTTTGAGGCAGCAGTTTGATTATTTTAAACATAAGTCCATCCAGCCATACTCTATCGAATGCTTGTGCAACGTCTAAGAATAGAGCTGTGCAATATTCACGATGTTCAAAGGCAGTGCGAATTTCGGTTGTGATGCGGTTAACCTGTTCGTTGGCTCCGTGTTTTGCCCGAAAACCAAATTGGTGCGATGGGAGTGTGTTGTGTGTTTTGAGGTGGGGGCTGATGCGTAGTAGCAGCACTTTTTCAAATAGCTTGGAGAGACAAGTAAGTAAGCTTATTGGCCTGTATGATGATGGCTGTGTTTTGTCTTTCCTAGGCTTAGGGATCATAATAATAACTGATTTCTTCCACTTTTGAGGGAAGTATCCAATTTTAGTAATTGCGTTGAAGAGCAAGCAGATTCGTAGAACTGCACACTTTGGGAGCTCGATGATCATTTTCGGGGTTATTAAGTCGTAGCCAGGCGATTTTCCAGTTTTAAGTTGCTCTTTAATGACTTGCGTTATCTCGCTTGGCCGAAATTCTATAGGATCTTCAGATTCAGTTCAGATTCAGTTCAGTTTCAGATGCAGTTAAAGGCGGGAGAGTAAATGAGTTAGTGGCTGGATTTGGTTGAAATACTTTTTTAAGATGATCAGCGAAGACTCTTGCTCTGTCCGTGTCACTGCGAGACCAGTTTCCGGTAGAGTTACGGAGGGGTACAACCGTTTCTGTTGGTGCCTGTAGGTTCCTGTGGCTTTTCCACAACGAGTTCTTTGTGCCTGTGGGCGTGAGATTCTCGATGTACCTTAGTTGTGCGTCCGCTTCTTCTTTCTTAAGCGCATTGGTAAGTCTGCGAGAAGCTGCTTTTAGTCTACTCTTTGCGCCAGGTGATCTGTGCTCCTGCCACTCCCTTCGAAGTCGTTGTTTTTCAAGCACAAGCAGTTCAGTATCTCTACTTGTCTTGTTGAACTTTGTGCTGCATACATGATTGTCTTGTGGAGTTGACGCTTTTGCTGCTGCAACGAGTATTGATTCTATGTTATCAGTAAGCTGATCAATGTCTTGCTCGGTTTCCAGGGGGCTAGAGAAGCCGGTATGGGAACAAAGATATTTTTTGTACCTCGCCCAGTTGGTCCTGTTGCTTGTGAGCCTATGCGGTCGCTCGATGTGTTGTAGCTGGTACAAGAGATGAAAGAGCACCGGACAGTGATCAGTTAAGAGTTCTGGAAGTGCCTCAGCTGTGATCATGGATTGGGGTATCCTTTTTGTGATGGCAAAGTCGATCAAATCTGGAAGCTTCATGGGATCTGCTGGCCAGTATGTAGGCGCTCCCGGGGAAACATAGTTTAGTTTGCGTTGCGGATTAATGATTGCGTTGTACAGCTGTTTTCCTTTAGGGTTCGCTATCCGAGATCCCCAGTACATGTGCTTGGCATTCCAATCGCCAGCTGCAACAAATCTTTCACCAAACGAGTCAAAAAGTGTTGTGAATTTTTCTTCGAAAATTGTGAAGCGAGGTGGGCAATAGACAGCAGCCAGAGCAAGAGCACCGTTGTGGCTTTGAAGGTTTATAGAGGTACATTGTAAGCAGTCTTCTTGCCAATTACCAAGAAAGTGGTGCTTAATTCGCAATCGTATTAGTATGCCAGTGCCTCCATGGGCCTTGCCATCCGGGTGATTCGTAAAATAAAATTTATATCCTGGTATTTGGAAGTTGTACTTTTCGGTAAGGTGAGTCTCTGAGAGGAGTATAACGTCAATGTTTCTGTTGGCTAAGAACTGAGCGAGTTCTAGCTTGTGCCGCGAAACGCCATTAGCGTTCCAGGTAGCGATTATTAGAGAGTCATTATCCTGATTTAGAAGAAACGAGCATTTGAATAAGGATGTTTTGGTTCCTCATAATCTCTTGCATAGTTTCTTGCATGAAGGTCATGAAGTTGTTCATGCTTTGCTGCATCGAAAGCATAATCGCTTCAAGGCCAATTGGCTGCTGTTGCATGTTCTGTGTGTTTATTTGGTTAATTTTATGCTGGACGCTGGAGGTGACTGCTGTTGGTACTTGGATCCCTGATTTTAGTACACTTGCAAAGGAAGAGTTTAGTATTGTTCGGTGGCTGGCAGACGAAGGTATGTTAGTTGTAGTCGGTTCCATTACTTTGTGAATTGTTGGTGTGATACGATCACGACCTGAATCCACTCGTTTGTTTAGGCGACTCTTGAGTTCCTTGTAAACAATGCATCCTCGCCAGTTGGCTGTGTGATTTTCGCCACAGTTGCTACATAACTTAATTGAACTGTCGTTTTTATTCTTAGGACAGTTTACAGTCCTGTGGGCATCGCTGCAAACGACGCAGATGGATTTTAGGGTGCAGTACGCTTTGGTGTGTCCATATTCTTGGCAGTAGGTGCACTGCACAGGTTGCCTGCGCTTGTGTGGATCTTCTTCGGTTATTCTTCGGTGCAGTAAATACTGTAGCTTATATATGGGATGTACTTCATTTTTGTTGTTTTTCTGACTCGATGGCTCCAGTTCGATTTTAAAGAATGGCTGCGGCTCTTTGTTCCTGTTGAGGATGTTGATCACCGTTTTGGCGTTGAAGTTCTTCTCCTTTAGTGCCGCGATAATTTCGGATGAGGTCACGGATGACTCTATTCCTTTGATGACAACCTGCAATCCTTTGGCACTTTTCAGCTGGTAGGTATAGTAACTCTTCCCAGCTTCGTCTAGGTACTTGGTCACTGACCGGTGGCTAGACTCATCCTGAGTCTGCGCTTTCGTTTCTTGTATGTTGCCCTTAGTAAGAGGTATAACATGGAACTTATTCTCTCCGATAATTGCAACTAGTTTGTTAACCAGCGCATTTGAGGTTTTCTCGCGTATATATATTGGTGGCGGCTTTATCTTCTTCTGCTCCTGTTCCTGCTCTTCACAGTCATCCAGTAGTGCAAACCTATTTGAACTTGAGTCATTGGCTGCGTTGGCGCGATTTATTTTTGGCTGATTACCAGCCTGCTTGTGTTGTGGGCTTAGCTTTCGCTTTATTTGGATGTAGCGATCCAGCCCTGTTTGACAAAGTTTTTTGTTTTGTTTTGGTTCTTGCCCGCTTTCGCTTTCAAGAGTCGGTGTGAGTGCTTTTGCATTCGTTGTTGTTGATTCAGCGGAATTATACACCGCTGTCGGTATTGAGCATAGAGTTGATGTTGATGTTGTTGCAGTTGTTGTTGCTAAAGGTGCGGTTGCAGTAGATATCGTGATTAATGTACTAGTAGTTAAAGAACTTGACACCGTTTGGAATGGGGGGAAGGTGAGAAAGACGGGTTCACTTCGTGCAGTCAGAAGCATTGGTGAGCAAGACCGCGATCGTGTGCATTCTGCAGGTGGTAGGTCATTGACCGGGTGGGGGGGGGTGGTGTGGTTTGGCACTCGCGGGCGTTAGACACAACGGTGAAGTATGCATTGTTCCGCTGCAAGGAGAGTCGTCGCTCGTCTTGCTCTTTTTGCCGCTGAACGCGCAATTCGCGTTGGCTCATTTTACAACGATTGATTTGTTTGTTGTCTATTTGTTTTTTTTAGTTTTACTTTATTATTCCACACACAGAAAGGTTTGTAAGATAGCAATTTAACATTGCCAATAGCGCTTTCGATTTGTGTATTTATTTTATGTTATTAACTATTCGCTTCACTAAAATCAGGTGGTTTTATACGGAGCTCGATGAAAACACGTCTGACTTCGTTGAAGACTTTTTCGACTTGACATATATACGGCTGTATATATGCACTCCTTTTATTCTCGCATATGCAATTCCGCGCATCGGAGAGGCCGCCAATTCCTGTATGTGCAGGTTGCTGCAACACTTGATAGCTGCTTTACCGGTCTCGTCTAGTATCATTGTGGAGTTGCCACAGACAGGGGAATAGGGTTCGCTCAAAAGCATGATGTCTACCTAGCACTCCGCCGCAGTTTTGAACCAGAAGGCTCTAAACAGCCTCGCAATGCTTAATATTGAGCTGAATAATCTTAATTTGCTCCTGCATTATGCTGGGACTTTGCTTCTTTAACAACACATCCCCTTGCCTTGTGTCCTCGTTCGCCGCATCGCAGGCAGCAGTCTGATGAATCGATCGCCTTGCAAGTCGTTGCTCGTGGGCCGGACGTCTCGGATGATGCGGCACCTTGACCACCCAACGGTTACCGTACCCTTCTCTAAGTTCGCAATCGCATCATTCGTGTTCATCAGGACAGAGGCTATATGAGTTCCATCCCGCATCCTACGGAGGCTATTGATGTCCTCTGATTTCCTCTGGGAGACCAGGCAGCTGTGTACATCATCTGCTGTCGTGGCCTCGTCCAATCCACTGCAGGCTATTCTTTGTGTACCCGTACGTACCGACGCCATGTCTTTTAGAGTTGCTTCCAGCTCGGTATTAAATTTGGGGACGCTGTCGGAGGCATTCCCCTCTACTTCCAGCACTAGTTCCCCTTGCTGGGTTCTGCGGACTTTGCGAACTTGTTTGGCCAGTTCGCTGAGGTTCGGGTCCGCTTTTAGTTTTCGGAGCATTTCCGCATACGAGGATTATTCATTATTCCGTTCCTTTGCAACGGCATGCTGATAACATCCATTGCCTTCAGATTGCTCGTATTGCTAGCGCTGCTGGCTACAGGGGCCGAGTTGTCCAGCCCCGCAGCACTGCGGCGGCTAGATGGTATATCCTCCAACACAACCGCCGGCGCATGGGTTCCGACTTCCTGCACCGCAATTCATGCTCCTTTTGTTGGGGACCTCGACATTCTGGAGCTCCTCCTGAATGGGTCATCGTCGGTGGGGGCAAGACCCCTCGCTGCTATATCCATTTAATTCCCGATCTCCAGATCTGGCAGCACTGTTGGTCTGCGATGAGCTGTCAGCTCCACCGGCTGATTTAACAGCTGGGCCACCCATTGCAAATAGTGCAAACGAGAAAGAACAAAATGATAAATTATATTTTGAACCTTACACACTTGCTTTATGGCTCGGTTTGCTTCGCTCAGCCGAACACGTTACCACGATGTGGCACTGTGCGATATACACTTGTTCTGGCTGGGCTGTCTCTGACTTTAGGAAATTTCGCCCAGCGTATGTGAAAACAGGTCCGTATCGATCAGAATCTCGGTCAGAGTTTCACAGATCCTGTGTTAACAGATCCTATGGTATCACTTTCTATATGAAAGTTAACACCAGCTGCAAGCGGGGCCTTTCTTACCTCACCGCGCGGCTGAACTGGTCAACAATCTGCAAGGGGGGCCTTTCTTACCTCACCGCCCCAGCTGCCCCCCGGACCTTTATGCGGAGTTGCTGGGATTGTCACGTTGCTCGTGTTCGGCACTGATGCGGGCCGACCGAGGGCTCGACGCTCGTGGCGCGGGAGCCGGGTGCCACTTGCAGAGGAGAACCGGAGCCGAGCGGATCAGATCTAACTTCAACTTGTCGAGAGTAATAAAGGAGTGGCTAAGGCCGAAAAGAGATTTTTTTTTTTTTTGTAATTGTAATTTGTTTAATTTTGTGTAATTTGTGAAAAAAAAGGGAAACATGAATTTGGGTTTCGGTTGAGCACAGACCGTTCGTTCAAGAGACACTGGTAAACGGCTCTGGTCTAACTTTTTGCGAAAAAGTGCGCAAAGAACTGTTATTTGCGAGCTCTGCTAAATAATGTAAATTAGATCAAAATATCTGAAAGGAATCAAGTGCTGCGTGAGCTGTGAATAAAATAAAATAAAACAAACAAGAAAAGAGCAATTAAGCGCTGCCGGGGGAATCACGCCCATCCCGGTGCGCAAAAATATTGCATAATTAAATAAAAAAACATAAAAATGTAACACTTGTGTTGCGAACACTAAAACATAATTTAAATAAGAAAACGACCCGCCACCGGAGGACGCCATGTCGTCCATGCCGAGCGCAAAAGTCGTACGATGCCTATAACTAAAAAAAAACACAATAATTATTTACGAGCTCTGCTAAATAATGTAAATTAGATCAAAATATCTGAAAAGAATCAAGTGCTGCGTGAGCTGTGAATAAAATAAAATAAAACAAACAAGAAAAGAGCAATTACCCGCTGCCGGGGGGAATTACGCCCATCCCGGAGCGCAAAAATATTGCATAATTAAATAAAAAAACATAAAAATGTAAGACTTGTGTTGCGAACACTAAAACATAATTTAAATAAGAAAACGACGACCCGCCACCGGAGGACGCCATGTCGTCCATGCCGAGCGCAAAAGTCGTACGATGCCTATAACTCAAAAAAAAAACACAATCAACCCACTGCGGCGGTACGGCTTGTGAAATTTTTTCTAAATTGCCAATTCGCGAGTGCAAAAGATTGTGTGTGATAAACTGATAATTAAGAAACCATTGCCGCAGTTTACCTGCGGATGGCTAAAACAAAAAATAATACTTGTAATACGAGCGCCCAGCGCGATAAGGTGGTGTGTGGCAGCTTGTTGGATACGTTAAGTGGCGTGGAATGCACCCAAAGAAAACCGCCCAACAAGTTGTGTGGCGACCGTACCTTAGTAGGCAAAACAGCCAAAAGGGATACTACGGAACCACCGCGCCCAGTGCCGAAATAACCTGAGGACATCAATAAAAGTATATGGCAGGCCGCACACAAATAAAAAAAATTATTGCGAAATATTCATAGTGCACACGCAGCACCACAATTGTAAAATAAAATAAATAAATACAAAAATTCTTCAATTTCCCAAGATAAAATAAATTAAATACAAATTTTCTTGTACAACACACTAAGTGACCTTTTTTTTTCTTATCTCCATGGAATTTTCATACATAAAAATCCCCGCCTACGTATATAAGTACGAGGGGCCGGTGATCCCCTTGCAGTATGGCGAGGTATGGAGAATCAATGGCGTCTTCAAACTAGCGCACCTCGTCGATCTTGCAAAGATGAACAGACTGGCTGAGGAAATCGGACGAGAAACGGTTGCCTTGGCGGATAGGAAAGCTGAAGCTCTGGTCGACTACTACCTCAATACAGCCATGGAAGGAATCAACAGGCTTTCCGGACGAGCGCGATGCCAATCTCGCACACTGGACTGGCTGGGGTCGGCTTGGAAATGGATAGCTGAATCTCCAGATGCTGCTGACTGGAACATCATAAGCTACCCGCAAACTTAGAGGCATTGGGCCAAACCGAGCCAAGCCAGGCTCATTGATCTGCGGGCCGCAGATCTTGGGGCGGGGAGGAGTTAACACCAGCTGCAAGCGGGGCCTTTCTTACCTCACCGCGCGTCTGAACTGGTCAACAATCTGCAAGCGGGGCCTTTCTTACCTCACCGCGCGGCTGAACTGGTCAACAATCTGCAAGCGGGGCCTTTCTTACCTCACCGCCCCAGCTGCCCCCCGGACCTTTATGCGGAGTTGCTGGGATTGTCCCGTTGCTCGTGTTCGGCACTGATGCGGGCCGACTGAGGGCTCGACGCTCGTGGCGCGGGAGCCGGGTGGCACTTGCAGAGGAGAACCGGAGCCGAGCGGATCAGATCTAACTTCAACTTGACAAGAGTAATAAAGGAAAACCATAAGCAAATACTTCGCCGTATTATTTTACGTGGAACAACACATAATTGGGTAATATCTGACCTTTTTACGCCACGCTTTCGTTATTTCTGCCCCCGATTTCGGCATCTCAGTCGTCTTCAACTCACGAAGGCAAGCGACACGGTCGCCTTACGCGTCGTCACACGAAAAGGATGCCGTAATGGATTTCAGGGGGCTGACGTAAAAAGTGTCACTTTAAAAAAAAAATAAAAATAACAAAAAACACACAAAAATAAAACTTTGTAATAAAAATGGCTCGACCTTGATGAAGCTCGTCGGCAGTTGTAAGGTTCACCCGGCAACCCTCTACATCTTCGCCAGTAGAGTGGGTTATGTTCTATCTCTCTACCAAACCAATGAAGTCCGACAACAAAGAACTCTACTAGAAGCAATCGAGCAAAACTTTGACGGCCACGTGACTCGATCATTGGTCCTACCGAACAACGAAGACTGGCCTGCACTGAAATCCAGAATGATTTCGGAATAGAAGCCACATAAACCGAACTAAATACTTCTGGAGAACTTCAAGGACACATTATAAACGAAATCTACAAACACTCTGCGAAGAAGCAAAAAGACGTCGGCAGCTAATTGCCAATCTACACTTAGACAGTAATCAAACGGATCTTCTTATTTATTTACAGGCTGTTTAGCACCAACTTCAACATGAGAAATTTATGTTTTCTAAATACATATACAAATTTAGAATAAGTTACAGTTCTTTTAATATAAAGAAGTAAGAAAGAACAATATGAACAAGTAAGGTAGCAGCAGTCGAGTTTCCCGATTGAAAAATACCCTGTACCCTTAGACATGCTTACAATTTATTTATTTAATATCAATAAATAAATGAAACAATATTCTATTAGAAAAGAGTACCATAACAATATAAATTTGGTATGACTCTGGTTATGAAAATAGTTTCGTGTGTCATAAAGCCATACACATTTCGCTGTCAACGTCGCAGTCGGCGTCGCGCAATGCGTGTTTTGCTGCGCTTCTGCTTCCCTTGCCATAGATTTGGCATGTGGCATAACTTCCGTGTTTCTTATCGGATTTGGAAAAGATTTCAATTTTAAAAATTAGATAGCTTTTATAAGCACCATATAAGCATGCAAATGCCGAATTGCATAGCATTAGGTTAATAATTAAGGGCGTGGCAGTTTTTTGCGGTTTGCGGGGGATTGTGGTCGTTGCAGTTTTTTGCGGTTTGCGGGGGGGGCGGGGGGTGATATCAAAATAAAACAACCAACTTGTACTGCGTATGGTAATTACCTAACCAACGATATATGGCACATGTCTGTAGCTCTTGTAGTTTCTGAGATCTAGGCGTTGATACGTACAGACAGACGGACGAACATGGCTATATCGACTCGGCTGTTGATGCTGATCAAGAATATATATACTTTATGGGGTCGGAGATGCTTGCTTCTGCCTGTTACATACATTTGCACCATATTATGATACCCTTTTCACCCATTTTTAATGGGTACAGGGTATAAAAACGAAAAACTTTTGTGGCCCTTGGGAAAATGTTTAAATGGTAAATTGCACAACTAACAATACTTTACAAATTCGAAGAAATACAGTTCACTACAAAATTGAAAATCGAAAAAAATAATTAAAATGTGTAGCAATCCACACTTTTGTGGCTCACATAAGTACATAATTTTAAGGTTTCTTGAGATGTAAAATTATATAAATTAAACACTCTTTAAAACGAACTCATCGGAGTAACAACTATTTTGTTTTCCTCCTCTTAGTACAAGCAGTTAAGGGTTCCATTAAAGTACTTATTAGAAAATTACCAATACAATTGTTTACTATTTTGGCCCATCATGATATTGCCGATCTCAAATCGCTAACTAACATTGCAAATGAGATAAATGTGGGAATTTATAAAGATGTAAGGACATGTAAATTTGGAGCTTTATTAAAACGCAGAAAATCTCGATGTCTCCAAATCCTAATCATCACCAAATCACCCAAAATTACTCCAATTAACCAAACACAATATCAAAAAAAATACCCACAATATTCCAACCATTCCAATCTAATTTTAATCCTTACGCGCAACCATTGAGACCCACCTATATAGCGAGTGCCTTTCATCCAATCTATTGTACCAAAATTATCTCGAACCCAATAGATTCATACACCTCCAACCAAATTCTAGCAATAGTCCATTTTAATAGACGTTTTAATAAAATTCAGAATCTCCAAACATCACAAACTTTAAGAACAAATACATATTCTCAACTACAACAACCCTTTACATCTAATAATACGATTGTACGAAACCCAGAAAAACCAATAGCTAAACGAAGTTTGCGGACCAAGTGCTTGACTTGTTAAACGAAGAGCTGATTAAAAGATATGAATGCATCCTTGCAGACCTTTACTAGGCACCTCCCATGCGAGGAACGACAAATATTTTAAGATATTAGTGCGTTGGTAATTTGTGCTTGGTGTTTTGTGAAGCAAGCCGACTCATTTGAGATGTTAATTTAATAAAAACAAGTGAGAAAAGTTATCTTCGGCTTGCCGAAGATGGTATACCCTTGAAAACAACAAAGTTTTCCATACAAAGACTTGTTTTCATATCGGTCGTTTGTATGGCAGCTATATGATATAGTGGTCCGATGCGACCAATTCTTAAACTTGATCTGCGTGCAACAAAAATGATCTGGTAAAAAAACGCTAGCTTCAAAAGTACTGTCTATTTTTTGCATAGAAACAGACGGACAGACGGATAGACGGATAGACGGATAGACGGATAGACGGACAGACGGACAGACGGACATGGCTATATCGACTCGGCTGTTGATGCTGATCAAGAATATATATACTTTGTGGGGTCGGAAATGCTTCTTTGAATGCGTTACACATTTCTGGACAAAATTATAATACCCTTTTTCAAGGGTATAAAAATTTTAGTGATAGAAAAACGCCATGGAATGAATAAAAACAAGCGAATATTACAAGACATGAATCTTAAAAATAGGTCATATAAATTATGTGCCGACGACCTGGTGAAATGACCCCAGATCGGAACTAGGTCGGATATTACCTAATCGTTGGTTCCATATGAAATAATAAGACGAAATATTTGCTTATGGTATTCGTTTATTATTGTTGACAAGTTAAAGTTTTGTTACGATCCGTTCGGCTCCGGTTCTCCTCTGCGAGTGGCATTCGGCTCCCGCGCTATGAGCGTCGAGCCCTCGGTCAGCCAGCATAAGTGCTGACCACGCGCAACGTGATTCTTGCTGTCGCGCTCGAGTGTTGCAATCATGAGAGTGCCACCCCAGCAACTCCGCACAAAGATCCAGCAGCGGCGGTGAGGTAAGAAACGTCCCGCTTGCAGATCGTTGACCAGTTCGGCCGTGGCACGTGTACGGTGTGAGGGGCCAAGGGAAGCGTTTAGCTGGTGTTAACTCCTCCCCGCCCCAAGATCTGCGGCCCGCAGATCAATGAGCCTGGCCTGCCTCGGTTTGGCCCAATGCCTCTAAGTTTGCGGCAATGTCGCGGACATTGGGCATGCTTTTGGTGGACGTCAGCTTTTTCCACGGGAAATAAAAACCTAAGAGTATGCAGATGGCGAGTGCTGCCTCGGTGAGGAAAGAGGCTAGTAGTTCCTCATGCTCACATCGTGGACGTATTCCAGGGAAAGTTGAAAGTTACTAGCCGTTATTTGGCTCAATACTGCCGGCATTGCCATTAGATGAGTGACCGAGTAACTGGAATAGTTTTGGCCGTTGACCGCTATCGTCTCGTTGTCGAATTGGATGATAAAGGAGCCGATCAAGTCGTAGTTCTTTGCGGCCGTTCTCAGGGTTCCGTTGAAGTTGGTCAGGTAGAGCATTCCGTCGTCGAATTGCTTAACCACCCGTTGGTTGTTTCTTTGGTATGAGCATTTAGCCTGACCGCCTTTCAGTAACCTGGGAACACAGCTAGCTTCCTCCAGTTTTTGTAGTTCTTCCTCTCGGCAAACAGTGGTATTGCCAATGGAAAGGCAATCTCCCAGGACCGCATAAGTTTCGCTCGAGCTTGCGGCTAGTTTATGATGTTCCAGTATAATCTGCTTCCCTTCGCTTATCGTCGCGTACAAGTATAAGATATAATTAAGATGGTAATTCTCAACCGCAACTTTAGGGAACGCTAGTATGTAAAGCAATAAGGTTCCATTGGTTACAACGGTTAGCCGAGAGAACTCGATGGCTTCGATCACATTCTTATATGGCAAGTTGTGCACTTCCCTCAGTATGGTCTCGACCTCGCCATGATCCAGTAAATTCGAGTCGACTATGCCGGTTTTAGCCAGCTGGCAAGCTCTGATGACTTCGGAAACTTGGTTAGATAGGATGATGGCCTTGTGCAGTACCGTCGTAGTGGTGTAAACATCGCTGTCCACCGCATTCACCTTTGCGATGACGTTGTTTAACTGCTCGATGGATTCGTGCGTTGCATCGACGTGCGTTTATCCTTAGCTGTTGGTCGCTGTTCCTCGATGCCATCCCTTGTGCGGCCAAGACGGCGTTCCAGTCAGCAGCATCCGGAGATCCAGCTATCCATTTCCAAGCCGACCCCAGCCAGTCCAGTGAGCGAGATTGGTGTCGCGCTCGTCCGGAAAGCCTGTTGATTCCTTCCATGGCTGTGTTGAGGTAGTACTCGACCAGAGCTTCGGCTCTCTTATCCGCCAAAGCAACCGTTTCTCGTCCGATTTCCTCAGCCAGTCTGTTTATCTTTGCAAGATCGACGAGGTGCGCCAGTTTGAAAACGCCATTGATTCTCCATACCTCGCCATACTGCAAGGGGATCACCGGGCCCTCGAACTTACGAGGGCGGGTCAATAAGTCCGTGACTTTTTGAATTTCCCGCCTCTTAATTGAAATGGTAACACTGTCATCTGTCATCTGTCAGTTGACTTTTGTCAAAAATTGAACAAGCTTTTAGTTTGTTTTTGACAGCCGTTAATATCAGACTACCGCGTTGACTGAGAAGAAAATGGAAAAAAGTAAATTTCGTGTGCTCATTAAACATTATTTTTTGAGGAAAAAATCCATTACGCAAACCAAGGCCAAGCTTGATAAATATTATGGAGACTCTGCACCATCCATTTCCATGGTAAAAAAGTGGTTTACTGAATTCCGATGTGGCCGTACAAGCACGGAAGATGCCGAACGTTCTGGACGCCCAGTTGAGGTTTTCACATCCGAAACAATTGAAAAATCCAAAAGTGAGAGAGATTGTGGAAGCCGTAGGCATTTCACATGGCTTAGTGGTTTCAATTTTGAATGATCATTTGGGTATGAGAAAGCTTTCCGCAAGATGGGTGCCGCGTTTGCTCCCAATCGACCACAAATGCAACCGTGTGACAATTTCGCAGGAATGATTAGCGTTGTTCAATCGCAATACGAACGAGTTTTTGCGCCGTTTTGTAACCGTGGACGAAACGTGGATCCACCACAACACACCGGAGACCAAACAGCAGTCAAAACAGTGGGTTTCTCGGGGTGAATCGGCGCCAAAGAAGGCAAAGGTGGGTTTGTCAGCCAATATAGTCATGGGGACTGTTTTTTGGGATGCACGCGGTATTATCCACATTGACTACTTTCAAAAAGGAAAAACAATCAATGGTGAATATTACAGCAACTTATTGGGTCGATTCGATGAGGCATTAAAAAAAGCGACCGCACTTGGCCAAGAAAAAAGTTCTTTTCCACCAGGACAAGGCACGGGTGCACACATGTGCAGTTTCCATGGCAAAATTCCATGAATTGGGCTACGAATTGCTCCCTCATCCGGCCTATTAACCCGATCTAGCCCCGTGTGACTCTTTCTTGTTCCCAAACTTGAAGAAATGGCTCGGCGGAAAGAGATTTGCCTCCAATGACGAAGTCATCTTACAAACAAATGCCTATTTTGACGACCTCGACAAATCATATTTTTTGGAAGGGATAAAAAAATTGGAGAAACGTTGGGCTAAGTGTATAGAGCTCAAAGGGGACTACGTTGAAAAATAAAATAAGTTTTTATCTAAAAACCTGTGTTTCATTCAAATAGTCACGGACTTATTGACCCGCCCTCGTATATACGTGGGCGGGGCTTACTGCGCATGCAGAAATCGAGCTTACGAAAGGACAATTTGTAAATATTTGATCGTTTAAGTTATTCTTAGACTACAAAGTGTGTAAGTGGGGGTACAGTACATTTTATGTGTTCATTTTTTATTTTATTTTATACTATGTTTTGTAATTTTTTATATATTTTTTTGTTTCTCTTTTTTTTATATAATATAATCTTAGTATTGTTAATGTGTTTCTTATGAGTTTTCGTGTTTGATGGTTTTAAAAATTTAGTGTATGGATGGGTGAAATATTTCATTAGGTTGTCACTAATTATTTTTTTATTTTTTTGTTTTTTTTTTTTATATTGTTTTTTTGTTAGTAAAAACCACGTTTCAGTTCCTTAGATCAGATTTGTGGAAAGTTTTTTCCTGATCTGGTTCTAATTGTTACCTTGTTGTCTTCCTGTACCTTTTCGCATCTGAACCTCGCAAAAACCTCTTCCCCCAGGCCATAAGACTTGGGCTCGCTCATTTTTTTGTTCCGAGCCAAGTTAGTTCTAGCTTGCTTATGCTCGATTAAGCCCCTTATATCTTCTAAAGTTTGTCGCCGGAAATCTGTCAGACCCTGATAATTGATTCTCGACGAGCGGTAAAAAAAAATGTCTGCTGGTTTCCGATTCGTTACTGAGTGTTATAGCGGTCCACCGCTATCATTACCAGTTCGATGGGTTTGAAAGTAGGGAGCTCATTCTTAAGACAACGATAGATGTTCAATTGCGAAGATTATATATTGGCATATAGGCCGCGGGTCAAGTTCGTGAGAGGCTTCGCTACCTTCGCATAGTCCTGGATGAACTTCCTGTAATATGAGGTCATGCCAAGAAATCTCTTTAACTCTTTAACAGAAGTCGGGGGAGGCATTTCGCTAATCGCTCTGACCTTTTTCGGGTCTGCCTTAATGCCATCGGCCGTGACGATATATCCCAGAAATTCTACCTGTGTATCCAAAAAATGCGATTTCTCAAGGTTCACTTGGAGGTTTGGCTTTGATAAGCTTTCTAATACAAATCGGAGATTTTTTCAGTGTGTATCATAGTCCCCACTGAAGACGATGATTTTTTTTTTTTTTTTTTTTTTTAAATAGCTTTTATTTGTTGGATCATTTCGGTACCGAAAACTAACAACAAGTTAACAAATCTTACGTGTAAATACTAATTACCAGTACATTACTTGCACTGTATTATAAAAGCGGCCCTTAAAAAGATAAAGATTACTGCTGGGTTGGCAAGTCGTTTCGGCGTAGGCGTGATCGGCTGCTTAACCTTGTTAGACTCCTCGCGAGCTGGTTAGGATGCGTTGATAGCTTGTTAAGGTAATTTTCCTTTTTTTCCGCAATTTCTTCTTTTACGGGTGGCACGTTTAGATCTTTGTGAATGTTGGCGTTTCGAACATACCACGGTGCCCCGGTGATAGTTCTCAATATCTTCGTCTGGGCTCTCTGAACGATATCGATGTTGCTGTTGCTGGCATTTCCCCATAGCTGGCAGCCGTAAGTCCAGATTGGTTTTAGCGCTGAGTTGTAGAGCAGCACCTTGAAGTCCAAACTGAGTGGTGAGCGGGAGTTGATTAGCCAATGAAGGCTGTGGGCCTTCAGTTTTAGGTGAGTTCTCTTGGCTTCGATGTGTCGGCGCCAAGTTAATCTTCTATCGAGGTGTACTCCCAGATACGTCACTTCGTTTGCTGTTGGAAGTGCGACGTTGTTCAGCGTGAGCGGTGGACAATCTTGCCTGTTAAGGGTGAAAGTTACTTGCTTGCATTTTTCTTCGTTTACCTTTATACGCCAGTCGGATAACCACTTTTCCACGTCGACTAGGTAGATGGCTAGCTGGGATGATGCTTTGATTGGGCATCTGGAGCGGCTGAGAATCGCTGTGTCATCCGCAAATGTTGAAACTGTCAGGTTGCTGCTTGTAGGGATGTCTGCTGTGAATAGGACGTATAGTGTTGGGCCTAGTACGCTGCCTTGTGGGACACCGGCTTCAATACTGTGTTCGTCGGATATTGCAGTGTTGCACCTCACTACAAACTTCCTGTTGTAGAGGTACGACTCTAGCAGTTTGTGAGTGTTCTTTGGAAGTGTTGTTTTGATTTTGTACATCAGACCGTCCAGCCAAACTCTGTCGAATGCCTGCGATACGTCAAGAAATATCGCAGAGCAGTATTCCCGTTTTTCAAATGCGTTTCGTATTTCGGATGTTATACGGTTAACTTGCTCAATAGTTCCGTGTTTTTCACGAAAGCCAAATTGGTGTGCTGGTATTGTGTTGTGCGTGTTCAGGAATGGAGTAATAGTCAGAGACAGTAGGCATTTTTCGAAAAGTTTAGATAGGCAGGATAGAAGGCTTATGGGTCTGTACGACGATGGAACAGTGTGATCTTTTCCCGGCTTTGGTATCATTATTATTATTGACTTTTTCCATCTTCCTGGAAAGTAGCCAAGTTTGTTGATGGCATTGAAGAGCTGGGTGATGCTGCATACGGCACAGTAAGGCATCTCAATAATCATCTTAGGGGTAATTAGGTCGCACCCTGCAGATTTTTTTGGGTTCAAATGTTCTTTGATGATTTTTGAGATGTCGTTTGAGCGAAACACAATTGGAGCGTGGTGAAGCTGGGAGTCGTCTGTTACCGGCGGAATTTCGAACGTGTTTGTTGCAGAATTCGGTTGGAAGACTTTATGTAGATGAGTGGCAAATGTGCTGGCTCTATTTTTGTCGCTACGGGCCCAGCCACCTGTGTGGTTTCTAATAGGGACCACTGGTACTGTAGGTGAGCCAAGAATTGGATGAGCTTTCCACAGTGAGTTTTTTGTACTTGATGTTGATAATTTTTCAATATAAGTACGTTGGGCAAGCTCTTCTTCTTGCTTTAAAGCTTTTGTAAGTTTGCGTGTGGCGTCTTTTAACTTTTGTTTTGCCGACGGTGATCTGGAGGACTGCCATTCTCGCCGGAGGCGCCGTTTTTCGAGAACGAGTTGTTCGATTTGCAGGTTGGTTTTTTTGTGATTTGAGATTTTACTTACAGTTTGCGGCGTTGAGCAGCGAGCTGCAGCAACGATGATTGACTCCAGTGAGTTAACAAAACTATCAATGTCAGCTTCAGCTTCGAGAGGTGGGTTAAGCTCAATGTGAGAGCTTATGTATTTTTTGTAGATGAGCCAGTTGGTTTTTTCTGAAGTCAACTTGTAGGAGTGGTTTGCTGGTTCTGGGTGTCGGAGCAGATTTATTAGGAGGGGCGAGTGGTCAGATGATAAGTCTGAGAGGCACTCGGCGCTTATCAGATTACGGGGAATGTTTTTGGTGACTGCGAAATCAATTAGATCAGGTAGTTTTTTGGGGTCAGTTGGCCAGTATGTAGGTGTGCCAGGAGAAACGTGGTCGAGCTTGTTGTTTGCTTTTATAATGGCGTTGTAGAGCTGTTTTCCTTTTGGATTCACGAGTCGAGACCCCCAGTGTGTGTGCTTGGCATTATAATCCCCGGCTGCTATAAAATGTGCTCCAAGTGAGTTGAAGAAATCCATAAATTGGTCTTCAGATAAAGTGAAACGAGGTGGGCAGTACACAGCGGCTAAGGTAAGCTGGTTACCATTATCCAAATGAATTTTTAAGGATGTTGCTTGTAGATAGTTTTTGGCAGTCTCAAGATGACAGTGGTGCTTGAGACGGCTTCTTATCAAAATCCCGGTCCCGCCGTGGGCCTTACCATCAGGGTGATTGGTTCCGTAGAAAATATATCCTCTTATGTTGAAGTTATATTTGTTTGTGAGGTGTGTTTCCGAAAGTAGCATTACGTCGATGTGCTTTTCGAGGAGGAATTGAGCTAGCTCAAGTTTGTGCTGTGAAACGCCGTTGGCGTTCCACGTAGAGATTCTTAGCGAGGCCATGGAGATGATTATTTTGATAGTTGTGATACAAGCAATTGTATCAACGTGTTTTGATTACGCATTTGCTCTTGCATGGTTGTCCGCATAAACGCCATAAACTCCTCCATGCTCTGCTGCAAGGTATGTATCATTGCTTCGAAATTGTTTTGTTGTTGTTCCATTAGCTTTTTGTCTTGTACCGAATTGAAGTCCACATATTTGGCTTGTGAACATGGCGCATTGGAGGCTGGGGGCTCTAGACCTGATCTTAGAGCGCTTGCATATGACGCGTTTTTGGTTGCGAATCCTGTACCAAGTGAGGATCTGGCTGCGGTAGAGAAGAAAACTTCTGGGTTGTGTTTGGAGGGTATTTTTGTGATCGGTGCGTTTTGTGAGCGTACAGTGGCTACGCGCTGGTTAATGCGGCTTTTGAGATCTTTGTATACTGGGCAGCCTCTGTAGTTGGCTGTGTGATTGCCTCCACAGTTTGCACACCTTTTTCCGTTTGAGTCTTCTTTGGGTGCACTGCAGCTGGCTTTGTCATGGAGCTCGCCACAGACTACGCACACTGGGCGCAGCTTACAGTAAGACTTTGTGTGGCCGAATTCTTGGCAGTTCATACATTGCACCAGATTGTTACGTTTGTGAGGTTCTTCCACGGTGATTCTACGGTGTAGTAAAAATTGGAGTTTGTATATTGGATGCACATCGTTTCTTTTCGGCATCTTTGCTTCTGGTGTAAGTTCCACCTTGAAGAGTGGTTGCGGCTGTCTATTTTTGTTTAAGATGTTGAAGACTGATTTGGCGGTAAATCCTTTATCCTGTAGCGCCAGCTTTATTTCGTCTGGTGTTACATCAGGTTCTATGCCCTTTAATACGACTTGCAGACCCTTGCTGCTTTTTAGCTGGTATGTGTAGTAGCTTTTTCCCCCTTCGTCTAAGTACTTGGTTAAGGCTCTAAAGTGTTGTTCAGACTTGGTTTGAACTTTAGTTTCGTGGATGTTGCCCCTAACTAAGGGAATTATGTGGAAATTAGCGTCACCTATGAGCTTTATTATATCGTTTACAAATGTACTGGAGCTTTTCTCACGTACAAAAATTGGTGGTGGCTTTGGCTTATTTTTGTCGCTTCCATCGGCTTCAACGGGCAGGTCTACAATAGTGTCTGCCAAAATGTCAAACCTGTTGGCATTGTTCGGCATTGTTGTGTTGGCGTTGGCGCGTGTGATTTTTGGTTTGTTTACATTTTTTTGGGGGCTTAGCTTTCGTTTTATTAGGATGTAGCGATCCATTCCAGTCTGTATGGCCGGTTGATTGTTTATGTTTCCGTTTTGTTTTGGTTTAGCTTTCGCTGACACAGTGAGAGCGTGAGCGGGTGCAGCCGACGAGGAGGTAGAGCGGGATTTCGGTATTGCTCCAGCTGTTGTTGTTGGGGGTAGCGGGGCTTGTGTTGGAGCTAAAAGGGCGGGAGAGCAAGAGCGCGCCCTTTCTTGGTTTGTTGGTATAAGAAGGTTACTTGGGCTATGGGTTGTTGACCGCTCTATGTCTGCGTTTGCAGTTGTCGGGGAGACGTATGAAAAGTACGCGTTGTTGCGTTGAACTGAGAGCCGGCGTTCGTCTTGCTCACTCTGGCGCTGAGCGCGAGTGTCGTTTTGACTCATATTTTTATTAATTTAAGATAAATAATCACTGTATATATTTAAGCGATCTTGCATCGCATGGAGCGTCTCTTTCGCTTTCGGGTTATGTTTATTTATTTTAGTTTTTGTTATTAGTCGTTCACTTCACTCAAAACAACCGATTATGTGCGGAGCTCGATAAAAACACGACTTCACACGTCGACGAATTGCAGCGAATGATGATGATATCGTCAATACAAACGTCATCAATCATTCTTTGGAAAATTGCGGGTGCATTCTTCAAACCGAATGGTAGACGGAGGAACTCGTACTTCCCATTTAAGATAGAGAAAGCTGTCTTGGGAATATCGCTATCTTTCATGTGGATTTGATGGAATCCAGAGGTCAAATCTAAGGTGGTAAAGTGTTTGGCATTGCCAAGGCTGGCTAGTGTAGCATTTATATCTGGGATAGGGTAAGTGTCGGATATGGTGACGGTATTTAACCGCTTGAAATCGACTACCATGCGATATTGTTTTTCCCCATTTGGTTTAGGTTTTTTCGGGACTATCCAGATAGGGGAATTGTAAGGGCTGTTAGAAGGTCGAATTATACCATCCTGCAGCAGTTCGTCGATTTGACGTTCGACTTTTCCGCGCATATTGACTGGGTACGGGTAACTCTTAGTATAGATCGGGTCTTGCGTGTTCGTGCGAATTTCAGCCTTGACGGCCGTCTCCACTGACATTCCAGGTAAGGGGGGCTCGAAAATGTGAGAAAACTCCTGAAGGAGGTAATTCAAAATTTCCAGTGTACCGTCACAGACGGGTGTTCAGCGGCGAGTAACGGGTTGACGTTTAATGAAGCTCTCGCCAAAAGAGTAATTTTGATTCCTGGGGTTATTATCAAACAATTGTTCTTCCTATTTACTAAGGCTTTTAGGTCTTTGAGAGTATCATCACCAATGATACCATCAAAAGAACGTAAATTGTGAAGGACGAAAAAGGTAATGTCTGAATCGTTTCCTAGCGGTTCGAAGAATTTACCAACTAGGCGATGTGTTATCATAATGTTACCTGCAGCGGGCTGTACAGAGAAAGGTTTGTAGACCGTGGTACAACCGGCTGCAAGCTTGCGGCTAATAAAGTTTTTGTTCGCCCCGGTGTCAATCAAAAACTTTAGCCTTTCCCCCCTCCCCGTCGCGTACTCTAAGTACGGTACACTAGAGAGGCGGTTGTCATAAAATTCGCCCCCCTCGGTTTCAAGGTTATGTGGAGCATCTGTATCTCCTTTCGCTACCTCCTGCGGGGGATAGTCATTGGCTTCTTCGACAACTTGAGACGCGTCACCATAATAGCCCTCATGTGAAGGGGCTCGGTCGTCTCCACTAGTCGCCGGGGTTAGTGGAGGTGGTGCTAATTCCGTGTGGTACAATCTTTGTGCCTTTCGGAATGGGTTGCCGCCTTCGGACATTCTTTTAATGCCGGAACCTCCTTCCTGGCGATCACTGTACCCTGATTGGTAAGATTGACCCGACCGATTGGATTCCATTTTAATGGCATGTCTAGGATAGATGGCCATTAACGTCCATATAGAATTTATCTAGGGGTCTAGAACCTCGAGACATTACACCGAGTTCATGCTCAAGTGTACGTATGTCTCGTTTGTCCGCATAATGTAACGCCAAAACACGCTTTATATCCTTCCAGTCATCGTCTTGAACGCCATAGGCCGCCAAGACCATATCGGCGTGTCCTCTTATTTTCTGCCTGATATGCAAAACGATGGCCCTATACAAGGGTCTCGTTCTTATCAAATCATAGTCGATAAATATCGATTGTGCCCTATTCATCCAAGACAGATAAGCTTCCTGCTGCCCTTTGAACGCCTGTAGTTCTTTGACGTTCTTTGAGGACCGATATTTCTTTTAATTTATATTCGGTGCGTGCGCGCACCAAGGGTTTTGGTTGATCGGCCATAGGATTAGCGTTCTCACGCTCTTGTTCTAAAATGGCCAACCTATCATTATTCTTTTTGATGTCCTCCTTAATACCTGTTACCACATTGGTCAAGGCATTAAGGGACTGACTAAGTATACGCAAGGTCTCCTCCATTTCAAGGTTTGGTTCGTGTTGAAAAGATGCAGGAAGTATCTAAGGTAGTAGACTTCGTTATTATATTAGGGTGGGTTTGGGACGATGGTTTCGACTTGGCAAAAAGGGAATATTAATTTTTAATTATATTTTTTTCCTGTTTTTTATCGTGTTCTTTTTATTTTATTTTTTCCTAACCGGATTTAGTAATTGTGGCAAGAAAATTAAATGAAATATTTCACTTACCCTTGTATGTCCTTTATTAGTTAGCGTGTTACAAGTTGTACCCTTACAGTATAAAAATTCTATGGAGATAAGAAAAAAGGTTGACTTAGTGTGTTGTACAAGTGTTTGTATTACATTTATTTTATCTTGGAAAATTGAGGAAATTTGTATTATATTTATTTCATTTTACAATTGTGGTGCTGCGTGTGCACTATGAATATTTCGCAATAACTTTTTCTTGTGTGCGTGCTGTCATATACTCTTATTGATGACCTCAAAAATTTTTCGGCACTGGGCGCGGTGGTTCCGTAGTATCCCTTTTGGCTGTTTTGCCTACTAAGGTACGGTCGCCACACAACTTGTTGGGCGGTTTTCTTTGGGTGCATTCCACACCACTTAACGTATCCAACAAGCTGCTACACACCACCTTATCGCGCTGGGCGCTCGTATTATTTTGTTAGCCACCCGCAGGTAAACTGCGGCAATGGTTTCCTAATTATCAGCTTATCACACACAATCTTTTGCTCTCGCGAATTGGCAATTTAGAAAAAATTTCACAAGCCGTACCGCCGCAGTGGGTTGATTGTGTTTTAGTTAAGTTATAGGCATCATACAACTTTTGCGCTCGGCATGGACGACATGGCGTCCTCCGGTGGCGGGTCGTCGTTTTCTTATTTCAGATTATGTTTTATTGTTCGCAACACAAGTCTTACATTTTTATGTTTTCTATTGAATTATGCAATATTTTTGGGCTCCGGGATGGGCGTAATTCCCCCCGGCAGCGGGTAATTGCTTTTTTCTTGTTTGTCATTTTATTCACAGCTCACGCAGCACTTGTTTCTTCTCAGATATTTTGATCTAATTTACATTATTTAATTTTATTAATCTATTTTTTTCGATCCGTTTAATTAGTTCGTTTTTTACACACCGCATTTTTTACACAAATTAATACACAAATTTCCAAAAAAAAAAAAAAATTTACTTGGCCTTAGCCATTCAACCGGACATTGCCGGTCCCTGCTCGGGCGCCAATTATGTGCCGACGACCTGGTGAAATGACCCCAGATCGGCACTAGGTCGGATATTACCTTATCATTGGTTCCATATGAAATAATAAGACGAAATATTTGCTTATGGTATTCGTTTATTATTGTTGACAAGTTGAAGTTTTGTTACGATCCGTTCGGCTCCGGTTCTCATCTGCGAGTGGCACCCGGCTCCCGCGCTATGAGCGTCGAGCCCTCGGTCAGCCAGCATAAGTACTGACCACGCGCAACGTGACTCTTGCTGTCGCGCTCGATTGTTGCAATCATGAGAGTGCCACCCCAGCAACTCCGCACAAAGATCCAGCAGCGGCGGTGAGGTAAGAAACGTCCCGCTTGCAGATCGTTGACCAGTTCGGCCGTGGCACGTGTACGGTGTGAGGGGCCAAGGGAAGCGTTTAGCTGGTGTTAACTTATATGTACATACAAAACTTTAATCCCATATTAGTGTTTGTTTAAGTGCAATTGTTATTAGAAATTGAAATCTATTAAATTGTATTGTTGTATATATTTTGCTTAATATGAACTATTAGCTCGTATTTACTATCCTGTCACGTATTTCGACTGGCACATCGAAAAACTCTTCTCTTCTTTTTTTTGGGAGAACTCGTTTTCCAAACAATACGACAGCTTACCAAGGTCTTTTTTTTTTGTTTTTAAATATTTATTGAGGCATACAGGGTATCTTAAAACCTCTTGGTGGCCTTGGCATCTATTAATACTGCCCGAGAGGCTCGCCCGCTAAGTGTTCTTAGCGCTACCATTATTACTAAATTTAAACTTGCAAACTAACAATATTTACATAACTTAAAAACTAAAAATATAGAAGAAAGAAAGACGATGGGGAGTATATCGTTTGGCTTATCATCATCTTGATGTGCGTCTTGCTGGCAGCCGGTCAATTAGGTGCCTAGGAAGTCGCCTGTTGAGCCTCCTTGTGGGCGAGGTCTGGTAAGACCCTTAGCGAGTCTGTTGCGATGGGGCTCCAGTCGGTCGTTGTAGCGGCTGGAGTGGAAATTTATGGTCTCTATGACCGTGAGCAGCTTTAGGTCACTGTGGAGGGTGGTGTTCCTCACATACCACTCGCAGCCAGTGATCGTCCTCGCCATCTTATTTTGGATGCTCTGGATTCTGCGGATCAGGCTGTCACACGCCAGGCCCCAAATTTGGCACGCATACCCCAAATAGGAGCTATGATTTGATTATAGATAGTCAACTTATTTCTCAGCGACAGTTTGCTACGCGGGCCCATGAGCCAGTAGTGCTTTAACGCCGCGGCCCGTATGCGTATTCTCATCTTACTTACTTGCTTCGAGAAAGTGAGCCGACGGTCGAGTATGACTCCCAGGTATTTTGCTGAGTCAACCTGTTCCACAGGGGTGTCGTCAATGAGCACTGTGGCGTTCTCCGTTTGAGGGTGTAGCAAACATTCGTGGACTTGTTGCCATTTATACCAATATTGCACCTCCTAGCCCAGTCGGCAAATCTGGTTGCGTAGTTCTGGATACCGTTGGCGGCCTCCTGCTCGCACCTGGACCTGTACGTTATGCACACATCGTCGGCAAATTTAGCCAGCATTGACGTTCCGTAGAGACTGTCAGCCGGCCGCGGCATGTCATGGCTATAAAGGCAGTATAGTAGCGAGCCTAGGACGCTTTCCTGGGGTACTCCAGCTGCCACATTATACTCGGTTGAGAGCGCAGAGTGGAACCGGACCGCAAATCTCCTATTCCTAAGGTACGACGTCACGTCGCTACGTAGCGGATCGCTCTGCTCGGTAGGCCCTTTAGAATGGAGTTACATATTGCATTATGGCCTGGTGCTTTTTTAGAGTTTTGCTGCGCGATAACATCAGCTATTTTAGCAGGATCGAACGGTTGGATCGGCTGTCAATTTGGATAGCTTGAGACAGCTGATCGTGAGTCTCTTCAACCTGCTGCAGAGTGGCGAGGTTAAAAGGTTGGAACCGCTCGGCCAGGTGCGCGGCAAACGCATCTGCTTGCTCCAAATCAGTTCGGCACCATGCCCCGTTGCTGTTCACCAGTGGTGCTTTCCTTAGACAACGTCTTTTGATCGCACGTGTGGCCTTCCAGAGTGAGTGCTTCCCGTCGCCTTCGGTAACCGTATTGGCTAACCTGTCGTAGAACCATTCTGCTTTGTGTTCCACCAGTACACGATGGAGGATAGACTTCGCCCTGTAAAAATCAGCTTTGTCCAGTGGGTGGCGGGATCTTATCCATCTGGAGCGTAAACGCCTCTTCTCTGCAATGAGCATCAGAATCTCTCTGGGGACCGGTATTCTAGCTGCTGCGGGTCTCAGTCCTGGGGTGTGAGTGGCCAATCTAGCTGCTACTTGGATATTGTGGGTGAGAGAGTCGATTGCAACTCCAATGTCCCGCTCGGAGTTCAGCGCCATGTCAAGGTTCAGTGACGACTCGAGGTGCTCTTGAAAACGTTCCATGTTAGTGCGCCTGCTGATAAGCCGCTCGACTTTAGGATAGGCTGTGGCTGTTGTGTCCAAAGTGATGATGAGAGGTAAGTGGTTAGAGCTTAGCTCGGCAAACGACCGGATATCTGAGTGTAAACCCAGGATACCTCTTGTCAGCGCAAAATCGATGTAGCCTGGAGACCCTCTACTACCAAAGGGGAACCTTGTGACCACCTGTTGCTTGCAAGCTTACATCTGTCTTGAAGATTAGATTTGCCAGGGCATGACCTCTTTGGTTACACCTCCCTGCTCCCCAAAGCCAGTGGGACGCGTTTCCAGTCGCCTGCTACAATGAATTTATGCTGATGTTGCTCCAATATGGATTTGAAGTTGTCTGTGGTCCAAACGAACCTCGGTGGGCAGTAGCCCGCGCCGAAGTTTATAATGCCGTCCCCAGTTTCTATAGTTGCAGACGCAAGTTACACCCTATCAGTGGCTACTGAAGGAAGAGGAAAATGAACCAGACTTGATTTGATCATAATCGCTGATCCACCTTTGGCGTTACCCTTACCTGGGTCGTTTGCAGTATAGGCCTCGTAACCATACAGCTTGGGCTTGACTACATCTTTGCAATGTGTTTCACTGATAAGCAAAACATCAATCTCGTAGCGCCGCACAAAGCATTCTACTTCGGGCAGTTTCGCGGAGATGCGTAGCGGCTTCATTTTGTCGCTGTCTGCGCGTGTATAGCAGTGAGCAGATGGATCATCTGCCCTTGCTGTAGTAGCATCATCCTCATTTGTTTAATTTGCTGTTCCTGAAAGGAGCGCAGAGCGTTCATGGTTTCGTTTAGCGTCTGCAGGATGCTAAAAGTGTTATTGTCGAAAGGGGGCTGATGTCCGCCTCTAGACCGACTCCATTGCCGGCTGTGCTTCCTGGTCTCAGGTTCCTCCTGGAAGGGCTGTGGCACCTGTTCCTGCTTGGGGCCCATTCAGGCTTTAGCTAAATCTGCTTTAGATACATCCAGTAGGAACATGGGACATAGGTCGATTGTTGTATTTCGCTTGCGAAGGGGCTTGATGACAACTCTCATGTGGCATAAACCCTTAAGAGCCAGGATCTCCTTGTTGTTCGTCGCAGCAGCGATGTTCAAAAAGAACATGTTTACGGGATTGGCAGCAGTAGCCCCTGGCTCGTTTCGCCTTTTCGGTGTATGAACGTCTCGGCTTTTCAGTTCATCAATGATTTGATGATGGAGCGTACTGTGGTGGCGTCCTTTAACGCATACTCGATATGGCCTGTCCTCCTTGAGCTGGTAACAGTGAAACTCAAGCTTTTCGGTCTCGAGCCAGCTGACTATGCTGCGGAAGCTGCTAGTGTCTGCCGCGTGGAGCCTCAGGACTCCGCCCATCGATGCCTTGGCAGAGACCTTGTTCATAATAGCGATTTTTGAGATGTTGTCCAGGGGTGCGCAGGGGTGCGCTTTCAACACCTTCCAAAACTATTGGAGGGGGTTTGGAGGAGGTTGCGCCTTGGAAGTTGCACTGATAATGCCGGATGAGGCTGCATCATGTTTGGCAGCAGCAATAGCTGCTTGATGGCTGTTACTCGCTCAGATCCTCGGTTTGCGAAAGCAACACAAAGCGGTTTGAGCTGGCGCTGTAGGTGGGCACAGGAATCTTGGTATCAAGTATTGCCTTCTTCTTGGCATTCATTGGAGACCCACTTACCTTCCACTTGATGACTTGCATCCGCTGAGGCGCTGGCTTAATAGTGTTGGCCACCTTGGGTGTCCGTTTCGTCACAGAGGCTTTGTTCACTGCAATATTAAAGAGCTCACCGAGGCTGAGTAAGCGCTTGGTAGGAGCGGGCATCATAGTTTTTGCATTTCGGTCCATAAATGCAATTTCCAAAAGTTTGTAAACAAACTTCGATCAGCTGTGAACAGCTGTTTTTAACAGCTGAATTGTTGTTGTGGCCGCTGTTCAGCTGGGCCACGATTTATATCACTCTTCACAGCTTGTGCCACTATTGTGGGCTTAACTTGATATATTGCGTCGAAATTAATATTTTCCCGCTGATGGTGTTAATGACGTGCAACTCGTCGCAAGGGTTGCCACTCCGGTTTTTTTTAACCAAGGTTTTTAATGTCAAACTTTCTTGACAACTCGGATTTCAAATGAGCTACCATTTGCTCATCATATGCAGCGTCGATCAGGTCCTGTCTCCCTTTTTCTTTAGATAACACATTTATCTTCTGCAAGTGTCCGTAGACCCATGTCCTTCAATTTGCTGTCCAGCTTCGTATACCATTGGCGACCATTCTACTTTAATCCGTATAAAGCCTTTTGAGTCTGCATACATATGCATCATGGCCATACTTTGTGTTCACACTATAAACTTGTGCGTACATTTAATGAGTTCAATTCGGGTGTTTGAATCTAACTGACTCGCTACTGCGAGGGCTTCGCCTTTTATTCATTCTTACATAGGTTCTTATCATCTAATTATATAATGCAGCGCTTGTAAGACGCCGCAGTCTGCGTTTGTAAATGCAGCTGAGTTTTATTTTTAAATCTATGTTTGAGGCTATGACCGCGCTAATCACCTCCCGCGTGGTCATCTCGCTTGACACTTCGGCAATAGGCCGCTGCAATCGTACTTATCTGTAGTTGCCACTCATGCTGTCCAGTGACATGTTTATTGCAACCCATAAATAGAATATATTTATAGTTTGCCTACTTATCATGTCTAAACACATATTTAGACATTCTCCGGGGGGGAAAAATGTACGGCCAGTAGTCGTCTCTCATTTATGCGTTGCCTCCGGATATAAATGACCAATATAATTATGATAATCGTTGTCAACCCTAGAGCCGAGTGTCCGCTTGCAGTATCAATAAACAGCATAGAACAGTAGCTATGCTTCCAGTGCCATTCCTTTTGTCTCTTGGAACTCGCTGCCTAAGCTTCTTGTCCCTGCGTAGTTGCATTGACTCTGTTATAGATGGCGTTGCAGCGCCAGCTGCTTTTGCTTCGCTAACAGGAAGTTGACAGATCTTGTTTAGCGATCTTTTTACTTCCCCATCGTTTGTTTTAATCGTGACTACCCGGACTTTATCATCTTGTCCTTTAGTCATACTAATGATTCTTCCCATTGGCCATCTTGCAGGGTGAGTGTTCTCATGTTTTATAAGAACAAGCTGTCCCTCCTTCAGATTTGACTTTTCTTGGCTCCATTTGGTTCGCTGTTGCAATGACAGATACTCCTCTTCCATTTCTTCCAAAAATTACCTCTGATGCGTTGAATAAGCTTCCATCTATCCAAAGAGCTGATTGTCTTACTTTCGTCAAAATGTTCAGGAGCTCCAATTAGAGGTCTTCCCACCAGAAAATGACCCGACGTTAATATGTCCTCACCATCGTTTTCGCTCCTTACAGTGACTAATGGACGCGAGTTTAGCACTGCTTCGATTTGACATAGCACCGATGCAAATTCTTCATATGTAAAGCTATTTTCACCAATAACTCGTTTAAGGTGATGTTTCACTGATTTTACACCGGCTTCCCATAAACCTCCCATGTGGGGGCTTCCCGGGGGAATAAAGTGCCACTTGATGCCTTCTTTTTCCAGTGTAGGTGCTAACTCATTATTGTTTTTAATGGCAGGTACAAATTCTTTGTCCAATACTCTTGAAGCTCCCACGAAGTTTGTTCCATTATCTGAGTACAGGTTCTCACTCATGCCTCGTCTTGCAAAGAACCGTCGAAGAGCCTCCAGGAATTTTTCTGACGAAAGGTCGCTTCCAGATGTATCGCTTTTATTGCCATACAACCAAATACACAAATGTATCCTTTATACGTTTTTTGACCTCTTCCCTGTGAGCAGCGAATCTGGAACGGTCCGGCGTAGTCGATTCCAGTATTTTGAAACGAGTAATCAGCCGTTACTCGATAAACTGGTAAATTTCCCATCAGTTGACTGGGCATCTCTTGCTTGTATCGTACGCATACAATAAATATTTCTTTAAGGAATTTTGTATGCCAAATATCCAGAACTCCCTCTGAATGTAAGTTCTCATAATGTTAATTCCGCCATGCAGAGTTTTCTTATGAGCATCCTTTGCAATTAACCAAGTCAAATGTGACTTATCCAGTATAATTGGATGTTTTACATTATAGGGTATCATTGTGTTTTGTAGTCGTCAACCTACTCGAATTACGCCATCACTATTCAAAACGGATTTAACGCCAGTAACTTACTCTTTGGGTCTAATGGTCTTTTGTTTTTGAGTATTCTGACTTCGTGTCCAAAATCCAGCTGTTGTTGTATCCTTACCACGGCAATCTTCGCTAGCTTTAATTCCTCCACCGTAAGATGTGAAGCCTGTTGCGATTTTCCTCTCAGCTTTGTTATGAAGCGTAATACATACGCCATTACTCTAAGAAGTTTGTCGATCGATGGATACCACAACAATTTCCGATTCTTTTTGAATGGGACAGTGTTATGCATACATAGCTAGCCAATTTGGCCCTCTCCACCAAATTTCACAGATTTTAAGAGCTTGCGGTGATATCCCTCTTGAAGCCACATCTGCTGGATTTTCTTCCGATTTAACGTAATTCCATTTGACATTGGGAATTAGTTTATTGATTTCTTCAACTATAGTTCTGACGAACTTATGTTTGCTGCGCTTGTTCTGTATGCAAGCAATAGTAATTTGCAAATCACTCCATGCATGCGTTGTGATCTCGTTACTCAATATAGCCTGCACCTTAACTAATAACTTTGCTAATAAATGCGCAGCACATAATTCCAACTTTGGAATTTTTTTCCTGTTTTTTATAGGATTTACTTTGCTTTTTGCTGCTAGCAAAGTAACTCTACCGCCTACTTTTGTATACACAGCTGCTGCATATGGTTTCTCTGATGCATCGCAGAATCCATGTAGCTCCATAATACCTTTGGAGCATCCAGTCCAGCGTGAAATGCTAATTTCTTCTAAATATGATAAACCTTTACCATATTCCATTCACCAGTTAGCTAAGTTGGATTCCAATTCAACGTCCCAAGTCATCGGTAACTTCCACAGTTCCTGAATGAAACATTTTTAGCCTTGAATCGTTACAGGTGCCAACCACCCTAGTGGGTCGAAAATTCTGGACATCTGTGATAACACCAACCGCTTTGTTATGCGTGTTAGCATTGGGTTTTCTGCCGAAAACGTAAATGTATCCTTCTTCGGATCCCATTGAAGTCGTAAGGTTTTGATCGATTCGTTCTCCTCAATGCAGATTTTTTCCGTAGCACCGTCGTCCTGAATGTTGGCTAAAATACGTTTGTCATTTGCAACCCATTTTCGCAGATGCATGCCGGCCTTCTCCATCACTTGTCTCAATTTCCATTGAAGTTCATAGCACTCGTTGACTGTGTCTCCACCAGTTTTGAGGTCAACCATATAAAAGTCGTCTCTAATTGTTTCTGCTAAGACGCTATCCTCTTGGCAAAAGCGATCTGCCAACTCTCGTAGACATCGTACTGCTAAGAATGGTGCTGCCGATGTGCCATAAGTTACGGTTGTTAACTTAAACTCACTGATCGGCAATTTTGGATCATCTCTCCATAGGATATATTGGTATTCTTGGTCTTTCTCAGCAACTTTTATTTGGCGATACATTTTTTCAATGTCAGCTACCACAACATATTGCCACTTGCGCCATTTAATTAGAATATCGAATATTTCCTTTTGAATCTTAGGACCAGCTATAATAACGTCATTTTGGCTTAGTCCATTTACCGTCTTTGCGGATGCGTCAAAAACTACTCGTAGCTTCGTAGTTAAGTTCCAGGCCTGATGATTGCTTGATGGGGTAAATAGGATTTACCTTGACCCGTTGTCTTTACAGATTCCATATGTCCCATCTTAAGGTATTCTTTCATGAATTCGTTGTATGCAGCCCAGTTCTTTGGGTTTCTTTGAAACTTCTTTTGCATTTGCATAAGCCTTGCCATTGCTTGTTTGCGAGAGTCTCCCAGCTTTGCCTCTTTGTGAAATGGAATTGAAACCACAAATCTGCCTTCCTCGTTGATGACAGTTGTTTCTTGAAATTTTCTTTCGCATTTTGCATAGTCTGTAATCGTCTCATCGGCTTCATCTTCCAATTCCCAAAAGCGTTCCAGGTACATTAGATTTATTGTTGTAGTGGCACTTATAATTTTTTGCTTTGCTGCTCGAGTTATATTTCCGGACACAATCCATCCAAATCTGGTTTTTGTCCCAAGATTCCATTCACGATTTTTATTTTCTCTATGGAGTGTTGGTAAAACCAATGCTTCCGTTGATGTTTTGAAACTGCTTGGAATTTTTGGTTTGATCGTCAGGTGGACGCTATTTTTTGATAATTTAGTAGTCTGGGAGATAAATTCGACCTCTACAGTACTCCTTACTCTGGGAATCCTTAATATTTGTGCTGCCTCCTCTGAAATCAACGTCTTCTGGGATCCATCGTCAATAAGCGCCCGCAAGTCGTTGTAACCTCCAGCTTTGTTTTTAACTAAAACAACAGCTGTAGCCAATAGTGTGTCTTGTCCTTGTTTGAGGCTGTTGACACTGCGTTTGTGTCTTCATGAAGAATGCTGTTGTGTCCTTTTAGCATCGATTGCATGTAATTTCCTTTCTGCAGTCGATAGCATTATGCTTTCCAAAGTAAAGCACATGCTGTTCTTTTGAACGAATTCTTTTCTTTTTTCGATTGATTGTGCTCTGAATTTGAGACACTTTATCATATCGTGGCCATCCTTAGAGCAAAAGGCCAACATCTAACTTGCACTTTTCTTGTAGCAAGCTGAGCGGTATTTTTGGTAATGGCATTTACTGAGTTGTTTTGTTGCTCAATAAACTCCAGTACGTCTTGTAAGGACTGTATAGCTCTTGCCTCTTTTACATGCTGTTCATACAGCTACAAGGCTTCTGGCGAAAATTTCCGCAGTAGAATTTCTGCTAAAATTACGTCAGCAGAGCTTTCTATTTTTCCTTTTTCCCTTATGATGAATATGCTCTCGGTCGCAGTATCCAAAAACTTTCTTAAATTTTTCTCATCATGGGGCAGCAAGCACTCCAGTTCCATTAATTTGTTGAAGTGTTGGGAGAATATTTTTCGGCTATTCTCATAGCGGCTATTCTATTTGCAGATAAGCTCCCACGCTGCTGTATAGCTAGCCGCTGATCCCGTTATCAAATGGCTAACCACCATTTGAGCTTCTCCTTTTAAGCAGGCTCTTAAATATCCCAGCTTCCTTGTGTTGCTGAGATCCTTCCTGCTGTCTACTAGCTCAGAGAACAGCTCGTAAAATGTTGGCCATTCCTTCGCATTTCCATTGAACGTTGGAAGGTCCAATTTTGGGAGTTCTGGTACGTCGTAGTTGGAACTTTTGAACTGTTCCAACTTCATTTGAAGTACCATCTCTAGTGCGGCAATTTCAGATTGCAGAATGTCTGCCTCATCTTGATCAAAGGCAGTTCTGTCATACTTGTTTTCAAGCAGTTTCAGTGTGCCCGTCACGTTGGACCAATGACTTTTCATCATTGCCACCTGCTTGACTAGTTCAATCTCACTTGGACTATCTAGGGTTTCGTAGATTAGGCTCATCTGTTGCCTCACCCTGTCCGCTCTTCTATCCACCAGTTGAACCAGATTATCAACTGGACTGGAGCTCTGAGCTGATAATTTTGATCCGCTTGGTAGATTTATCTCTTCAAGTGTTTCTACCTTTAATTGTGACGACTTGTAGGCCTTGATAGCATCCATAGTTTTAATAAATATTTTATCATTAAAATATTGATGATCGCCAACTCCCAATTTTACCAGCGCATTGTTGTTAGTAGTAAATCGGACTACCAATACTTCTATTGCTGGTATAGATGCCTTTTCCTTGATGGATTGCAGTATTTTGTTCTGCAGCTCTCCTTGGTCTTACATCAATTTCACAGATCTTTCCGACAACATCTTGGGAAAACAATCACTGTGACTTTTTTGTGCTTTCTGCTTGTATTCTTTGACGTGATCCGTTGGAGGATTTTTTGATTGGTCGCCCAATTGACCTAGCTGTGCCTCGACTCACAGCTGATTGATCAGCCAAAGAAAAGCAAGAACACAATGTTTCACCTTATAGTCCTAGTACTTTAAGGCGTGGTCTTTTATTCTGTGTTTCTTACCACTGGTGGGGGAAAAAACAGAAACACTCGAATAACCGTGCTCTTTTTACTTTTAAGCGCTGGTTTTTTATTGTGTGTTTCTTACCACGGGTGGGGGAAACCAACAGAATTTCTCGAAGGACCAAAATGTTCATACTATAAACTTGTGCGTACATTTAATGAGTTCAATTCGGGTGTTTGAATCTGACTCGCTACTGCGAGGGCTTCGCCTTTTATTCATTCTTACATAGGTTCTTATCATCTAATTATATAATGCAGCGCTTTTAAGACGCCGCAGTCTGCGTTTGTAAATGCAGCTGAGTTTTATTTTTAAATCTATGTTTGAGGCCTATGACCGCGCTAATCACCTCCCGCGTGGTCATCTCGCTTGACACTTCGGCAATAGGCCGCTGCAATCGTACTTATCTGTAGTTGCCACTCATGCTGTCCAGTGACATGTTTATTGCAACCCATAAATAGAATATATTTATAGTTTGCGTACTTATCATATCTAAACACATATTTAGACACTTTGTTTTCTCCTTTTGTGGCAATATTTGTCCAAACACTGCTGGGACGATTATGTAGAGTTCCTCCTCTTTGTCTCCATTCAAGTATGCGCTGTTGAACTCTAATTGGTATATATCAAGCTTTATCTCTGCAGCAAGAGGTATAACTGCCCGTTTGGATCTGATTCGGCCTACTGGGGAATAAGTTTGGTTGTAGTCAATCCTCTCTCTCTGCGTAAATCCTCTGGCTACCAGCCGCCCTTTGGGGCAATCCACTTCACCACTCGACTTGTACTTGGTGCATAATTCAGTATGCACCAACTTGCCTTTTGGTCGTTTGATGTGCAAATACACAATTTGCGCAAACGTACGCAGATGTTTCACTACTGGGATTCGTCTATTCCACAGTTTTAACTGTTGAGGATGTTTCAAATTCAAAAGAAACTTCTCGCCTTAAAGAGAGGGCGCTTTTTGCCAAAACATCTTTTCTTATCGATGTATCGATTCAAGTAACACATAACCTAAGAAAGCTGTCAAAGAGAGTAAATAAACCAAAAGTTAATTTAGAAGAAATATTGTTTATTTACCGGCCTAAATAACAAAAGAACCTAAAGTTATAATAGGTTATGGGCCCAGGAACGTTTTGTTCAATTTAAAGTCTGTAGAAAAAGTGAATTACGCTCGATTATAATGGATTTGACGAAGCACATCACGAAGCTCTCAGGTGCGACCGATTGGCCGATTTGGAAAAGAAAAATCCGAGACTTGATTGACTACCACGATGGTGCTCTCGACGCGTTGGACGGAAAGATTGTCAAACCGGAACCATTGTCAAAAGACGCTTCAGCAGCAGACGAGAAGAAGCACAAGGAGCAGAGCGACTTTTTCCGGAAGGCCAAAAGCTACGCAAAATCCATGATCACCACTGCGGTCACGGATTCAGTCTACCAGAAAATTATGGACAAGAATACAGCTCACGATAAATGGGATGCCCTGAAAAATCTGTTTGAAGCAACAGCAAAGGATCAAGTTCAAAAACTACTCGTAGCTTCGTAGTTAAGTTCCAGGCCTGATGATTGCTTGATGGGGTAAATAGGATTTACCTTGACCCGTTGTCTTTACAGATTCCATATGTCCCATCTTAAGGTATTCTTTCATGAATTCGTTGTATGCAGCCCAGTTCTTTGGGTTTCTTTGAAACTTCTTTTGCATTTGCATAAGCCTTGCCATTGCTTGTTTGCGAGAGTCTCCCAGCTTTGCCTCTTTGTGAAATGGAATTGAAACCACAAATCTGCCTTCCTCGTTGATGACAGTTGTTTCTTGAAATTTTCTTTCGCATTTTGCATAGTCTGTAATCGTCTCATCGGCTTCATCTTCCAATTCCCAAAAGCGTTCCAGGTACATTAGATTTATTGTTGTAGTGGCACTTATAATTTTTTGCTTTGCTGCTCGAGTTATATTTCCGGACACAATCCATCCAAATCTGGTTTTTGTCCCAAGATTCCATTCACGATTTTTATTTTCTCTATGGAGTGTTGGTAAAACCAATGCTTCCGTTGATGTTTTGAAACTGCTTGGAATTTTTGGTTTGATCGTCAGGTGGACGCTATTTTTTGATAATTTAGTAGTCTGGGAGATAAATTCGACCTCTACAGTACTCCTTACTCTGGGAATCCTTAATATTTGTGCTGCCTCCTCTGAAATCAACGTCTTCTGGGATCCATCGTCAATAAGCGCCCGCAAGTCGTTGTAACCTCCAGCTTTGTTTTTAACTAAAACAACAGCTGTAGCCAATAGTGTGTCTTGTCCTTGCTTGAGGCTGTTGACACTGCGTTTGTGTCTTCATGAAGAATGCTGTTGTGTCCTTTTAGCATCGATTGCATGTAATTTCCTTTCTGCAGTCGATAGCATTATGCTTTCCAAAGTAAAGCACATGCTGTTCTTTTGAACGAATTCTTTTCTTTTTTCGATTAATTGTGCTCTGAATTTGAGACACTTTATCATATCGTGGCCATCCTTAGAGCAAAAGGCACACATCTAACTTTTGAACGAATTCTTTTCTTTTTTCGATTGATTGTGCTCTGAATTTGAGACACTTTATCATATCGTGGCCATCCTTAGAGCAAAAGGCCAACATCTAACTTGCACTTTTCTTGTAGCAAGCTGAGCGGTATTTTTGGTAATGGCATTTACTGAGTTGTTTTGTTGCTCAATAAACTCCAGTACGTCTTGTAAGGACTGTATAGCTCTTGCCTCTTTTACATGCTGTTCATACAGCTACAAGGCTTCTGGCGAAAATTTCCGCAGTAGAATTTCTGCTAAAATTACGTCAGCAGAGCTTTCTATTTTTCCTTTTTCCCTTATGATGAATATGCTCTCGGTCGCAGTATCCAAAAACTTTCTTAAATTTTTCTCATCATGGGGCAGCAAGCACTCCAGTTCCATTAATTTGTTGAAGTGTTGGGAGAATATTTTTCGGCTATTCTCATAGCGGCTATTCTATTTGCAGATAAGCTCCCACGCTGCTGTATAGCTAGCCGCTGATCCCGTTATCAAATGGCTAACCACCATTTGAGCTTCTCCTTTTAAGCAGGCTCTTAAATATCCCAGCTTCCTTGTGTTGCTGAGATCCTTCCTGCTGTCTACTAGCTCAGAGAACAGCTCGTAAAATGTTGGCCATTCCTTCGCATTTCCATTGAACGTTGGAAGGTCCAATTTTGGGAGTTCTGGTACGTCGTAGTTCATTTGAAGTACCATCTCTAGTGCGGCAATTTCAGATTGCAGAATGTCTGCCTCATCTTGATCAAAGGCAGTTCTGTCATACTTGCTTTCAAGCAGTTTCAGTGTGCCCGTCACGTTGGACCAATGACTTTTCATCATTGCCACCTGCTTGACTAGTTCAATCTCACTTGGACTATCTAGGGTTTCGTAGATTAGGCTCATCTGTTGCCTCACCCTGTCCGCTCTTCTATCCACCAGTTGAACCAGATTATCAACTGGACTGGAGCTCTGAGCTGATAATTTTGATCCGCTTGGTAGATTTATCTCTTCAAGTGTTTCTACCTTTAATTGTGACGACTTGTAGGCCTTGATAGCATCCATAGTTTTAATAAATATTTTATCATTAAAATATTGATGATCGCCAACTCCCAATTTTACCAGCGCATTGTTGTTAGTAGTAAATCGGACTACCAATACTTCTATTGCTGGTATAGATGCCTTTTCCTTGATGGATTGCAGTATTTTGTTCTGCAGCTCTCCTTGGTCTTACATCAATTTCACAGATCTTTCCGACAACATCTTGGGAAAACAATCACTGTGACTTTTTTGTGCTTTCTGCTTGTATTCTTTGACGTGATCCGTTGGAGGATTTTTTGATTGGTCGCCCAATTGACCTAGCTGTGCCTCGACTCACAGCTGATTGATCAGCCAAAGAAAAGCAAGAACACAATGTTTCACCTTATAGTCCTAGTACTTTAAGGCGTGGTCTTTTATTCTGTGTTTCTTACCACTGGTGGGGGAAAAAACAGAAACACTCGAATAACCGTGCTCTTTTTACTTTTAAGCGCTGGTTTTTTATTGTGTGTTTCTTACCACGGGTGGGGGAAACCAACAGAATTTCTCGAAGGACCAAAATGTTCATACTATAAACTTGTGCGTACATTTAATGAGTTCAATTCGGGTGTTTGAATCTGACTCGCTACTGCGAGGGCTTCGCCTTTTATTCATTCTTACATAGGTTCTTATCATCTAATTATATAATGCAGCGCTTTTAAGACGCCGCAGTCTGCGTTTGTAAATGCAGCTGAGTTTTATTTTTAAATCTATGTTTGAGGCCTATGACCGCGCTAATCACCTCCCGCGTGGTCATCTCGCTTGACACTTCGGCAATAGGCCGCTGCAATCGTACTTATCTGTAGTTGCCACTCATGCTGTCCAGTGACATGTTTATTGCAACCCATAAATAGAATATATTTATAGTTTGCGTACTTATCATATCTAAACACATATTTAGACACTTTGTTTTCTCCTTTTGTGGCAATATTTGTCCAAACACTGCTGGGACGATTATGTAGAGTTCCTCCTCTTTGTCTCCATTCAAGTATGCGCTGTTGAACTCTAATTGGTATATATCAAGCTTTATCTCTGCAGCAAGAGGTATAACTGCCCGTTTGGATCTGATTCGGCCTACTGGGGAATAAGTTTGGTTGTAGTCAATCCTCTCTCTCTGCGTAAATCCTCTGGCTACCAGCCGCCCTTTGGGGCAATCCACTTCACCACTCGACTTGTACTTGGTGCATAATTCAGTATGCACCAACTTGCCTTTTGGTCGTTTGATGTGCAAATACACAATTTGCGCAAACGTACGCAGATGTTTCACTACTGGGATTCGTCTATTCCACAGTTTTAACTGTTGAGGATGTTTCAAATTCAAAAGAAACTTCTCGCCTTAAAGAGAGGGCGCTTTTTGCCAAAACATCTTTTCTTATCGATGTATCGATTCAAGTAACACATAACCTAAGAAAGCTGTCAAAGAGAGTAAATAAACCAAAAGTTAATTTAGAAGAAATATTGTTTATTTACCGGCCTAAATAACAAAAGAACCTAAAGTTATAATAGGTTATGGGCCCAGGAACGTTTTGTTCAATTTAAAGTCTGTAGAAAAAGTGAATTACGCTCGATTATAATGGATTTGACGAAGCACATCACGAAGCTCTCAGGTGCGACCGATTGGCCGATTTGGAAAAGAAAAATCCGAGACTTGATTGACTACCACGATGGTGCTCTCGACGCGTTGGACGGAAAGATTGTCAAACCGGAACCATTGTCAAAAGACGCTTCAGCAGCAGACGAGAAGAAGCACAAGGAGCAGAGCGACTTTTTCCGGAAGGCCAAAAGCTACGCAAAATCCATGATCACCACTGCGGTCACGGATTCAGTCTACCAGAAAATTATGGACAAGAATACAGCTCACGATAAATGGGATGCCCTGAAAAATCTGTTTGAAGCAACAGCAAAGGATCAAGTTTTCAGGATCTGTAACGAGTTTTTCGCCTTTTCTTGGGATCCAGGTAACGATGTATCAACTCATATAGAAAAATTTCGCGGTCTCTGGAATGAATTAAATCTTGCCTTAAGCACTATAAATGAAAATGAGCTCCCAGATTTAATTCTTGTTTGTAAAACATTGCAAATTTTGCCAAAATCTTTTGAAACGTTCCGTCTGAGTTGGATGCTCTTGACAAAAGAAGAAGAAAAGACATTTGATGAACCGACGAATGAACTTGTTATGTCTGAGAGGAACTTTATGTCAAAAATGGACAAAGAAAAGACGGGTCAAGAGGCATTGGTATCCAGAGCACAAAAGGAAAATCCTCAGGATTCAGGAGCAAATGGTGGGAAATACGATACCTGCAACTACTGCAAGAAAAAGGGGCACTGGGTCTGGAATTGTATAAAATGGAAGAAGGATGGACGTCCGAAGCCGAAGAATCAGGATGCTGAAGTAGGAAACTGTGCAGAACCAACGCTAACTCTTGTCTCAGTTCACAACGACGTGTTTGCAGCAGAGGCAAACTCAGAAGACGACTGGTGGATAGACAACGGAGCAACAAAACATGTGGTGAAATCGGCAAAGTATTTTGAGCATTACGAGAAATTTGAAAAACCTAGTTCGATTAAAGCTGCGGGAAATGAAACCTTGTCAGCTTTGGGCCAGGGTACAATCAAAGTCTGAACGATTGTCCATGGAAAAACATTTTTTATGTCCTTAAAAAATGTTTGGTTTGTTCCCAAAATAACAAAAAATCTGTTTTCAGTACTGTCTGCCCAAGACAAAAATCTTAGTAGTCGATTTGAGTCGTCAGCAACAGAATGCAGTCTCAAGGTGAACCACAAAATTGTTCTCACTGGGACCAGAGAAGTAGGAGGAACACTCTACAAAGCAGCAATCGAGCCCATTCTACCAGAACGAAATGTCGAGGTCAATTTCGCAACTTCAGGATTTTCAACTCTTCAACTCTACCACGAGAGGTGGGGACATCAGGACAAAAACCACATTAGGGAGATGCTCAAAAGAGAAATGGGCATTGAAGTCAAGCTTGAAAGCAATCTTTGTGAGCCTTGCATCTATGGAAAAGCACATCGATTGCCATTTGGAACGAGGAAAACAACAACGAAGCCAGGTGAATAGATATCAGGGGATGTTTGCGGCCCATTTGAGAATTCTTTCCAGATGAAAAGGTACCTCGTGGTCTTCAAGGACCATTTCACGAGATTTCGTTACGGGTACATCGTCAAGCAGAAATCAGAGGTCAAAGATGTGCTGCGACACATGATCTCTCACGCTAAGCAACAAGGGCACGTAATTCAAGAATTTCTGAGCGACAACGGAGGAGAATTCAACTGTTCAGGAGTGCGTGAAATTCTTCAGGAAGTTGGAATAACTTTTCGACTAACTGCTCCCTATACTCCAGAGCAAAACGGGGGTGTTGAAAGAGAGAATTGTCTATAGTCGAAATGGCAAGGACCTTTAAGTATTCTAATCCTGAAACTAAATTTCCAGAGGCAATTTGGGCCGAACTAGTCAGCACAGCAGTCTACATTCTCAACAGGACGGGAAAATCATCGCTGAAAGGAAGAACGCCTTACGAACTGTGGTTGTCCAAGAAGCCAAGGATTAAACATCTCCGAATCGTCGGATCAACGTGCTATGTACACATTCCATCGCAGAAAAGAAGAAAGATGGACGAAAAAGCAAAGAAGGGGTACTTGGTGGGTTACGACGGTGATGAAAGATATCGTCTTTACTTACCAGAGGAGCACAAAGTAATTGTGTCGAGAGACGTAAAATTTCAAGAAAAATTCAGCGAATGTGATTCAAGTGTCAACCTTCCTTTCAAAGATTTCAAGAAGAAAGATGTCGTAGAAGACAATAAGGAAGAATACGACGTAAGTTCACACAAAAGCGAGAACGAAGATACGATTAACAAGGAAGACTTCGAAGCAAACACAACTGAGACAGAAAGCGAAGACATTTACGAGACAGGAGGAGAAACGAGCTTCGACGAAAAAATTGACAAAAGAGGAATACAGTCGATGAGGTTGAGAGATCGTTCGTTGTTAAAAAGGCCAGGACATCTGGATGATGAGAATTCGTGTTGGAGAGTCCAGACACCTTCCATGAAGCCGTCAACAGCAACTTCGAGTGGAAGAAAGCAATGGACAAGGAAATTAAGTCTTTACACGAAAATGAAACCTGGAAATTGACAAGACTTCCAAAAGGTTCGAAAGCACTCCCGTGCAAATGGGTCTATCGAGTTAAAACCCACCCCGACGGAAATATTGATAAATACAAAGCTCATTTGGTCATAAAAGGATTTGCTCAAAGACGAGGGATTGATTACGATCAAACTTTTAGTTCCGTCGCAAGAATGGAGACAATTCGCTCAGTGTTGAGTGTTGCAGCGAAGAATGACATGTTTTTGGCCCAGTTCGACGTCTCGACTGCTTTTCTGTACGGAGAATTGGACGACAAAGAGATCTACATGCAACAACCTGAAGGATACGAGCAAGGACAAGGGTTGGTTTGCAGATTGATAAAGAGCCTTTATGGACTCAAACAAGGACCAAGATGTTGGCAAAAGCGCTTTGGAGGTTTCCTGCAGAAACTCGGTTTCAAAGTCAGCGAGGCGGATCCATGTCTTTACATCAGGGAAAGAAATAACAAAAGGATTCTACTTGTTATTTATGTAGACGTCGGACTCGTCGCAGCGACGGATGTTCAAGATTTGGAAGTTTTTCTAAATGAACTAAAAGCAGAATTTAAAATAATCACGAAGAAGGCCTTCTTAGGACTCGAAATCAAGAAGCAAGAGAACGGAATAAAAATTGGTCAACAAGGATATGCCAAAAAGATTTTGGAGCGTTTTCAGTTTTCGGAATGCAAAGCAGTTTCTTCCCCACTTCTCAAGAATTCGGAGATTTCGTCAGCAGGGAAAGAATCAAAGCCAACTGCGTTCCCTTATCGCCAAGCCATCGGAGCAGTTATGTACCTTATGCTCGGAATAAGGCCAGACTTGGCATTCAGTATTGGATTTCTCTCAAGGTCACTAGAAAACCCTACAAACGAAATTGTCGCCCAAGTAAAGAGGGTTTTTCGATATATTTCCGGAACCGTCGACCTCGGAATAACTTATCGGAGACAGAAGGAGGGGATCCTCGAATGTTACAGCGATGCAGACTTTGGTGGCTGTACAAAGACAGGAAGATCTACCTCCGGGATTATTATCAAGTTTGCCTCAGGAATAATCTCCTGGAAAAGTCAATCACAAGCAACGGTGGCCACGTCCACGACAGAGGCTGCAATAGTAGCAGCTAATGAGGCTGCTAAAGAAATAATTTGGTTAAAAAGATTGTTTCAGGAAATCGACAGTTTGAACCGAGTCCCGATTCTTCAGGTCGATAACACTGCAGCCATGAAGTTGGCTCAGAACCCGGAATTTCATCGCCGGACTAAGCATATCGCCAACAAGCATTTCTTCATCCGTGAGAAAATCGCCGAGGGGGAATTCAAGATTGAGCAAATTCCGACAGAACAACAGCTCGCCGATGTGATGACCAAGCCGATCCCCAGCACTCAACTAAGGATTGTCTGCGACAAGATTGGACTGTCTTAAGAAAGAAAAAGGAGGGATGATTTATTTGCATTGTATAGACTCATTAAGTTAGTTTTCAATTATGTATGTCAATATAAAGTTTTGAATTTTCACAAGGGAAAGTGTTGAGGATGTTTCAAATTCAAAAGAAACTTCTCGCCTTAAAGAGAGGGCGCTTTTTGCCAAAACATCTTTTCTTATCGATGTATCGATTCAAGTAACACATAACCTAAGAAAGCTGTCAAAGAGAGTAAATAAACCAAAAGTTAATTTGGAAGAAATATTGTTTATTTACCGGCCTAAATAACAAAAGAACCTAAAGTTATAATATTAACGGTGTTTCGCCACACAGGCTACTTAACGGACATCTGTTGCTTATGAAATTGGCAGTGTTGCTACAGTGTTTCAGCACAATAGCTAGGAGGTTGTCCTGCATGTATCATCATACAGCGAGCCATTTCTACTAGCGTCCTATTTTTACGCTCAGCTACTCCGTTTTGCTGTGTACTCGACTGTGAACTCGTCTTGAATACCTGCACCCGTTAGGTGCTTCTTGAACTCGCTGTTCGTATATTTCGTTCCATTATCTGATCGCAATGTCTTCAGTTTCTTTCCACTCTTCCGTTCGGCAAAGTTTTGAAACTCCTTGACTTTTTCTAAAACGATTTTGCGTTGATCGTATATAGCTCGCACCACCTTGAATGGTCGTCTATAAACGTTACGAAATAACGGCTGACTGTGCACATGCATGGGACCACACACGTCACTGTTCCATAATTCTAAGACGTCTCTCGATCTGGAGTTCGATGTTAGTAACGGCATCTGAGATTGCTATCCCTTAATACAGACTTCGCATTGTGGTACACTTCCACTTATGTTAACTTTTACTCCCTGGAGCATACCTCGTTGTATGATAGCTTTGAGACCCTTTTCGTTGAGATGGCCATAACGCTCATGCCATTCTTTGAGGTCGTTTTGCCTATGACTTAATGCTTGGCAGCTCTTACTTATTTCTTCCGTATAGTAGAGATCTAACTTACGTTTGGTTCTTAACATTACTTGGTCACTAGATGCTCTTACTATTTCTTCTCCGTCTCTTTTAAACATAATGTGTTATGTTTATTAATCCATTATATCCATTATATCCATTATACATTATAATGAGGGGGGAGCAAAATACGGGCATCTGCCAGGAAGGAATGGGCACCGTGGTACGTTAGGAATGAAAACTTCCGAAGAGAGCCGAAGACCTTATTCCCGACTTTGATATGAATTTTCTTTGCTCCTCTTTTCTATCTGCTGATTCTTTCCCCTTTTCTGTGGTAACACAATCTCGGCCTCGTTGCTTCTAACAAATACATCCTGAATTCCTGGCATCTTATCCCTGATCAGTTGATGAAACATTGGTTGTAAAGAAGCACTGCCATTGCTACTATGAGGAGTCACATTGTACATCAGTAAAAATTTTCGTATTTAGTCTATAAAATTGCTTTTGTTTTAACAGCAATCTTTAATCTTTTTACTAGTGACGTGGTCATATTTTCGACCTCTCCATTAGCTCGATGTCAGTGAGCCGGAGTTCTGATCTATTCTGAATATTCCTTGAACTGACCACTAATGTATTGTCTGCCTATTGGCGGACCATAAGTATTTTGGAGAACCCAGTCAACACAAAATGCCCTTGATAGCTACGAGTATGCTTGTTGAAATTATAGAACGTAGGAACATTAATTCCATGTAACGTAAATAATAGTCAATGATAACGAAAACAAACTCGTTGTTTGGTAACGCACCCAGTAGATCAGATGCTACGGAAATGGCCTTCTGCTCATCGGGGCAGGATTCTTTGCTTCAAAAATTAGGATGCAAGACTCCATACAGACTCCATACAAGACTTCACAAGCTTCTCAGTCTCACGATCTATACAAGGCTACCACACTTTTGAGCATAGGCGACACCCGGATGACCCTCATGGGACTTTTCCCTGCTATTTTTGATATGGTCATTGATACCGGGATGGAGTTTTCCAATATCCGCAAGATGCTATTTATTGCGATTTGAGCTGGTGGCTTTGACGTCGGTTTTAATATAGTTTCCAGCGGTTTGTGATCAGTTTTTAGTTCGAACTCTAATGGTGCTAGATGGTAGGCGAATTTTTCCACTACCGAAACCAGTGTTAACCTTTCTTTTTCCGTTTGAAACGCTTTTTTTGGCGGCTGACACCATTTTTTGACGTCCAAGGCCACAGAGCAGGCGTCAGCAATCAAACGGGTACCATTGTTTATACTCAAATCGGGGATAGACCCGAGAGAATATAGAAAAGATTACGAGGAAGAAGTGGAGTACGTTTGTTGCTCTAAAGGGTAGGTGAGAATTGAGGATTTGATAGAAGTGGACGTGCAGAGTGAAGTAATAGAGTATAAGTCGTTGTAATCAGAACATAAAACCATAAAAGACTTATGCTGAGCATATGTGTAGTAGATCTTCAACAACTTACGAATAGGGGACTAAAAATTCTAGTCCGTCTATTTGGAATGTTTAATGTTAGTCGTGTTAGTAGATGCTGTCTGTCTACATTATCTTTAATAAGGTTAAGCACGAAAGCGACAACCAGCATCTTTCTACGTTTTGTTAAAAATGATAAATCCACATGAGAAGGTCTGAGGGAAATCCTAAAATATTAAGTTTACTCAAAAGGAGTGAGTGGTTGACAGAGTCTAATGCTTTGCTGAAGTCCGTATAGATGACATCTGTTTGAAGGCCTTTACGGAAGCCATCTTCTAAAGGAAATCAGCACCAAGAGGTTTGTGGTGGTGGAGCGACGCTTTATGTAACCATGCTGGCATGGAGAAATAATTGAACTGCAAAGATGTTAAAGATGTGGTGTTACCAATTTTTCGAAAAGCTCTGGAATTGCTAACAATTTAGAGATTCCTCTATAGTTTGTAGCATCCGATTTTTTTCCTTTTTTTTGTGTAGGGGAATTATAAAGGATTCCTTCCACTTTTGGCGAAAAATCGAAGTTTCCAGAGACAAAGAGAAAAGTTTTAGAAGAGGTCTGCACAATGGCTTAGCGCAAAAACACAGTCAAAACACCATCAGGACCTGACGAGTAGAGCGGTTTCACCCTCAGAAAGTCCGATAACACTGTGCTTTCGGAGAAAGTTGATCTGAAAATAAGATTCGCTGATTGAATGTTGTATGAATCGGACCAATCGAAAGTGTAAATTAAATTGCTTAGTCTTTGAAAGTCAGCCTTACGAAAGCAGCGAGTTTTATGAACTCCATGGCGAGACTAAAGATCACTAGCAGTAAGGGTTTCAATCGACACCAAAAGCGTTGTGTGATAAGGATCTTCTGGTCGAAAGTGGTATGGCTCTGGAAAGTTATTCCATCTGGAACAGAAACGAAACATAGATCTAGAAGCCGACTTAAAGAATTCCTTACGTGGTTTATTTGACCAAGGAATATGTTGAACATACCCTCAGTAAAATCTTGGTGTGTTGAAAGTGATGAAGATAGTGAATTCTCGATGTTTGACCAGATAAATTCAGGTAAATTGAATTCTCCTAGAGTCACTAGCAGGTCACTGTCGGACAACCGGAGCAACTCTTTGAAACCATTTTTAGCTTGCCGCATGAAGGTTCGCATCTCTTTTTAAACCGCGCGACATCCACTGCAGCAAAAGTGGAAGCCAGCATTTCTTCAAATTGCATCCAAAACTGAGGCAATGAATCCGGCACATTTAGTATGTACAACGTTTTCACACAACCCACAGAGGATGCTAGGCTGGGACGCGGAAATCGGCTTATTGCACGATTTTATAGAGCAAAATTCCATTATAAGAGATTTTTGATTAAAAACAAGAAATTTAAAATATTTAAAAACATATTGACACCAAATAATTAGTTTTATAAAAACTAGTAGCCTTAAAAAAGGGGAAAAAAACGAGCGCAAACTAAGAGAGAGTGAGGTTTTGCAATAACAAGAATTGCAGAAAATTTAAGAAATAGGGAATAGGAGTAGGGCACAGTATCTTACTTGTATAAATAATGTAAAATTACCAAATATGGTACCATGCAGACGTGCCAAAGAAATCGAGCTAAGTATTAGATTTAAATAATTATTATTTTAAACATACACCGGTTTGTTTTTCACACGGAAATAATTGATAAATCGAGGAACGCAAGAAAAAACACGACCGTTCGCTATGAAAGTGAAGTGTTAAGTTACAAGAGTAACAATTGACGAGGGTAGCTACAAGTGTCAACAGATGTGGCCATTAATAATTAATAAACATTAAACTCAGCTGCGCCTTACAAAGGTAGACTGCGGCGTCTTACAAGCTCAGCAATACATAAGAAAAGATAGATAACATATAATAAGCATGAAATGAGATAAATGAAATAAAAGGAGCAGCGCTCGCAGGACTACTTCAGTTAGATTCGAATACGCTGACGTGCCTGCACATACATTTTGGTCCTTCGATCCTTGAAGCCACCTTGGAATTTGGTCCTTCGAGAAATTCTGTTTTTTTCCATCAACAGTGATAAGAAACACAGAATAGAAAACCAGCGCCTTATAGTCAAGGGACTATAATGTGGCAAATTTTGTTCCAGCTTTTCTTTGGCTGATCAATAAATCAAAGGCTATACGAATGCATCCCTGCAGACCTTTAATATGCAACGCTTACACGACGAAAAACAAATATATTAAGATATTAGTGCGTTGGTCATTTGTGTTGGGTGTTCTGTGAAGCAAGAGTATTCATTTGCTCAGCGGAGACAAAATAGATTTAAATTTTATAAAAAAAAAGTCAATAATACAAAAACAAGCGAGAATTACGGGACTCGAATCTTAAAAATTGATTATATAAATTATGTGGCACCTTACCTGTGATTCAACTGAGTTCGCAGCTTTTCAAAAGTTTATTGTTGCGTTGTTGTTTTATGCATGCTCACACTTCCGTCCTTCGCCCTTGAAGACGTCCGAAATAAGCGTCTGTAATAGCTTGCGTGGCCTAGGAATTATGTAACTTCAAATACGGTTTTTGGTTTGGGAAATTTTTTTATTGTCCTGATTTTTTGGGTCGGTGGTCGCCGGTCATCGCCGTTGACTATAAACCCAACAAAGTTTACGATTTTCTTAAATGAATGGATCTTTTCACCGAGACTCTTATTTTTGTATCGTCTATGGCCTTTAGAACCCATCCGCGTACCTGAAATGAGTATTTGCCGTTTTGCTCTCTAAGAATGTCGTCAATGGTTCTGTGAAAGATGCTGGCGGATTTCTCAAACCAAAGGGGTGGCTACTGATTTCATATTTTCATCCAAGAAGAACGTTCTTTCGCGGTCCCGTTCCGCTAAGACCATTTGGTGGCTTTTTCAAACGTCGTGACGTTCTTGGCCTTACCCAAATCGCCCAATATCATGGAGATATCTGACATCGGATATTTTTCGGGACAGTTCTTTCGTTGCCACTACCGATGTTCATTGGGATCCGCCCTCTTTCGACTTTTTATCATTTCAAGAAATGCCCCCTTTACTAAACGTGGTGCAACTGCGCACTCCACGTTAGTGAAGTTGGCATCAATACATTTTTAAAATGAAAATTTCTCTTCGATACATTTTTGTGTGACCGTGGTGCCGTTTTAAATTGAATCTTTAAATGTAAGTCCTCCGGTTGGTTTCTCTTAAGTTCCTTGTAAAGTCGGCTAAAATTTTGGGATACGCCGGTGTCTAGAAATTTATTGGTACCCCCACTACTCTTTGGTCTCGCAAATATGCCGTGTTAGCGTTTGCTTCCGGCCTGTTGCTGGGTCAGGGGATTGGTATTATGTTCCGTGCACTTTGCCATTTTTTTTAGTACATTGGCCCATCCTAACTAGTATATATAATTATATAACTTGGTTTATTCGTAAGTAAAAAAATATAATTTTATTTTTACCGAATTTAATTTTACAAGTTATTTATGTTGAAGAACACCGACCAAATAGTTTTAGGTCTCAAACTGAACTTAACTCATTTATCTGGATTGATTTACGATCAAGCCTCGGTCTCGCGCTTTTTGAATATGGACTTTGGACTTAGAGTCCTAAAAGAATTTGGAGAAAGCTTTGGAGTTCTTGATTTTAAATTTACTCTTGGATTCAAGTGCGTTTGCTCTTGGATACAAGTGATCTTTGATTTGGTCTTCCGATCTTGTAATCTAACACTTTTGTTTTCGAGTTTAACGAGTCCGAGCTTTGAACGTGGGAACGTGACAATTGGGTGAAGACTTAGGCAATAAAATGTTTAGTCTACCAGTGGGTGAAATGTTTACATCCTGTTTTGGATTTTTGGGGTTTTTTCCATTTGGTCTTGTTTTGAAGATTCGAATCACAGTCTAATTCTTTTTGGGATTTTTCCATTTTGGGATTATCTGGTATTGACTGGATAGCAAAGGGTAACATAGGGTGTATTGGTTTAATAGTGTAGGGTAGTGTGGGGTATATGTGGTATACATTTTATGTGTGTACTTATATAGTAGGCGTGTGGTTTATGTAGGCATATACTAAGTGCTTAGGTACTGTGGATATGGCACTATATATATATTAATATATTATATTAATATATAAATACTTCAAAGCAAAATAATTTTTTGAATCATCAACGATTTTACAAGTTTTTGCCATTCCTAAAAACAAAAAATTAATTCAAATGTACTTTATTTTAAAAACATTAAAATATATCGAAAGTTTTATTTATGGACTGCATCTTTCTCACAATTTTAAAGAATCGCAATTATTTTGGTTTGATTTTCTCAAATGAAGAGCAAAAAAAGGCATCTGCCCGGGAGAATGAATTACATTGGCAGATTTGGTTTTTAAAAAAGTATTGGCGCCATTGGGGTGTTGACTGTTCAATGTGATGTTTCAAAAATAACACGACTAGCTTCTGCCTGCAGCTTCGGTAGCTTCATCTGTGTCCGATATTGATAAAAGCCCCCCGTTTTGAATCTGAGATCCGTGAAAGTGGCAATGCGTAGGACGCGCATAGTGCGGCAGTCTTTCATACGACAGCTTTAACGGAATTCCAACACTGCGGTGCCTTCTTTGGTTTTAAGCCAGGAATTATTATAGAAACAGACACGTTGGTATTTGTAGATACCGATAGCGTTGCATCTTTAAATAGCAACAAGTCACAAGTTGCACAAAAACATCGATTTTGGCGAATTTGACAACGATCTTACTGATGTTTTGAAAACATCGATGTCAACGTTGTCAATGTTGGCAGCGCTAATTTTCCACTTCTACTAATTTGACAGACATTTGTCGTACACGCTTTCAACTCATTGTTCCTTTACAGCACTATTTTAAAAATATAAATATTAAAAGATATTAAAAAATATTTTTTAAAATATCCAGATATAACGAAACAAGCCAACTATGTAGCCATAAATAATTAGAATTAGTATACAGTATAATTCGCTTAACCGCCTCGAATAGTTTGAACATTGCTTCGATGACGTTATCTTAAAAACTTTATTATTAAATTTTATATCATCGTAACAGTATTTAACTTTAACTTAAATTAAATTTATAGTATAGTTTTATAGGTTTTCTCTGTTATCATAAAAAACTTAAAAATAGTCAGTAATTATTTTTTTGATATATGTACTTCTGAATTCATATGTAAATTTAAGAATGTGTACTCCATCAAATTTAAGTGTTGCAAAAACCCTCCACGATTGTTTTTTTTTTTTAAACAAAATTCTCTTGCTTTTGATAAAATCACGGGCCGATCATGAATGACGTTGTTTGCTTCCTGCTGTTTGAACCAAATATACACGGCTTCCTCAACTAAGTCATGCGCTCCTTTTCTTTGCCGCTTTCGCTTTAAATTCACTTTTGTCCACTTTATTAGACACACATTCAATAATTTGAAGCTTTTCTTTTATTGTTAAGCCAATTACGCGCTTTATTTTACCCATTTTCGTAATTTTTAAATAAGAACCACGATTAAAACAAAACAAACAAGTAAGGAAGCAGCAGTCGAGTTTCCCGACTGAAAAATACCCTGTACCCTTAGGCATGCTTACAATTTATTTATTTAGTATCAATAAATAAATGAAACAATATTTTATTTTAAAAGAGTACCACAACAATTTAAATTTTGTATTATTTGTTAAAAACTTGTTAAAATTATTTTATTTAATTTAAAATTCAATATTTAAAATTATTTATAATATATAATAATCTAATATTGCTTAGAATTTATTTATTTAGTATCAATAAATAAATGAAACAATATTCTATTAGAAAAGAGTACCATAATAATATAGTTATGTGGAAGGTTGATAGGGCCTTCCGAGCAGAGACCGTTGTGTCCAAAAGATCGTTGCCTCCAGAAACGACTTCGTTGTCGTCTGTAGGTTGAAGGTTGAACTCCTCAGTTAAGCACCCATCGACTTCTTTGTCGATTAAAGAGGGGTTAAAACAAAACGAAAGGTTTCGCTTAACAAATTGAGGGTTTATTCAATGATGTGTACAGATCGAGGTCTTCTTATCTACTGACTAAAAATAAAGCTAAGCTCAGACAAAAAGCTTAGCGCCATGTGTATTCTAACATAACTTAATCTAATAAGAGGGTATGTAAGGGTATACATGACTCCCCCAGCGTAAGTTTCAAGTATGTGGTTGAAATTATTTCATTAAGTAATACATATGTAAATAATAGGAGTACAGAAATGTTAGGTTTCACAATCTTCATTTTGATATTTATATTTCCGTTTCACCTGATCCTTATAGATTTTTCGTTTATTGTCTTTATTATTAATCAAGTAGTTACCGTATTGAGTGTAATTACTTATTTCTTTATATTTTGGATTTGATTTTCCTACTTGATTATTTTTTACAAATATATTTGAGAAGTTTGACTCGTTTATGTTATCCTGTTTTGCATTTAAAGTTTGTTTGTTTCTTACTAGCTTTTCGGATAGTTTAGAGATGTCTTCGTGACAAAGTATATTATTAAATAAATCTATCGGTCTAATATTTGTGGTTGAATGAATTGTGTTATTATAGCAAACAATTGCTTTATAAACATTTTCTTGAATAGTGTCAAAATTGTTTGGATCAGCATTATACAATCGCATATGTTCATTTAGGGTTAAGTGCAATCTTTCCACATCAGAGTTTCCAGTTTTCTTATAAGGAGTTGTAAAGTGTATATCTATGTTATTTTCGAGGAGAAATTGCTTAATTACGACAATATCGAATTCGTTATCAGTTACAATCTTTTTCGGCTTTCCTAAGTATTGAATTCTTAATTTGATTGCGTTAAGCAAAGAAATCCAAGATCTGTCTTTAATATGTTGAGCAGTGGCATATTTAGACATTTTGTCAATTGATGTAACGTACATAATGTTTCTTTTAGGATACCAGATGTCTATGTGAATTATATCGTTTATTTTATCTGGCGTTTCTGTAATATTAAAATTATATTTTATAGGTTGTCTATCATATTTGGCTAAATTACAAATTTTACAATTGTTAATATAATTTTGAATAAACTTTTGCATTTTTGGATAATAGTATTTTTCTCTTATAGATATAAAAATTTCGTTAATGCCTCTGTGATTATTCTTTATGTGTTCGTTTTCGATAATCTTCAGGAGTTTTTCTTTATCATTTATGTCTTCTAACAATGTACCTGACTTTAGAATTCTTAAATTTTTATTACTTGAAAAATACTGCCTATAAATTTCTTGAAATTTTACAAATAAACTTAAATTTTCACAAAATATTACAACTAAGCCTTTTTCTGGCAGTTTCTCTTGCATGAACTTAAGCATATTTTCCTGATTTCCGCTTGATTTAAAGATATGTCGTATTTTCTTGTTATGCAAAATTTTGAAGGTACTTAAATCGCTTTCCGCTTCTATTATTTGTATTTGGATTTTAAAAACGTTTAGACAATTAGTTGTAATACTAATAAAATTAAGATCGTCTGAGTCCGCACTGTGAATAGTTTCCAAATCGTCAATATCGTTGGCAAATATATGAATTAGATCTTTCGAGAAATCTTCATTTATAATTTTTGTCTTAGGCGTAACTTCCGGTAATGTGTTAGTGTTCTCTAGCATAAATATATCTAAGTTATTAATTTCTATATTTGTTTGGGCATTTTTATCATACTCTTCTGTTGATGCTTTGACAATTCTGCTAAGTCCGTCTGCTAAAGCGTTTTCTTTACCTTTTATAAATGTTATGTCAAAATCAAACTCGTTTAATTGCACTTTCCAACGTTGTAACTTTAGGTTGGGTTCCTTTAGATTATTAAGCCAAACTAGGGGTCTATGGTCGGTTTTAATTATAAACTTTCTTCCATAAATATAATATTTAAAGAATTTTGTTGACCAATAGATTGCAAGAAGCTCTTTTTCTATTGTACTGTAATTAAGTTCATGATTTTTAAGAGAACGACTAGCATAAGAAATTACTTTATTATCTTGCATGAGCACGGCGCCTAATGCATAGTTACTTGCGTCTGTAACTATCGTGAATTGTTTGTTAAAATCTGGGTAAACGACTATCGGATCGCTTGTTATTAGGATTTTTAGTTTTTGAAAAGCTTCTACGTATTCTTGATCATGTGTGTTTATTTTAGAATTTTTCTTTAAGTATTTTATTAAGGGCTGGGCAATTTTGGAGTAGTCTTTTATGTAGCGCCTCAAATAACCTGTGATGCCTAGAAAACTTTTAATTTGTTTCTGGTTTGTCGGTAAATTTATCTTACAAATTGCGTCAATTTTCTTCTGACTTGGCTTTAGACCTTCTGAATTAATGGTATGTCCGAGAAATTCAATCTCCTCTCTGGCAAACTCGCATTTGTCTGATTGGAGTTTTAAATTTGCCTTAGATAGACAGCTGAAGATACAGCTTAAATGATTGACGTGTTCCCCTATATTCTTAGAAAATATAAGGATGTCATCCATGTAAACAATGCAAAATTGTCCGGTATAGGGGCTAAGGATATTATTCATTAGCCTTTGAAATGTTGAAGGTGCGTTCCGTAGTCCGAAAGGCATACGAAGGAACTCGTAATGGCCACTGGTTGTTGAAAAGGCTGTTTTGTGCACATCTTTGTTGTCCATTTCTATCTGATAGAAACCTTTTGCAAGGTCTAAAGTTGAAAAAATTTTACAGTCGCCCAATTTGTCGAAAATCTCGTCTATATTTGGGATCGGGAATCGATCTTCAATGGTTTCCTTATTAAGTTTACGGTAGTCTACGACGAGCCGCCACTTTTGCTTATTGGACTGGTCCATTTTTTTCTGAACAACCCACAAAGGACTATTATATGGGCTTTTAGAGTGTCTTATAATTCCTTGATCTAACATTTCTGCTATTTGCCGGTTAACTTCGTCTTTGTGAATTTCTGGGTATTTGTATGTTTTCGAATAAATGGGAAGATCATTCTTTGTAATAATCCTGTGTTTGATTTCACTTGTGAAACTTAGGTCTTGGCCTTCTTTGTAAAAAATATGTTCGAATTTTTGTATAAGCTCATTTATTGAGGATCTGGCCTGTGGACAAATTAAGTTCATTGGAATTAAGTTATGTATGCCAAGATCCAAGTGGTTTTCCTGAACTAAAAGATCTAAATAAACATTATTGAGTTGAATCTTTTTGTTTGAGTAATCGATGACTGCATGCAAGTCATTAAGTATGTTACAGCCAATTAGCCCATCGAAATAGTTGTGAAAATTATACTCTAGAAATTCACAAATATAACCTTCAGCTTCAAATTCTTGAAAACATGGAAACCTGCATAATTTTCCTATTTTAATTTTGTTTCCCATTGCTTTTACTTCTATGTCAATGTCTGTTTTCCACTTCGGGTGACACAAATTATCATTTATTACACTGAATTCTGCTCCAGTGTCAATAATAAATAATAATGGCCTCTTTTTACCTTGAACTTCTATATATGGTATTCGTCTTGATCCTCTATCTGAAAATTTACACTTGATTGATTAATATCCATTGGCTCGAAACTACGCCTGCTTTGCTCAGAGCTTTGCACATTTCGACTATTTGTTGAGACTCGAGCAGAATTAGAAGTTGAGCTATTATTCGATTGATATTGATATCCCTGCCTTCTATTATTTACCCTAGGTGTACCTTCAGTTCTTGAATTTTCTTGTTGTTCAACATTATTTTGTTGAAACCTATTGGCTTCATCAAGGCTTCTTTCTGTAACGACTGGTTCGTTTACATTTCTATTATCATTACTGAAATTGGTTCTGAAGTTGGGTTTATTGTACCTATTATTTCTTCGAATTGGTCCGTATAATGTGTAGCTTTGATGCCGAGCATCTTCAATGATTTTATAGGCATCCTCTACGGAATTTGGGTTTCTCGCGAATATTAACGTTTTTGTAGGTTCAGGCAAGTTGTCTCTAAAAACGCGGAGTGCAATTCGGTTCACTTCTAATGTGGTGTATGTTTTGTCGTCATGGATCAGTATCCGGTTGTGTACCCTATTCGAAATTTCATTAATTTTGTTATAATATTCTTCTATAGTTGATTCCACTCGACACAATTTTAACATATCCATTAAGACATCGCTTGTTTCTTTTTCCCCGAAATTTTTCAGAATTACACGTTTAAAACTTTCCCACTCTGTCATATTTCCATGCCTATGAATCACTGGCCTGCATAATCCCACAAATTTATTTTTTATAAAGCCAAACAAAATATTTTTTGTATTCGTGTCGAAAACATCAAAAGAAGGAAGGATATTTTCTATTTGTGTAATTAAATCTGGCAATTGATTTGTATCAGTACCATCAAAATTTTGTATTAACTTGATGCAGTTCATTGTTGAGTTAAATGCGGCTAAGCTATTTTCGTTCATTTTAGATTTCTTTGTTTTCTCTCGAGGTTCGCAAGTATTAATAGTTAGCTTTTAGTTTCTTATCTTAGCTAGTATAAAGAGCTTTGTCGAAGAAAAAAAATTTTATCAGCTTAAGTTCTTCTTCTCCAGGTTGGGTTTCGTCACTCCGTACATGCAGGTGTTCCAAAGCTTTCCAGTTATGTTTTATGTTCCTCTTTATACTCGGCCACGTGCATTGGTTAACGTATTGAAGATTTCCGGACTTAAATTACATAAGAACAGCTTACTGTGGTTCCGATTGAATTTCTTGACGTATGGCTGGTTTCCTTATTTTTTCTGTGTTGATCCTCGTCGCCAGTTATGTGGAAGGTTGATAGGGCCTTCCGAGCAGAGACCGTTGTGTCCAAAAGATCGTTGCCTCCAGAAACGACTTCGTTGTCGTCTGTAGGTTGAAGGTTGAACTCCTCAGTTAAGCACCCATCGACTTCTTTGTCGATTAAAGAGGGGTTAAAACAAAACGAAAGGTTTCGCTTAACAAATTGAGGGTTTATTCAATGATGTGTACAGATCGAGGTCTTCTTATCTACTGACTAAAAATAAAGCTAAGCTCAGACAAAAAGCTTAGCGCCATGTGTATTCTAACATAACTTAATCTAATAAGAGGGTATGTAAGGGTATACATGACTATATAAATTTGGTATGATTTTGTTTATGAAAATAAGTTTCGTGTGTCAAAAAGCCATACACATTTCGCTGTCAACGTCGCAGTCGGCATCGCGCAATGCGTGTTTTGCTGCGCTTCTGCTTCCCTAGCCATAGATTTTGCATGTGGCATTACTTCCGTGCTTCTTATCCGATTTGGTTCAAATTTAAATTAGATAGCTTCTATAAGCATCAACGCTTATGCCGAATTGTATAGCATTAGGTTAATAATTGTGGGCGTGGCAGTTTTTTTGCGGTTTGCGGAGGAGCGGGGGTGATATCAAAATAAAACAACCAACTTGTACTGCGTATGGTAATTACCTATCCAACGATATATAGCACATGTCTGTAGCTCTTGTAGTTTCTGAGATCTAGGCGTTGATACGGACAGACAGACGGACGGACATGGCTATATCGACTCGGCTGTTGATGCTGATCAATAATATGTATACTTTATGCGGTCAGAGATGCTTCCTTCTGCCTGTACATACATTTGCACCTTATTATGATACCCTTTTCACCCATTTTTAATGGGTTCAGGGTATAAAAACGGACATGCGCATGTGCAGTTAATCAAATTGAAGTTAAACGAAAATATGCAAAATTGATTCATAGATGGCGCGGCTAACTTTGATGATATTAATAGAGAATGGCAAAAATAAAACAGCTGATACGAGGCACTTAAGTAAGAAAGACTGTTATCTCGGAAGCAGCAAACATTTTAATTTTCATTTTGTTTTTATGCAAATGAAGTGCTTTAGGAAAAAAAATAAAAACATGACGCAGCTATCTTTCTGATGTAGCTCATGAATCATTTTAATATTTGGCATATCTTCATTTGTATTTAGGCCTTGTACTCAGATCGAAAAACATGTTTGGCGCCCAAAAAATGTGAACTTTCAAGTGTGCGCGAATTTTTGTTAGTGTATCGCATTTGGGTCCTACAGTCAATCAGCTGTGTTTGTTTACCTTTGAGCGCGAACAAATTGATAACATTGATTGTTTAATTTACAATGTTGGGAACAAAGAACTCGACTATTAAATGTCTGTCGGTATTTCGGCAAACAGGTATTTCTTGCTGGTATATTTTTTAAAGTTTTACTTTATTTTAAGTTTAACGTTATTCCTGATAAAAAATTTGTTACTTATTTGCATCTCATTCTCTCTAATAGCTAAAAAACTGTTTTTGTCGATCTGAGTAACAGGCTTATCGATCTAAAAAGAAACATAAATATAGAAATTAAGCTTTCCCAGTCTTGGTTGTACGGGGTTCTCGTCCATTCAAAAATTACAAGTTTATTTGAAAATAATTGGGCTGGCAACGCCTTACGCGTTTTATAATACGAAGTTCATACATCCCTTCTTGAACTCGTAGACCAAGAGCGGAAAACGCACTTTTCGAGAGTCAGCACGCCTTCGCAGTTATGTTCTCAGTACATAAAATATCGATAAATTTTAGGTATTTAACATTCGTTAACCGGTTCGTAGATGATGTGCCGATTGTAAACGAGATTGCCGATATATCGTTAGAGACCGAAACTTATGTTTTTAAATTCGATGTTTCTCTCCACTCTAATTTCGAATTTCTTTACTGACGTATCGCGATAGCGGATTCATATAATTGTTTAAAAAATATTTTGAAATTGGGGATATTAATTTATTTTTAAAGCCCCTTGTGCCTGTTCGATTTTTAGTGGTGAACTGCTCCTGACACCTGACATAAAGTTCAAATATTGTACATAAGACAACAATATTGCCATCGTTTGACGATCTGCTTTAAAAAGTATATATTTTTATATGTACGTACCTATGCATGCAGTGGTGTAGGTGTATGTAAATCTAGGATATACATGTATGTGTCTCAGTTTCTTGCTCTAGCAGATACGAGATACAAGCGGAACACAACGATCAAGCTACGTTCGGCGTACTCGTTGCCTGCATTCCAAGAATAAAAACTTGTGAAAGTGTGAAAACATAAATTTTGATATAAAAATGTGTCTATTTAATACGTAGAAAGCGAGAAATACATGAAAATAATGTTTCACTCCTATTAAAAAAGAGTTCATTTAAAATAATGAAAATTATGTTTTGCCGCCGGAAAATGACTTTTGTTGCTCAGTTGAGGAAAATTGGCTTCCAATGAAAACCAGCAAGTCCCTATGATTGTAAGTAAAGAAATAAGTTCAATTACAACTAAATTCATAATTCAACTAAAATTAATTTACGTATGTATGTAAACCGTTCTAGACGGTAGTAAATACATATGCGCGTTATGCTCATTCCGTTTTATATATGTACATATGTATGTATGCACATACATACAAGATCCTCCGTTTCGAATCTTTTGGGATTTGGCTACAGCACTCATACAGTCGCAGCGTAACCCAGCAACCCAAACCCTGATGTTTGTTTATTTGTTTGCTGAAAATAAAATTTTCTGTATTCTGTTTTACTCTTATTTTTGTATAGAGCAAGCCTTATTTTGGTCTCTACCTGTTGATATACCACAATCTTGTCTCTAAATAGAAACTCGTTGTGTCATTAGTCTTGCGTCGAGGCGTAGTTTGTTGTTTTTGTTGTTATTGACACTGTCGGTGTGGGTAAAGTTTTACCTTGAACTAGTATGTACTTATGTAGTTATTTCCTTCTGCTGGTACTCGCAACAGAACCTACCTATCCATTTTCTTGCAAACCATTAAAAAATAAATAAAAACTTGATATGGTGTTTAATGAAAATATCCAATCACTATAAACTTGAGTATTATTCATTTTAAATCATAGAAAGAATTTTCCAAAAGGCTTTCCCATACATACAGATACAATATTACAGGTATACAAGTGTTTAAAGCTTAAAGTAAACATTACTTCAACATAAAGAAGAATAAAATTTTGGAAAAACATTTATTTCAGGCACATTATTTGTTGTGTTCTAGTATTCTGGTCTAAAGCCCTGAATTTTAGGTACTTTTTGAAATGTCGTTAAGAGAAATAAGTGTAAATATTTACTCCAAATTTTCATATGCGATTCATTAAAAAAAATTGTTTAATAGTTTTTGATCATTTTGAATTTAAAAACAGTACTAAAAAGTATGTAGTAATGTACAAATAATTTTGTTGTAATCGTGATCTCCCTATAGATATGACCATGAAAAACATACTCAAGATATTTAACATAATTCGGTGCATGTAATGAAATCGTGGCTAATCGTTTTTAAGAAGAGTACATATTCCAAGAGAAACAGGTTTACAGTTCCGTGATGGGCTACTTGCGTTTTATTCTATTCAAATTTTTAAAATATCAGCAGTATATGAAGTTATTGAAGAAGTTTTTAAATATAACATAATTAAGAACAAAATGTCATTTTCATTTAGAAGAAAAATTTTTTTTTTCGGTTCAAAATTGCATTTTACTAAAATTACTTGCAATTAACCAAAGCAATCTCAAAAGAAATCCCGATTATGGCAAATAATTTTAATTGGCTTCAGGTTACAATAAAAGTCGCCCTTAATCTTCTTGACCTTTGATTCCCACCTCAAAAAGCAATGGTAGATCAAAGAAAAATTTGGTAATTGTTATGTACTTTCGGCTATTGACTGGAATCAATTGTATTTTTTCTTAATTTATAGCTTATTGTTCCGTATTTATATATTTAATTCTTTAAATTAATATATGTTTTTTGGTAAGTCACTTAACAGGTACAACTTACAAACAATAAGTAGCAGGAACTTTTTTAGAAAAAATAAAAATATGGATTGATAAATAATATTTTTTCTTAAAAATACAAAGTCACTCTACTTTTTGAACACGCCTCGAATGTCCGAATAGCCGGTACTGGCCCTCTATATTTTATGGCCGAAATATAAATGACTATCAAATGTGCTCTAATTTGCATTGCAGATAGAAACTCAAAGCCCGTTTTATGACGAATTGCTGCCTTTGTAGGAAACTACCGACCATATCCTATACCAGCCATATAAGGCTTCCATATAGTTAAATAAACGGAAGTGCCACAACTTTCGTGTTTTTGTGAGTGAAAGCCTAGTAAATTTTATAAAACTGACCAACTGCACCGCTCGGAGGTAGCTTTATTTCCGTTTTATTTTATAATTCAATATGCCGTACTTCTTATGGGCAATAAGACAAACAATTTTTCGCAAAATAAGGAACTGAAAAAAGTAAATTCTTTTAGACCGGGTTTTTCTCTGTATATCCTTACAGAGGGTATTATAATCAACAAGTGTGCAACGCAGTTGATAGATAGGATAGATCGCCGGCCCTATGAAGTACAGGTATCCCTCGTATAACGCGATAGTTACGTTCCAGAATAATTGCGCGTTATGTGAATCCGGGTTATCTAAACCTTAGTTTTCATATAAATTGGGGGGTTTTGTTTCAAAAGGTTTTATTTAGGATTTAATTATTTAATAGGATTTATTTTTCAACTCAATACAAAAATTCAGACTTTCTTATACAATTAAAAACGAAACGATACGTACGAACGATATGTACATATTTCAAAATTCAAAAAAACAAAATTTAAATAATTATGTGCACATTCAAAAATTTAAAAACAAATTAAAGGTTTATTAAAAACCTTATTGTTATTCTTCCGGATTTTATAATTATGTATTTTCCCCTTCGTTATTTAAGCCAAAATTTCGCGTTGTACTGAAACCTATTTTTCCAAATCGCGTTATATTGAAACCGCGTTTTACGAGGGATACCTGTATATATATTTTTGATTAGGATCTCCCCATGAGTTGATATACATACATATGCCCGTCGGTCCGTCTGTCTGTTTCTATGTGAACAAGTCTCTTAGTTTTTAAGGATCATCACCTGAGTCAAAATCGGCATGTCTCATGACGCAATTTTGATTAACCCATTTATGGACTGTTTTCCTTTTTTATTTAAATAAAAATCTATAAAAGACCAACTGCATCCCATATAAGCTTTTCATTTATAGAATTATTCAACTTTTGAGTAAAAAAAATCCCAAAACTCTATCTTATACAGTTTTCCAAATATCTCACATCAAAGATGTTTGCTCAGGGGGGCGCTAATCTGATGACGCGCAGTGTATATATAAATGTATGCAACTATGAATTGGTTCAATATAACTGCGTGCATTGCAAAATATACTTTAAATAGCTATCGACTCCAAATTTTACATATGCCCTTATTTTCTTTGCGCGCAGTATATATATATATATATATACTATATATATATGTATACACTATATACTATATATACTAGTATATTTAGCAATGATCTCAGTTATAAAATTATTTTCAAAGATCAGACGTTTTACCGCTCTCAACAATACTATATTGAACCAATTCATAGTTGCATACCTTTCTAAGGTCCATTTTTTTTGCCAAAAAAAGGCTCCAGCGATTTTATGCTCCAGCGGCATAAAGAATTATTTTATTCAATCAATAAAAAATAAAAAAAAATCGATTTTCCCATTTGATTTATTACAAAAGTTTAAGGTTATTTCACTGTTTAATTAAAAATTTTTTTAAGTTTTCAGATACCTTAAGAGGTTTAAAAAATATGGCCAATTCTGGAAAGCATGAGAACCAAAGACGGAGCGTTAATGTGGGAAAAGTATTTAATGTTTGCATTATTGTTAAAGGCATCTAGATCTAGCAAGCTCTAGTCACCACATAAAAATTATAAGTGGAAAAAAATGCCGCATACACACACCAGACATGGATCATCTGGGGATGATTTATGCAGTACTGATGAAGTTAAGATATTTAAAGACGAGGGAGATCGTGAAGATGATAAAATATCTTCTGAAAATCTACTAGTCGAAGAGAAATCAAGCTTGATAGATTTAACAGAAAGTGAGGTAAGTTTTATATATAAATGTAAATACATTTAATACATATTGTTTTTTTTTATTAATTAATGTAACGAAATATTTACAGTTAATAGTGTACTGCTTACCAAAATGTGTAAGCAATCAGATCTTGAGGATATTGGTGTTTAAGATCTACATTTTGAAGAGCTGAAATGCTGATCTGCTTTCTAGGCTGTTGGGATGCGCTTCTAGTCTTTCATAGTACATTTTCTACTTCCTTCATTTTGTGTCCAATTTTTGTTAGTTTGAGATCGCGTTCTATCTCTGGTTGTCATGTACCAAGGAGTAATAGTGATCTTTTGCAGGGTTTTAGCCTGAATAATCTCCATTTGTATACCCTTTCAGAGGGTATTATAATTTTGTCCAGAAATGTGTAACGCATTAAAGGAAGCATCTCCGACCCCACAAAGTATACCATATATATGTATTCTTGATCAGCATCAACAGCCAAGTCGATATAGCCATGTCCGTCTGTTTCTATGCAAAAAATAGACAGTAGTTTCAAAGCTAGCGTTTTGAAATTTTTACCAGATCATTATTTTGGTTGCACACAGATCAGCACACAGATATATCTGCCATACAAACGATCAATCAGATTTCAAGTCTTTGTATGGAAAACTTTTTTTTGTTCTCCAAGCTATCGCAACCGAATTAAACATTTATTCATTTGACATAGCCAAACACGATTTGTGAAAGTTTGGTCCGGATCGGACCACTATATTAAGAGCTGCTATTGTAAAGATCTGCAAGGGTATACCATCTTCGGCAAGCCGAAGATAACTTTTCTCACTTGTTTTAATTATATATATTTTTTGTTTAAATTTTATTTATTTTATATACCGTTAGCTGAAAGCTATAACTGCAATTGTGCATTCTACATTACATATTTGAATTCATATCATCACAGGAATTTTTAAAAACTATATATTTCATCATTGCGTTTCTCAACTTTTTGTTTTATGGAGTTAATCGATGTGTGCTCTGAATGGCTAATATATTGGTTTCAAGTTATAGGGAACCCAGTATCCTTGCTTCTGAATCATTTCCATGAATTTGAGCTTAATATGAATTTGAGTTTCGAAGATTCACGCATTCATAATAACCAGTGTTGACCTATTTTTTGTGGTTTTGTTGGGAAATAAATTAATCAGCCATTGCCCGGAAATCTTGCACTTTTTTATTTCAAAATCAATATTCAAATTTACAAAAATTCGGCAATATCGTAATATCGGTATCAAAAGCAAAATCATAACTTGTCCATGCAAGATTATGGCGTCTCTAAAAAATTAAAAAATACCAAAGGAGTTACATATTGTTCATTTACTGAAAGATTCTCCAAAGTCGATTTTTGAGTAAACGATGCGGAAAACTTATTTGCGAGTCTAAAACTCCAAATTTATTCCACATAAGAATGTGCCATAATCAAAAAAAATATTTTTCAAGTCCGGAGAAAATTGGTTGCGGATCAATTGGGTGCTAAAGACAAAACATATAGGGGATAAAACAGTTGATTGTTTTAATTTTAATAACAATGCAGTTCTTAACTTTCGGGCGGATTCGAAGCTTATATGCCGTTGTAGATACATAAATGGAAAAGTTTGAATATAGTTTGTCGATTTTTATAAGATCACACTAATACCTTATATAACGGATTTTGAAAAACTCCAAAAAAACACCATAGTTGTGGCATTTCCTTTCGTTTAGTTACATGGCAGCTATAGGGTAGATTAACCCAGATCCTTATAAAAGAGCCTCTGAGAATTTGCTCTTTCTATCTGCAACATATAATAACACAACATAGTAGTTATAGCATTTCCGATCACTATAAAGCCTGTAAAGCACTGCGTGCAAAGTTTAAAGTCGACAGCTGTAAAATTGAGAGACTAGTTTGTATAGACGGACAGACAGATTAATTTTCTGGAAAAAGTCCCATATTTTGATCTACAAAAAAACAAAAGTTGACAGAATTGGTGTCAGTTAAATAGCTTATGGATATAGTCTGTCGATCTGTATAAAGATCCCAATTTCCCATAAAAGGGTTTCTATCTGTGTACTCGTACATATTTATACCCTTGAAAAAGGGTATTATAATTTTGTCCAGAAATGTGTAACGCATTAAAGGAACCATCTCCGACCCCACAAAGTATATATATTCTTGATCAGCATCAACAGCCGAGTCGATATAGCCATGTCCGTCTGTCCGTCTGTTTCTATGCAAAAAATAGACAGTAGTTTTAAAGCTAGCGTTTTAAAATTTTCACCAGATCATTATTTTTGTTGCACGCATACAGCTGCCATACAAACGACCGATATGAAAACAAGTCTTTGTATGGGAAACTTTTTTGTTTTCCAACCTATTGCAACCGAATTCAACATTTATTCATTTGACATAGCCATACATGATTTTTGAAAGTTTGATCCGGATCGGATCACTATATCATATAGCTGCCATACAAACGACCGATATGAAAACAAGTCTTTGTATGAAAAATTTTTTTGTTTTCAAACTTATTGCAATCGAATTCAACATTTGTTCATTTGATATAGCCATACATGATTTGTGAAAGTTTGGTCCGGATCGGACCACTATATCATATAGCTGCCATACAAACGACCGATATGAAAACAAGTCTGTATGGAAAACTTTTTTGTTTTCAAGGGTATACCATCTTCGGCAAGCCGAAGATAACTTTTCTCACTTGTTTTTTGTTGATTTTCAATCAATACATCACCATACGGATATTCTTCTACCAACGCAGGAGGTAATCTTGATCAATTCCGATTGATTTCTTTGGACCAAACTCCTCATGTCTTGTAAACAATTCTTTCGCCATGTTACATACAATTTCACGTACACAATATACCCCTCGTAGATTTTTTATAACGAGTAACGAGTAATCATTCGTTCTCGCGAAATCTTGCCAACAGACTTTGATAAAAATTCAATTTCTTGACAGTCGCCATTGACGATAATTGGAAAATGTCGGTTAAAGAGTACATTTCGTCATCAGTGGAAAAACGAGCTTTGGATCCAACTAGTATGTGGGATACCTGTATTATTTGATAAAGCATAATAAATTTTTTTTTTTAATTGTAAATTTCACAATTACACAAAATCATTATAATTAAAATCTTCATGGTTTTGATTCATGGATAGATTTTATAAGACTTAAGAACTATTTCCTTTTTTTATTTAAGCTTAAATTGTTATTTTTTATTTTATGTTATAGAATTTTGTATTTTTATTGTATAAAAAATTTAAATTAATCAATTCTACAGTAGATCAATATATTATTTTTTTCAAGAATATTATGATTATTTTCAAGAAAAAGCACACGTAGCTATTGCAGAAGTATCGGTGCTTTATCCTGTAAGATAAGCGGTTGAAGTTTTTCCTGTAATTTTTTATTTATTTAAAATTGTTAAATTTCGTAAAATCCCCCTCCCTCAGTGTGACTAATCGGACAAAACAGAACTTTTACAAAAAAAAATTTACTGACATTTTGCTGTTATATATCCGTATAATTAATCACGAATAAGGATAAATAACAGCAAAAAAGAATGTCAACTTTTCCAAAAGTTTCTAGACTCATCGTAAATTATTCGTGAAACTATACACAGGTTGCTCAAATATAATTATACCCTTGAAAAAGGGTATTATTATTTTGTCCAGAAATGTGCAACGCATTAAAGGAAGCATCTCCGACCCCACAAAGTATATATATTCTTGATCAGCATCAACAGCCGAGTCGATATAGCCATGTCCGTCTGTCCGTCTATTTCTATGCAAAAAATAGACAGTAGTTTTAAAGCTAGCGTTTTGAAATTTTTACCAGATCATTATTTTTGTTGCATGCAGATCAAGTTTAAAAATTGGTCGGATCGGACCACTATATCATATAGCTGCCATACAAACGATCAATCAGATTTCAAGACTTTGTATGGAAAACTTTTTTGTTCTCCAAGCTATCGAAACCGAATTCAACATTTATTCATTTGACGATTTGTGATAGTTTGGTCCGGATCGGATCACTATATCATATAGCTGCCATACAAACGACCGATATGAAAACAAGTCTTTGTATCGAAAACTTTTTTGTTTTCCAAGCTATTGCAACCGAATTCAACATTTATTCATTTGACATAGCCATACATGATTTTTAAATAAAAGTTTAAATAAAGTTTGATTCGGATAGGATCACTATATCATATAGCTGCCTCACAAACGACCGATATGAAAACAAGTCTTTGTATGGAAAATTTTTTTGTTTTCAAGGGTATACCATCTTCGGCAAGCCGAAGATAACTTTTCTCACTAAATTTCCATTTTTCTTTTCCTTTAACTAACCTGTGAAATCGTTCTCGCTTATATTTAATCTGTTCCGTTTTTTTCTTAGAAGCAATCAATCATTTTTTTCTTGCTTAATAGACTTAAATTTGATTTATACGGGTGCGCTACTGGCAGCAATCCTTCGATAGCTAAATTCCATGTGCATTGAGCTAGCGAAACACTTTTCGAAACCGCAAAAGTTTATTATACATATCTTTAAAAAAATAAGAACGTCTAACTTTCGTTCACGAATAATTTAAGAAATATTCCAAATAAGAGTTAAGAAAATTTTGGATTTTTTGGAAAGAAATATCTTTAACCGAGTGACTTCAATATTCCACTAACTTTAATAAAGCGATTAGCCTAAATTTCTATTATATTTAAAAATGATTGCTTAAAAATAATATAATTGGAACAATACTTTTTGATATATTTCGATAATACTTTTCGATTTATTATTTTTTATTTTTCTTCTAAACCAAGAATACTTGTCACACTAATTTAAGGGGCCGGCTCGTTTAGCGGAAGACCTATAGTGCATCTTATATACATTTTAAATAATGTAGTCGTGGATCTATTGTACAATTCAAGGTTTGAAGCAGCTTTGAAAACTGAAAAAGGTTCCACAAAAAATATTGTAGAAAGATCAATTGTCCTGTTCAGCAATTGCGTTATGGTAGAAATATCAATGAATGGGTATGGCTTTTGTTCCTACTGCTGGCAGTACTTCGCAAATCTTTGCACCCAGTCCATAGGTCGGAAAAAACGAAATTGGTTCTTAAAAAATATACGATTTATAGTCCATTCACTATATCCCACATACTACACAAACACATAAAAACAAATTTTCTAATCCTGTGTAAACTTTATAATAAATAAATAAAACAGACATCATAATTTATACATATTAAAAAAACCAATTGTCTTTTTGTTTATTTTAGGAAAAGGGTCAAAAAACAGTGCGACCAGAACACAGTCCAGTATTTAGTAAGTATACTTTTAAAAATATAAATTTAAAAAACAAAATTAACTTCGACTTGCTGTGTCCCCACCCTTGTGTGTGGACTTTGCTTATTCCGTTTCGATAACAATTTTATCATTAGACCCAAAAAAATCTTACAGATTTTTGATTGGTGAGTGGCTTATACATATGTGGAGAGTAGTCTTTAAACTTGATGTAATTGTTATAATGTAGTTGTTATAAATTAAAAAAAAAAAATAAAAACAAAGGAAAGATAGTTTTGGGCGGACCCGAGGCATATAATGAATCCGACCGTTTCTACAAATTTATTTTTCAAAAACTCCCAAGTATTGACTCCCATGAAACACGAAAGTTTTTCACTTTCCGTTTTTTCATTTATATATGTATAGGATAAGTTTCACCAACACTGCTGCAATACTGCACCACTTTTTTTTTATCTTTTGTCATATTTTTTTTAAAAGCACAAGAATTCATTTATAATGTGCAAAATGTTGTTACAAATCGCTTCAATTTAAGACAAATGTTCACAGGAATGAAAATTAAGAAAATTTTGAAACTCAGGAATATTTCTTAAAGAAAAATATTCCACTAATCACCTCTAATCTGTGCGATGACTCTACCGAGTTTGTGTTAACTGGCCCTAACTGTATTCAAACAAATATTAAAATAACTAAGCGAAATGATCAAGTAATCAAAATACCAAAACGAGGTGATTGGACGGAAATTTTTTACAAAAAAAATTATGACGTATTTCGATTGAGTCATCGGTTCTATTCTGATTCTGGAAATGCGAATATTATGGACTACTCCTCAGGAAAAAGATGGAGCAGTTTAGAAATAAACCAGAACAACGCCATTAACTAATGAGCCAAAAACTATTCAAAGAGAAGTGCAACTTATGTGGAGTGGAATTTGAGTCTTCTAAAATTATAACACTGGGATCGAATAGAAGTGTATGCAATTTATGTGTCAATTCCTTAAACAATTCTGTTATGTTGTTATGTTAAGAAAACAAAACAATATATATTTATTGAAAAACTTATAACATTGACATGATTTACAAGAAGCTCTGCATGTTACCAATTTAAAAAATATCGGAATGACGCCAGCCTCAATGCTCAATGCTTCCATATCTATTACTTACTATACTTACTAAGTATACTATTACTATACTTTGAAAAACTTATGACCCATATCATTAACAACGTGAATGAAAACGATATATTTCTTACTATCGCTCAAGTAGATATGGCAATAATTGAATAAAAAAAGAGCGGAAAGTATATTGAAATATTTTAGAAAACAACGGCAATATTGTCAGTTAGTCAAATTCAATCTTTAACGACACTCCATCTTTCTTTTAAGTGTCAAGTTTTCCTAACAATAATTACAGTTGTCAAAATTATGTTGGGCTCATTACTATAGGTAATCAAAGAGCACGTTTGGTTAACTGAAACAAAAAGTCTAAAATGCCATGCCATCAGATTCAACAAAATCCCCAAAATGGGTAATTCTTAAAAATATTTTTTTAAAACTTTCCTCCATACCCATTTTTATCATTTTGTGAAAATATAATTCTAATAGGAGTGGATATTAAATTTAAATGAAAATTACCGACTTACCACATAGTTTGGAGTGCCTAGTAACTGGGGAAACAACAAGAAAAGTTGTGAACGCGTTATGAACCTTAATAAGTGTTTGATGATTTGTTAACCAATTCCAAACATTGCTACTAATATTAAGCGGGAATTATTAATATAATAAGTAATAAAAATAGTATTATAATATTTAATTTTTATAGTTTATTAGTTACATGTATCTTGGACTTTCCATTTTTGTTTTGGAAAGTAGGCAATACAATTATATTACAGATTTGGCCGTTGTGAGAGTTTGTTTTGGTACAAATAAGGTACAAGCAACAATATTTATTCTATTACGATTAATTTACAGATAAATAAACGTTATCAAGCTACCGAGACACGCTATATCTTTAAAAAAAAAATAATAGCGGCAAAATTAATTTTTATACCCTTGAAAAAGGGTATTATAATTTTGTCCAGAAATGTGTAACGCATTAAAGGAAGCATCTCCGACCCCACAAAGTATATATATTCTTGATCAGCATCAACAGCCGAGTCGATATAGCCATGTCCGTCTGTCCGTCTGTTTCTATGCAAAAAATAGACAGTAGTTTTAAAGCTAGCGTTTTGAAATTTTTACCAGATCATTATTTTTGTTGCACGCAGATCAAGTTTAAGAATCGGTCGGATCAGACCACTATATCATATAGCTGCCATACAAACGACCGATATGAAAACAAGTCTTTGTATGGGAAACTTTTTTGTTTTCCAAGCTATTGCAACTGAATTCAACACTTATTCATTTGACATAGCTATTCATAATTTGTGAAAGTTTGGTCCGGATCGGACCACTATATCATATAGCTGCCATACAAACGACCGATATGAAAACAAGTCTTCGTATGGGAAACTTTTTTGTTTTCCAAGCTATTGCAACTGAATTCAACACTTATTCATTTGACATAGCCATACACGATTTGTGAAAGTGTGGTCCGGATCGGACTACTATATCATATAGCTGCCATACAAATGACCGATATGAAAACAAGGCTTTGTATGGAAAACTTTTTTGTTTTCAAGGGTATACCATCTTCGGCAAGCCGAAGATAACTTTTCTCACTTGTTTCATGATGAATTTACTAATGAATAGTGGCCAAATAACACTACTATAACATAAATAACACTATAATATTAGATTTTGCGATTTCGAAAAGTGTTTCGCTTGATGCACATCCTCTTCCGGACACTTCAGCGGACGACATTTTCAGTGTCTGTACGGACACCAAAGCTGATAGGTGATTAGCATCGTCCTGAAAGGGAAATTTGGATTGTTGGTGGTTGATAATATTCTATAGCTGCAATGTATTTAACTGAACAATCGGAAACGATATCCCTTCCATGTCTTTGATGCTAGAAAGTTGAAATTCGGTGAGAGTCAGTTTTTGAGGATCTGAGTCCATCTATTTTATACGGATCGGCCGAGTATATCCTATAGCTAACAGAACGATCAGAACTACTATAACTTCCATGATTTTCAGATAGAAAGTAGAATTTTCCTCACATCCTCTTTTATGAGAATCTGGAACGGATCAGACGACAGTATCCCATAGCTGTCATATAACGAGACGGTCAGAAATGCCACAACTTTGGTGTTTTTGGAAGCTTGGGACTTTTTTCAAATCGAGTTTACACGGAACTAGTCTGATTATAAACTTCTTATAAGGAGCATCCAACTATAATTGATATTTGTTATATCTTTACCAAAGTAGGCAATATAAATCGGCATTTGAATGCAAGGGTAAATAAATTTTGGCTCCGACCGAAGTAATCTTTCCTTTTTTTGTTTGTATTTTATTTTTCTGTCCTTGGCAATCAATTATAGGATATTTTCTAATATACGAGGTGGGACAATTAAGTTATGAGACAGATTCCATAAAAACCGTATATGTCAAAATTATTCTACAACTCTGCCACCCCCTTCAAAGTATTTCCCTTGGCAGCTATACAACGGTTCCAGCACGTTTTCCATGCTTCGTAACATTTCTGGAACTCATTCTCATTCGGCCGCCTAAATGTCTTCAATCGACTCAAAATGACCACCGATTTTGTTCTAGGAAACAAAAAAAAGTCAAGTTTACGGTTTTCCCCAGTGGACAAAATTCTTTGTGGACGATTCCACGGCTATCAAAAAATCATCGTTTTTACCTCCGACTTCGCGATGCGAGCTTTTTTTCGGGCGGGGGGCGTGCGGAGAAAACCATTGTGAGCTTTGACGTTTGGTTTCCGGGTCGTATTAAATGCCGGGAGAAGGTAAAGGGAATTTCAAGGTCTTAGGGTTACCAAAATCGCTGCAATATAATCAGTCTCATTACTTTATTGTCATACCTCGTATGATAAATATAAAAAACACCAAATGTGTGTACTATTTTAGTAGCTTGGTTAGGAAAAATCAAATTAAAAGGTTTAAATGAATATTAAAAAAAAAATTAAACGTTAATGTTAATTAATAACCGCGCAAAATAAAATTAGGGATCAATGTGGTAGGAGTATAATAGCGGACGATAAGTGTACTTTCTTTAGTCTTTCAATTCTGTTGGATAGCTAGACATCCCTTTCAGTCGATCGAAGCATAAAACTTTAAGAGTAAAGCTAGAAGATTTATCCAAATATATCGCTCGCTATTTTTACTACCTTTTTTTTATGTCCTTTGTTCCGATGTCATTTTCACATTGACCAGCCATTCATTATTAGCGCATGCTAATAAATTTGTATAGCGGGTTCACTTTCACATTGACCAGCCGTTTACCCTTTGAACCCGCATGCTAATAAATTTGTATAGCGGGTTCCAGTGGGAACTGAAGAAGAGCTTAAAAGTTATGAAATGAAGGGAATATAGTCTATATTTATTACTTATTTTATAATAAATGGAAATTAAGAAAAAAAAAAATTATATTAAATAATGAATTAAAAAGAAAAATAACCTGTAAAGTTGCATCACCGACTGCGGTTCGAACTTGATACTCTATACACTACGAGAACACTAAAACTTAATTCGCCACTAAGTGTTCAGCATAGTTTTCATCAGCATGGTTAAAGCTTTTGCATATTACAACAAGTAACAAACCCTTGAAAACAAAAAAGTTTCCCATACAAAGACTTGTTTTCATTTTGGTCGTTTGTATGGCAGCTATATGATATAGTGGTCCGATCCGACCGATTCCTAAACTTTATCTGCGTGCAACAAAAATAATGATCTGGTAAAAATTTCAAAACGCTAGCTTTAAAACTACTGTCTATTTTTTACATAGAAACAGACGGACAGCCGGACATGGCTATATCGACTCGGCTGTTGATGCTGATCAAGAATATATATACTTTGTGGGGTCGGAGATGCTTCCTTTAATGCGTTACACATTTCTGGACAAAATTATAATACCCTTTTTCAAGGGTATAAAAATAACCTGTAAAGTTGCATCACCGACTGTGGTTCGAACTTGCCACGCTATACACTACGAGAACACTAAAACTTAATTCGCCACTAAGTGTTCAGCATAGTTTTGATCAGCATATCGGTCGTTTGTATGGCAGCTATATGATATAGTGGTCCGATCCGGACCAAACTTTCACAAATTATGTATGGCTATATCAAATGAATATATGTCGAATTCGGTTGCAATAGGTTGGAAAACAAAAAAGTTTTTCATACAAAGACTTGTTTTCATATCGGTCGTTTGTATGGCAGCTATATGATATAGTGATCCGATCTGACCGATTCTTAAACTTGATCTGCGTGCAACAAAAACAATGATCTGGTAAAAATTTCAAAACGCTAACTTTAAAACTACTGTCTATTTTTTGCATAGAAACAGACGGACAGAGGGACAGACGGACATGGCTATATCGACTCGGCTGTTGATGCTGATCAAGAATATATATACTTTGTGGGTTCGGAGATGCTTCCTTTAATGCGTTACACATTTCTGGGAAAATTTTTAATACCCTTTTTCAAGGGTATAAAAATAGAGAAAATAATAAAATATAAGTATATCACCTGCTGCTTTTATTTTATTTAATTTAATAAGACGCAAATAAAACAAATGACGATGGCTATATTCGAGTTTCTCGATACCAGGTTGCCAAAAAAAGCAAAATTAAGCAACTGATTTATGGCTAGATCGAATCGCCGTTGGATGCTGATAAAAAAATGTATACCGTATGGGAATGGTGAGGCTTTCTTCTCTGTGTTACATACATAATATATCCTTTTAGTTCGCGAGTATTGTGTATAAAAATGTACTTGACCAGGAATTTAGCACCTGAGTCTAGCGCCCACTTAGTCACTTAATGCCATAGGGTTAACCTCTGGTTATTATGAATAGGCCCACAAATTCAATGTAGTTGACAAAGAGCCTTCTTAAATAATTATAAATTGGGTGTATGCTGGGTATTTGCCCTAGTTCTTTGTAAGGAATTAATAGAAAACTTGCTTCGCACATAAGTATTTATCACATATTAAAATGGTTGCAGACATATCGGAAGTAGTATATTGAACTAAATAAACATTCGTCTCCCGGCACAACAATTGAGCCAAATTTGTCCGATTTGTTCTCCATAGTAACAACCAGTAACCAAGCAGAATAGACCCCCACCTAAAATCCACTTAAAGAAAGGAAAATCCAACATCCAGACGCCTGGAAAGGACTGATGTCGCGGTCTTACCAACCGTAACACCAAAATCTTTACATCTGTGTTTTGCATCTGATCCTTAATGGAATCATCCGTTCCATAGCCATGCCACTTCAGGCCCCAGAAGATCCACACCCCGTCCAACTCTTGAGGTTTCAATCGCAACCTTTACTTGTATTGTGACCCAGATGTAGTTTATACAACTTGTTGCAACCGGATACTAAGTAACTTAATTCTTACATTTGATTGGTCCGATCTTTGGGAATGCACCGATATGAATATAGGCTCTAGAATATCTAATCTAATATTCTAAACAAATTTTAAAAATTTTAAACGTATTCTGTAACTCATGTGTGCCATCCGCATTGGTTTATATGGCGTCTAACGAACTGAAAAAGTGTTAAAAATATTTATTTATATATATATTTATTTAACAAAATTAAATATAGTATACAATACTAAACCTAATAATTTAATGAGTACTTGCTACGGTGGCCTTCTACTCGAGACTTATGGGTTATTACTTTATATAATAAACTGAGCTTTTTGGACAAATTTTTAAATTTTTGAGATATTTTCACAAGATGGGTTACTTAAACAATTCGAAAGACTAGGTGTACCAAATAATTGACATCTAATTGAGTGCAATCGACTTCAGGCGTCAAGAATATGGTCAACGTTGAGCTCGTCCCCGCATAGGTTGCATGTTGGTCGCGCCGTTCTCTTCAGTAAGTGTTGATGTGTGGATTGGGTGTGCCCGATGCGTAGGCGGATGAAGGTCGCGCATTCCCGTTTATGTACGTTCGTTGATGGCTTGAACATGATGCAATTTGGGTTAATTAACTGGTACCTGTGTATGAAGTGCCCATTCGGAGAGTTTCTTTTCTTTGAGGTATAGCTTGATTCAACTTTGGAAATCCTTGCAGTTAAACGGAGTGAAAAGGATTGATGGTGTAAGTCTCATCTCTTGGGCGGCTTTGTCAGCGAGTTCATTTCCATGGATTCCTTGATGAGTGCGAACCCAGAGTAAGGTGATTTTTGTTTGATGAGAACTTAGAATGTGCATAACTGCTTGTGTTGTGGGGTCATTATGATTCCAGTTGCGTAAAGCGGAAAGAGAGGAGAGGCTGTCTGTGCAGATATTGTTTATTCGAACCCTGAAGGACCGATTGGTCATGAAGGCTTTAATTAGGTTATAAAGCCTTGGACCAATGCCGCAGCGCTCGAGTGTGCAAAGTATGGCGTGAATCCCCACGCGATCGTAGACTCTTTTAAAATCCGTCGCCAAGATAGAGACATGATTTTTGATCGAAAGAGCATTCGACGCGAAGTGTTGGGTACGCAATAACGCATCTATCGTGCTATGATTTCTTTTGAAAGCAACTTGATTATGGGAAAATAAGTTTTGGCGTTTAATGAACCAGATAAGTCTTTGTGCTTTTATTTTTTCTAGGGTTTTTCCTAGACAGGATAACAGGGAAATTCGACGGTAGCTCTTAATATCGGAAGGAGGTTTGTTTGGTTTTGGGATAGGGATAATGGTAGCCGATCTCCATGTATGTGGGTATTTTCCAGTGTTCAGTATTTGATTAAAGATGTCCAAAAGTTTTGTTTTTAGGTGGGGAGATAGGTTTTTGAGCATAGGGTATGATACTCTGTCGGCCCTAGGGCTTTTTCCTTTTGCTTTTGCTACTGAATTTTCTATTTCAAGCAATGTGAATTTGGAATCTAAGCATGTAGCCGATGGGGAAATTGAGTCGATGAGATAGGGCTCTGAAAGATACCGTTTTTTTTTCGTATATATTCTATTGGAAAATTTTGGTCAGAAGAGTATTCAGACCAAGATAAGGCAAACTCTTCGGCGATATTAAATGATCCAGTTAGAGTACCTGAGTTAGATTTGATATATTTGAACGGTGTGGGAAGGATGGCGAGGTATAGGCGTTTTATATCGGAGCAGACTTTTTCTGTGGAGGATACTGGGGAGATTTTGGAAGTAAATTTTTCAAGGGAGTTACGCTTGGCCGAAAGTACGGATTTTTTTTGAAAAGGGCGTTTGCTTTATTGTATGTGATGAGGCTTGTATCATTCATATTGCCTTTTAGGACGATAACAAGCTTTGCTTTTGGTCCCTAAACTGTTGAAGGTTTGCGTTCCAAAATGGCACTTTGGCTTTGTGGATCATTTTTTTCGTTTGGGAAATGCTGCACTTTGCAGCTGCTCGTATGACTTTCGTCATTTGTGCAACTTGCTGATTTAGGCAGCCTTCAGTCCAATATGCTGCTGATTTTTCGCCTTTTTCATTGAAGCGTTTCCAGTTTGCTAGGTCTGTCTTGTATTTAGGCTAGGATATAAACCAGCTGCACATATGGGCTATCTGTGGAGATATCAGTGAGATATTGATGTAAGGCAAAGTGTTGTGATTTGAAAGGTGAGTCGGGGAACCGTCGTTAAGGACAATTAGGCTGTTTTCAAGAATTACGCTTTCGATTATTTTACCCCTTGTGTTTGTGCGCGGCGAGCCCCATAAAGGACTGAGTTTAGGTCACCAAGGAGTACTGTGGATCCATTAAGATTTTTTAGAATTTCTGATATGTCAGAGGATGAAAAGGTTTGACTTGGTGGGATGTACGCATTAACAATATTAATAACCTGTTCAAAATTAAGCTGCAATGCGGAGCAGAGTATGCTGGAGTTAATGTTACGGTATGTATGTGGGACATTCCTTTTAATAAGAACACCAATGCCTTGTTTGGCTGAGGTGTTATAAGAAAAATTGTCGAAATAACCACTATATTCTTTGGTGCAAATAAAATTTGTAGAATTACATGGATGGTTGGTATAGGTATAGTAATTGTCATGATTAAATTTTATTGGATTATTATTTATTTGTGGTGTGTATCAGTTTGTGCATATGAAAGTAAGGGTGAGAGGATCAGGACTAAGAGTCGGGATCATCCATAGTGTCATCTGAGTCTGTTGTGTTGATTATTGTTTGTAGGTTTGAGGTGTGTGAAGCAATTAATTCGTTTGAGTTGGATCTTGAGGTCATTAATGTATTGCTGTCGTCGTTGTAGGTTTGTCCGATTAGAGCATTTGCTTCCGATCTAAGGGAGCGAGATTGTTCCATACATGTATTCAGTTCACTTGTTGGGTTTAAGTAAAAAAAATCAGTTTTGGCAGAGGTGCTTGTTGAGGAAGTAAGATTCTTTTCGAGATTTAAAGAGTTTGCACGAGAAGTGGGATATGTTGGTGAGAGAGGAGTTGGTACTTTTGTCGAGCTGGTGGGCAAGTCGGTGTTTGTAATCGTGTCTGGTTTCGGGTTTTTTTTGATAAGAACAGCGGATGCTGGGTTTTGTTTTACGAGGGTCGAGTAGGTAAGCGTGGAGTTAGTTGTTGTCTCTCGTTGTTGCTTTAGGATTGTGCGAGCTTCACGGAAACTGCATTTTTTGCTTGTTTTGATTTGAAGAAGTTGTTTTTGTGTTTGATATTGTGGGCATTCGGGTGAGGAATCTGGGTGTTCGCCGGTGCAGTTTGCACAGAAAATGCGAGTGCAGGGCACTGGTAGGTGCGGGGTGAGATTGCATGATACACAGGCGGCTGGGTTCTTGCAGTGCTTTAATGTGTGGCCCAATAATTGACAAGACTTACATCTCATCGGGTTGGGTATATATTCTGAAACCCTAACTGTGTGCCAGAACACGATTAAATTACTGGGAAGAGTGAAACGGTCAAACGTTACGAGAATTTTTCCAAATGGTTTGGGAGTGCCGTCGATCATTTTGGTGAACTTAAAGACGCTGTGTACATTTTGAGATTTTAGTTCCTCAACAATTTCGTTTTCTGGAATGTCAATAAGACAGGGTGCGTAAATGGTGCCTTTGAAAAAGTTAAGAGTGTTGTGGAGCTTGCACTCGATTTCGCATAAGCCGGGTAAAGAGGTCACTTTGATAAATTTGTCACTTACTTCCCTGGAGTTGACCAGCAGGAGAAGGTTATCATCGCGAAGATTAGAGATGGATATGATGTCTTTGCTGATATACTTAAGGGCTCTATGGACGGCAAAGCAGTTATACTCGGATATGGTTTTCGGAGAGTTTTTTGATGAGACAACTAAAAAATTAATGTTATAAGAATTATATTTACCACTGCCAGATTCCCAAATGCAGTTTCATAATTTCATGAACACTGCGTAAGCATCACGTATCAAACCACATGTATATTCTCCTCCCTTGATTTCTTTTTAAAATGTATCTGCGAGTACTGATCAGCCTGTTGGCGTATTCAAATCCTACAATAACGGATAAGCTTTATCCTTATAATATTCAATCAGCCAATCTTATTTTCAGACAATCTTTCTCCGAAAGCAGTTTGTTATCGGATGGTGCTGAAGAACTGCGAAATGCCATTGTGCGAATTTCTTCTTAAACTGTTCTCACATAAAAGGATAAAAATCCGATGGTACTATCGATGCTTTCCATGATGGCTAGTAAAGATAAAGGTGTGCTTGGCCTAATTAAAGGATGGTCATACATAACATACATAACATATATATATCTTTGGTTCATGAAGCATCAAGCATTAGGTCTGTACAAAAAAGCTTCTTGATATTTGATCTTAGGGGACTCTACTGGGATGCAAATCTTCAACTTCCTTCTTATTTAAGCAGACACTTACTAATTGACTTACCTTTTCTAACAAACCATAGAATGATGTTTTGTGCCGTTTTCCTTATTATCCCTTATCATCCCTATTAAGAGTGATGCAAACAGCCAGTATCTACTAACACACTAACACGAACCCAAAATTTGAGTTCTCCATTCCTAAGTCGTCATAGTTTAACAAAAGGCACAGCATGTACCTTTTGGGGTACTATGTTTGGACTATAACGACCTCTATGGCATTACATCACATTGCACTTGCTGTTCTATCAAACAAAAAAGTTTTCCGTACAAAGACTTGTTTTCATATCGGTCGTTTGTATAGCAGCTATATGATATAGTGATCCGATCTGGACCAAACTTTCACAAATCATGTATTGTGTAGATGGTATACCCTTGAAAACAAAAAAGTTTTCCATGTAGATGGTATACCCTTGAAAACAAAAAAGTTTTCCATACAAAGACTTGTTTTCATATAGGTCGTTTGTATGGCAGCTATATGATATAGTGGTCCGATCCGACTGATTTTTAAACATAATCTGCGTGCAACAAAAATAATGATCTGGTAAAAATTTCAAAACGCTAGCTTTAAAACTACTGTCTATTTTTTGCATAGAAACAGACGGATTTTTTATTTCTATTTTTTGCATAGAAACAGACGGACATGGCTGAATCGACTCGGCTGTTGATGCTGATCAAGAATATATATACTTTGTGGGGTCGGAGATGCTTCCTTTAATGCGTTACACATTTCTGGACAAAATTATAATACCCTTTTTCAAGGGTATAAAAAAAATCGTCTATGTCTTATAAGCTATATTTTCTATACATCGCACGGTGCCGCCCTTTTATTTATTTCTGTAACTTTAAAAATATATATCAAATATAAATACAAATTTTTACAGTATTAAAAACAATTATAATACTATTCCAGATAAACTTGATACCCACACACCAGGCTTTAATATGGGATATTTAGTTTCACCATATTCATATGCAAATGGATCCCCAAGTGGATTACCTGTGACAATGGTAAGAAATATATGCAAAAAATAAAGTTTATTTATTTAATAATTGTTCAGCGTTATCTTATTTCTAAAAACTAAGCAACAGATGGGGAGGCAGCTTTAGCTGCTCTGGCTTTTGGTGCATTGTAATCTTAATACTGTTTCTGTTTTAAATATTTTCAGTTGTTAATTTTTTTTTGTTTCGGGGGTTATATCTGTTGGCTCAAAATTGGTACATAAATCGTAGTCAGATTAGTTTTATAGAAGTCAAATTTCCTTTTTTAAGAAATGGTAAGATGAGAAGTAAATTTCCTATCGTTAGATTTTTTTATGAGAGTTATAACATCAGAATTCTTAGTTGAATGCCAAAGGCTTTTTATTATGTGCGAAGTAGATGTATTCTGTCTATTGCTAAATTGGCACTGGTAAGCTGGAGGTTGAATGAATCAGTTAGTAATTGTCAGCCTTGCATTTGCCATATTTAGTCTTTTGATGTATCTAACGGCTTTAATTGCCAAAAACCATTCTTGGTTTGAAAAGCTGTATTTGCATTTGCAATGTATTGGATAATAAGAAGCAATTTCCGACTCAATAAATCATGTTTGCCTTTCGTCCTCGCTGTTTGTCTTTAAGAGATAATGTTTCTAATTATATAAATATAAAATATAAAATAAATAATAAATAGTACGGTATTTAAACTTAAAATATTGGTAAGGAAACTTCCAAAATTGTTATATTATTTTAATGAAGACCACAAAAAAATGTACATGGCCGTTTACATGCATTTTATTCTTTATTAAAAAAGCACATAGTTGAAATTTGGCACAGATCCCTGAAATAAGTTATATATTATGTATATTTATATAAAAGTAAGATGACTTTGTATTTAAGAAAAAAAATCAAACTTACCCCCCTCAGATACAATACTTATGCCAACGGTTTTTCCAATCTTCAAAGCACTTCTAATACTTGCAAAAAATAGACAGTAGTTTTAAAGCTAGCGTTTTGAATTTTTTACCAGATCATTATTTTTGTTACACACAGATCAAGTTTAAAAATCGGTCGGATCGGACCACTATATCATATAGCTGCCATACAAACGACCGATATGAAAACAAGTCTTTGTATGGAAAACTTTTTTGTTTTCCAAGCTATTGCAACTGAATTCAATATTTATCCATTTGACATAGGCAAACATGATTTGTGAAAGTTTGGTCCGGATCGGACCACTATATCATATAGCTGCCATACAAACGACCGATATGAAAAAAGTCTTTGTATGGGAAACTTTTTGTTTTCAAGGGTATACCTTCTTCGGCAAGCCGAAGATAACTTTTCTCACTTGTTTTTTGTTTAAATTTTATTTATTTTATATACCGTTAGATGAAAGCTAAAACTGCAATTGTGCATTCTACATTACATATTTGAATTCATGTCATCACAGGAATTTTTTAAAACTATATATTTCATCATTGCGTTTCTCAACTTTTTGTTTTATGGAGTTAATCGATGTGTGCTCTGAATGGCTAATATATTGGTTTCAAGTCATAGGGAACCCAGTATCCTTGCTTCTGAATCATTTCCATGAATTTGAGCTTAATATCCACTTACCCCTGGGGAATATATTAGATAACGGCAGTAACAAAGTTGTACACTTAATACTTTAGAAATAAAAGCTCGGGTCTCTTGTGGACGATTCGAGCCCGTGGCTTCAGAAATGCGTCCTCTTTTCAGTCGACCATACAAACTTTTGTTAGCACAGCACTTAACAAGCGTAAAATAGCAACAACATATTGTGCTCTAGTGGCAACAAGTTTTGCTGGATTAGGTGCATATGTACATACAGCAGTTTCATATTTCTTTCTTCAATTTTTTTACCCTTTAGCTTTGAATTAAGAATTCACTAAATCACATGACCTACACATATAATTTAATATATGGTCAGATTTGATAATTTTTTATTCTTAGGTCTAAAGTTTGTTTTGTACTTTGGTATAAGTGTAGATTTACACGTAGATGAACAGCTCAGGAAGCCTAAGTCCTAAAAAGTTAGTTTTTAAAGTGGTGCGAAAAGCAACAAAACGGTTTTTTTTATTTTCTATAATAACTTCTATAAAAATATTATTTGTATTTCGTTTTCATTGACATTTACAAAAAAAAAACTCTTGGTATGAATAATTACAGGTATCTCTCGTATAACGCGATAGTTACGTTGCAGACGAATTGCGCGTTATGTAAATCCTCGTTATCTAAACCTTAGTTTTCATATAAATTGGTAAAAATCAATAGGTTTTTTACATAATAAAATACATACTAAATAACAGATGCACATATTTTTCAACTCAATACAAATATTCAGACTTTCTTATACAATTAAAAACGAAAGGTATGGATAATAATACATATACATACATATGTACATATTTCAAAATTCAAAAAACAAAATTTAAATAATTATGTGCACATTCAAAAATTTAAAAACAAACTAAAACAAATTAAAGGTTTATTAAAAACTTTGTTATTCTTCCAGACTTTATAATTATGTATTTTCCCCTTCGCGTTATATGAGCCAAAATTTCGCGTTGTACTGAAACCTAATTTTTCCAAATCGCGTTAAATTGAAACCGCGTTATACGAGGGATACCTGTACTATCAAATCCCAATTTGTATCGTCACTTAAATATACAGTTATTTTCAAAATAATAGGAGTTTCCAAGCTTTTATTAAAAAATGCAGAAAAACAGTACGATAACATACATACATGCATCCATACATACACATAATATAAAATGTATTTTTATTTATTTTTACATTATTTTTCCTGTTATTAAATATTGAGACAGTTCATGGAAACTTATTACTTTGCGAATAGATCTAAGTAGCAAATTTTAGTATAATCATATTGAGCAGAGGTTCCGTTCGAATGGTCATTAATAAATACTATAATACAGCTATTCCCAAATGCCGTTGATATGCAGTTCAGTTTTCGAAAATAGGTAATAATCAGTAATAATTTAGGCTAATATGTCTTTAAAGTGGTTTCTTGCTAAAAAAAAAACGCATTTAAGTATAATTAAAACAAATATATATCACATCCAATTTCAATGACAATGGGGGTAGATCTGCCGAGGGTAAGGGAAGTTGCGCCAGCGGCACGTTTTGCCGCGGCAACATCAAAGAAATTTTTCGGTTTCACTGAATCATTTGCCGCTATAGCTATCGTAGCTTGTTATTATTACATATGTATACATATATATTATATTTTGCTAGAACTAGAACACATACACAATATACAAATGTTAGATATCTTGCGCAGTTGTATATTACCAGAAAAAAGAAAACTATTTTGGTTTAAATAACACATCGAGAAAATGTAATTAATATGGTTACATTTTTTATGTTATTTGTTTCTCTAGGTAATTCATAGGACCTTCTTATTTAATGGTTTAAAATATTAAAAATATTCATAGAATCCAAAAAAGGGCTTTAGATTTGAGGATTTTTTTTAAATCTTTATTAAAATGTTTTTAAGTGAAAAGAAAGTCGTGTCTAGCCTAAATTTTTATTTTTAATTTTTTTACAATAATATTTTTTTATGTTAAAATGTGTCTTTAATAATCTATAAATTGTAATCTTAATATAAAACAACTTTAAAATTTGCTTATTTTATTTAAATTTATTATTTTATTACTTAATTAAATTAAATTACTTAATTAATAATTAAAATGTTGCCAAGAAAAAGAGGTTCTTTCTTTTACATCAAAATAATCCCAATTGGCTTATATACGGCAATTTATATGATAGGCTTATCCAATAAATCAATCCAACCTTGATTTTTTTTCTACCTACATATAAAAAATTTTATTCAATTCTATCGAATTGTGTGATTTTTAAAAATAAACGTAGCTGGTACGCAAGGTACGCAAATCTGACAATGAAGTTGGTTGTAACAAAATGCAATCCTAAAGAAATGGTAAAAAAAAGGTTGGCCGTTTTGAATTAGGAATACAATAATTCACCTTATTAATGTTGCGCTTCAAAAAATTGCATACAATTTTTTAAAATCGTCCTTTACGTTGAATTTTCTTTAATTAATGATACAAAATGAAAACTTGAATGTTTAGTGTGTATAATGTGTGATAGCACTTCATAAATTTACAAAATCCCAAAAATTTACAATTTAAATCCTTTAACTAAAAACAAATAAATAATTTATAAAAATATATACTGCTTTAAAAATGACTATCTAATTTTCATATTTATGGGATCTTGCGTTTCTTTCGAATCAGCTCTGCAACTGATAATATAATAATGCGCGTTTCTGTCCATTTATCTCTAATTAAGTATTGTAATTTGACACTTGTATAATTTTTTCGATTTAATGTACCATCGATTTAATGTGAAACTTTAAACAAGAAATCAAATAGATTTATACGAAGGTGGCATAACCTCTATACGGTTATTAAGGGGGTGTGTTCAAAGGGAAAGGTGAGTTTTGAATTTTTTAAAATAAGTATTCGTAGATAATGAATTCCCTTCAAGGTAATTCGCTTCCGAAGGGAGGCTTTTCCCAATCCTCGAAACTCTTCGGAAATGGGTTTTTCGGTATGACCGTGAATATAAGTTCTAGAATGTTTGTCTTTCAATGACTTCTTAAGTTCTGGGTTCCTATTACTAAGGTCACAGAAGCCCAATCCGGTGAATAAAGTTGTTGAGGAATGATTACGGGTTTTTTATTAATTACAGGAATTACAGGATAAACAAACAATTTTCCACAATTTCGATTGTTTTAGCCGTATTGGTGAAGTGTACGACCTTTATGGCAGGAACTTATGATGACCACAACATTGTAATCAAAGAAAACTGAGCAAAACCTTCACATTTGATCGAATTTGTACACTTGTAAACACTTTTTTGCGACAAACTTGACTCACTGAATGTCACTGTCAATATTTCAAGCGCCTTGGAGCACTTTATTCCATTTTTAACGCAAAATGTAATACATATTCTTTGATCAATTACTTTTACAATTCATAAAAAGCGAAGAGCACACAAAACGTGCCTTGCTTTTCCTGTTGTCTAAAAGCAACTACTGATTGACATTGGCTCCTTATTTCAGCACATGATAAACATACTTGTATGTGTCCGATTATAACGAAAACAAAATATCGACAATTGAATGTACATAGTCCCGAAAATTCAAAATTCACATTATTCTTTGAACACACCTCAACAATTTATTTTAGTCACATAGAACAGCGATAGAAAAACACGTTTAATGATTTAATAATAATAACTTTGATATAATAATTATATAATAATAATTTAACTTGATGAATAATTTTTGTGTGTTCGATTATTTATAATATGCTCCTATTAACACCAATTCATCAGATTCGAGCCATTCACAAATATATGTTTTTAAAATATATTCATAAAATACATTCAGATAATACATAACACCTTTCTTTTTACTAGTTTAGAAATCTATTCTAACCACAGTCCTGATCTTTTCTCTACAAAACTTACTTATACACATGTTGCAATAATTACACATGATCTTAAAAAGTTAACCCATGTGATGTATTTAAAACATCTTTTTATACCCTTGAAAAAGGGTATTATAATTTTGTCCAGAAATGTGTAACGCGTTAAAGGAAGCATCTCCGACCCCACAAAGGATATATATTCTTGATCATCATCAACAGCCGAGTCGATATAGCCATGTCCGTCTGTCCGTCTGTTTCTATGCAAAAAATAGACAGTAGTTTTAAAGCTAGCGTTTTGAAATTTTTACCAGATCATTATTTTTGTTGCACGCAGATCAAGTTTAAGAATCGATCGGATCGGACCACTATATCATATAGCTGCCATACAAACGACCGATATGAAAACAAGTCTTTGTATGGGAAACTTTTTTGTTTTTCATCCTATTGCAACCGAATTCAACATTTATTCATTTGACATAGCCATACATGATTTTTGAAAGTTTGATCCGAATCGGATCACTATATCATATAGCTGCCATACAAACGACCGATATGAAAACAAGTCTTTGTATGGAAAACTTTTTTGTTTTCCAACCTATTGCAACCGAATTCAACATTTATTCATTTGATATAGCCGTACATGATTTGTGAAAGTTTGGTCCGGATCGGCCCACTATATCATATAGGTGCCATACAAACGACCGATATGAAAACAAGTCTTTGTATGGAAAACTTTGTTGTTTTCAAGGGTATACCATCTTCGGCAAGCCGAAGATAACTTTTCTCACTTGTTTTATTATACCCTTGCAGAGGCTATTATAATATTATCTAGAAATTTGTAACGCATTAAAGGAAGCATCTCCGACCCCACAAAGTATATATATTCTTGATCAGCATCAACAGCCGAGTCGATATAGCCATGTCCGTCTGTCCGTCTGTTTCTATGCAAAAAATAGACACTAGTTTTAAAGCTAGCGTTTTGAAATTTTTACCAGATCATTATTTTTGTTGCACGCAAATCAAGTTTAAAAATCAGTCGGATCGGACCACTATACCATATAGCTGCCATACAAACGATCAATCAGATTTCAAGTCTTTGTATGGAAAACGTTTTTGTTCTCCAAGCTATCGAAACCGAATTCAACATTTATTCATTTGACATAACCATACATGATTTTTTAAAGTTTGGTCCGGATCAGACCACTATATCACATAGCTGCCATACAAACCGATATGAAAACAAGTCTGTATGGAAAACTTTTCCAAGCTTTTGCAACCGAATTCAACATTTATTCATTTGCTATTACTATTACTATTACTATTACTATTACTATTACTATTACTATTACTATTACTATTACTATTACTATTACTATTACTATTACTATTACTATTACTATTACTATTACTATTACTATTACTATTACTATTACTATTACTATTACTATTACTATTACTATTACTATTACTATTACTATTACTATTACTATTACTATTACTATTACTATTACTATTACTATTACTATTACTATTACTATTACTATTACTATTACTATTACTATTACTATTACTATTACTATTACTATTACTATTACTATTACTATTACTATTACTATTACTATTACTATTACTATTACTATATAAATAATTGATTCTTTGACCAACTGGTTGGTTTAACAGCATACAAAATCGAATATGTCAAATTAAACGCGAATGGAGAACAATATAAAGAACAAACATACGAGGTGTGTTCAAAAAATAAGGTGACTTTGTATATGTAAGAAAAAATATTTATTTATTCATCAATATTTATATTGTCCCCTTCTAAGTGACCCCCTTAGATACAATACACTTACGCCAACGGTTTTTTCAATCCTAAAAGCACTTCTCATAAACACTTTTCCGTATAACCGTGAGCACTTCCACCGATGCTTTTTTTCTTCAATCTTTGACAAGAAAAAGTCACATGAGGCCAAATCCGGTGTTTTGGACAAAAAATCTCTCATAAGCAAAGATGATCGTTACAGTTATCGTGATGCAGTCATGAATTGTTTTTCCACAATTTTAGACATTTTCTTCGTATTGCTTCTCGCAAACAGCGCATAACTTCCAGGTAATACTGTTTATTAACCGTACGACCATATGGTAGGTAATCCTAATGGACTATGCCATGGTAATCTAAAAAATCAGTGAGAAAAACAATTTCGGAAAAAACTTGGTTAAAACACGTCTTATGCCGAAAATGTTTGAAAAAATTTAATGGCACGAGCCAAGCGATATACCGACATCCTCAGCAACTTCTCTGACATTGATTCGACGATTTTCCAGAACAATTTTCTTTACTGCTTCAACGATATTATTAGTTGTTGACGTGCTTGGGCGTCCAAAGTAAGGCTCCTCCTTGGCATCTTTCCGCCTATTTTGGAAGAGTTTGTACCACTTGTAAAAATTTTTTTTTACTTAGAACAGTTTTGAAAGGTCGCCACCAAAACACACCTCGTATATTCTTAAGCAATGTCTACGATGTCTCCTTCTCTGCGTTGAAGACTTGCACAAAATTATAATACCCTATAAAGTGGTATAAAAACTACGTCATTATAACTTCGGCACCAGCTGAAATTTTACTGTTATTTTTTAATTACACATTCAAATTAAATAACTAGAAATTGTTTCCAATAACTAATTACTTTACGCCTTATTCAGGCCAACAAAATTGGATTACCGCCATTTTTCTGTCATAATGCAGATCCTTTAACTACACCCCCTCCGGCGCATTGCGGAATACCACCATATCAACTAGATCCTAAAGCTATGAGTAAGTACACCTTTTAACTAACTAAGCCACAAAAATAACGCAATAATAGTTTTTTTCATAACTTAAGAATTGGTCGCTGAACGGCTGGGTTCAAAATTTCACTTTAAAATTTGATTTTTTTAATTTAATACGAAACGAATAATACCATTAGTTTAATACGATGTTTTACCACGAACGCCAATCTGGTAATTCTACCGGGGTCTAATCCGCTCGAATGTTACTTCTGTCTTTTTTTTTTTTTTTTTTTTTTTTTTTTTTTTGTACTAAAAATTTTGAAGTTTTAAAAACAAAATTACATTTTTGAAATATGAGCTTCAAAACTCTGCAGCAGGAAGCCGGAAGAATTTATTCGCCAACTTTACATTAATATTTTACCAACAAATTGTTAAATCGTTATTCAAGATTAAGTTGAACATTAATTTTGAATCAAATATTTGATACTCTGTATCTACTAAGTCGGCTGAAAATATCGTGTACACTAACTGATTAATAAAATTATTTGTGTTTTCGTTTTTTTTTTATTCGATTTTCGATGGAATAGAATCGATCCAAAAATTCTTTGTTCGCTTTAAAATGTATTCCAAATATATATTTATATAATATACAACCCTATCATGAGTTCTTGACTTTCTCACCCAAATTCAATTGCTCAAACAAATTATGAAATAATGATTGCTTATAATGCGATTTTATTTGTGAACATAAAATTATATGGCATAGATCTATCCGTTCTGATGAACTTCCCCCGTAGTTTCCACGCATTGAAAAGAAAAAATAGAAGGGAGCAGTTGAATTCAAGCTGAGTGCAAGCCCACTGATCAAATGAAAACCAGCGGCATAAATAAAAGGCTCGCACTTAAGAGGTCCACAGGATTACACGCCTTTATGAATCTTTACAAAGACTCCTCTTATTAATTGAATAACACAATAAAATTTGAATCATTGAGGGGAAAGAAAACAAATAAGGGTGATATGCGGTTAAAGTTGAAAAAAAAATTTTCTTAACTTAAGGACCTATTCATAAAAAGTATATTTTATTAGCGATTTACTAGCGATGCCAGATATCAATGGTTATTTTATCCTAAATTTACCTATTTTATTTGTTTAAATCATTTTATGACGAATTTTATTGCGTTCTATTGTATTTTTTTCTATTGTAAAATCTGAAAATTTCTGAGTAATTAGAAATACGGAACTGTTTTTTTTACAAGGATTAAAAAGAGACCGCCCCTTACATAAAGTGGTTAAAAGAACGTCGCTCATGACCTATTAGTTGCGTAAACCAACCCCTGTGAGCCTAATGCATGTATGTATGTATATATTTAAACACAACTTGGGGTGTTTATTTCTTTGCCTGGCTGCTCAAAAATTGTCCCAGATATTTTTTTTAAATGATACGAGCCATTTAAAAAACGAATGAAAGAGATAGTATCTTATTTGGAACGTGCTTATAAGAGTGGAATCCCAGACGGGATCAGATTATCCGAGTATAGTAGTGCTGAAACTAATTTCAGTTTTGTGGAAATTTCATTAAAAGTATGTATGTAAAATGAATGTTTGCTAAATTAGTTTTTCCAAAGGAAGCCCTCGATTCTTTATTATAACATTTGCATATATGTACTCATTTTGACTAGATTCGCGTATCGTGTTAAAATCTTTTTCCATTTAATCTTTTTATCAGACCAAAAATTGTATTTTAAATACGATCCTTTTTTATTACATTTCAGTTTACCTTTTTAATATGTGAGACCTAAAAAAAAATACATTGAAATTTCTATTTAGGCTTTCTTACACTATCAATTTAACCCAACTGTTTTGAAACTTATCCAGGAAGCAATCCTCTTAATGCTAGGAAACAAAAAAAAAAACTGTCACATAATGCGCGCTAAAAATCCTTCCCTTACATAATTTTGATAGTTGCATTTAAGGGTTGTATTGCAGATGAAAGCAATCCATCGAGGGAAAACATTGTTAAGAGGGCATGACCGACCAGTGAATTTGTGGGAAGGGTAGAAAAACGAAATGAATAAAAACATGTTGCGCAACCACATAATAATGACATCCTTTTGTCGCAGGCTTAATTCATTCGATCGTTTTTTCTAACCTACGTTATAGCCTGCGGGTCATTGCGGCCACTGTCATATTACCCTTCACTCTTGTATTTTTAACGCATCTTATTACAACTGAAATAAAAAATTACAACAATGGGAAACATATTTAAGCCAAAAAAATCTGTAAAATTAAAAGAACAAATTTTTAATTAAAAATATTTGAAGTCTTGAGAAAAAATTGAAATTTTAAAATAAATGGTATATTTATTCATATCGAATTCGTTTTGAGTGGTTTAAAAAAAAATTGAGTCTATAGTTATGACTATTTACTTCAATCATACGTATAAGGCATTAAATTTATCATAAACGAAAAGTAAAGTAACGCAATTGTTTTTGCAACTTTTTATAGTGCAGTTTTACAATTTACCATTTACTACCAATTTTTACCAATTACTACCAACTAAATTTTTTGAATGCAATTTTTTTATAGTACTATTTTATAACTACTAACAATTTCCTACGATTTTTACCATTATTTTATGAAATTGTGTTTTCAGGCCTAACTCGTCCCGCCATATATCCATTTACCGCTGGTCAATATCCATATCCAATGCTCAGTTCTGACATATCTCAAGTGGCTTCGTGGTATGTTAACATTTTAATATTTTGAAGGCTTGATGACATAAAATAACCACTTACTTCCTACTTATATTTTTTACAGGCATACACCCTCTGTATACTCTGCATCTAGTTTTAGAACTCCATATCCTTCTTCATTACCAATTAATACTACGCTTTCAAGGTTTGTATTTAAAATATTTTATCCCCGTGCAGACCCTCCGACACTATAATGTAGATACATATATTCAGTTAGGGTCACTTTCCGAGTCAATATAACACGCCCCTAAGTTTTAATCATATCAAAATGTCGAAATACTGTTTATTTAAATCAATTTTTTTTTATATCAAAATGTCGAAATACTGTTTATTTAAATCAATTTTTTTTTATATCAAAATGTTGAAATACTGTTTATTTAAATCAATAGATACATATTATATTACTTTTAAATCATTTACAAGATTACCAAAAAAAGATGCATTATTTAATAAAACGATAATTGCAATACAGTCCACTATAATGTCCATATTGCTTATCTTTTTAGCGATTTTCCTTTCCGATTTTCACCAAGCCTTTTGCCTTCAGTACATGCTACATCTCATCATGTATTAAATTCGCATCCAGCTATAATGGGAACAAGTTCCAAACAAGATAGTGGGGCTCAAGACTCAAACACAAATAATAGATATTCGAGGTTAGTAAAAAACAATTTATCCTCATATTAACGTTATCTATTTCGCGTTTTATGTTTAATTTTTAGCTAATTTTTTATAATTCCTTTCAAATTAAAAATGAAAAATAACTGATCATTAATCCTATATTTGTTTTTAGTAAAGTGAGCCTTTTATAAGTGAATAAAAGTTACATATTAAGTTAAAAAAGTTTCACTAATTGAACTATGAAATTTTTTATTTTTTGTATGTACTTTCTTAGTTTAAAAGTGTGTTAATAGTTTGTATTCCCTGAATTAAGTTTATTCGTTTGCGCGAGTATGATAATTTTTTATATTTAACGCAGTGAAAGGTCATATCCGACCTTCTATAAAAATATAGCCGCACGAGCTTTATATGTATTTCACCGTCGGATTGCCTGTTTAGCTAAGCTTTTTTTTTAATAACATTTAATTTTCGAAGTCTCCTGTTGCTTATTCGCCGTATAAAAGTACGAACAGTGGCCATATTTAAAAGCTGTTATTACATATAACTGACAATAGGAGATGCTAAATAATAGAAACTGCAATTAATTTTTTATTTTGGGAAGTCAAGAGACAACGAATTACACAACTGAAATCCTATATCCATAGATGACAACTAAATAAAAATTGCAAAAGATTTTGTGATATTTCTCGAAAATAAACTTGTATTGTGGCGAGTAAAATGTTTGAAAAACATGTGTTGAGTATATTCGTTTATATACATAACAGAAGCTTGTAAATTTTCATAACCTAACGTGATAATAGTATCTGGGGACTATCTTATCTTGTTCATGTACATATATCTTGTTCATTCATACTAAAAAAAAATAATTTAAAGATAATACTTGACAATATAATTTGACAATAAAGATTCAGTAACTTTATTATTTAAATTGTTTTTACCTAAAATAATCTTCACCAATCATTTGACGTGTAAGAAATCAAGAGGATATATAATTTTTTTCTTAATATGAACTACGCTATGTGTTATAGGATGTCTCGGACTGTGCACATATATATACTCTTGATCAGAATCCCCTTTCTAATCGATATAGGCAGAACTTTTATTACTCTCCGTTATTACGAAATTTATGAATTTTCAAAATAATCTTAAAAATTTAGTTGATCTTTATAATAAATTTTACTGGTCCCCTTTAGCTATTTCATTAAGATTCGCTCAGTTTCATTAGAAGCGGCCTTATATTTGTATGGGTATGTAAGCTGCGCCTCTCAAAGTGTCTTATGGTACATTTTTTTTAAACATGTGTGAATGTGACAATACTATATATAAAAATTTTAAAAAAATGTATGTCCTAAAGAATAATATTCTTTTTTACGATTTACGGATATATTTTAAATTTCTTTTAATGCTAAATTTCCTCTCACGTCTGTGTATGTGTTATAACGGATGAGGATGTTTATAGCCGCCATCTTTAATTCAACAATGGCTTTCTTCAAAGTATACATTCACATATAACACTCCTGTTATGAACAAATATACAGATGCCAAAATATATAAACTCTCTTATTGGCCCTCTCGTTAAACTGGCGCGTGCGCACCTAGAATCAACCCCTAAAATAATATAAATTCGAAATCCATTACCCCTTATTGCATCGAAATTCGCGTATAGCATTAAAGTTCGAAAATAACCATAAAACCATAAAAGACTGTTTCAAATGCTATAATGTGCTAAGGCACCATTGGTTTTTATACATAAATACATACAATACATACATAAATATGTTTAGATATTACAATTTACAAAAGTTCGGTATATTTAGAAACAAAGTTTATTTTTGCATTAAAATTATGCATTATGAGCTAATAATGCATAATTAATTTTGCATAAAACTAAGCGATAATAGGGCCGTCTTCTTTTAAAAAAAAATTGGAAAAAATCCATCCGAATTTTTACATTTTAATCAGTTGTTTTCCGGTAAATCTTTTCAATAAGTTTTGTATTGAAGGAAAATTTACGTTTTATACAACCAAAAGAGTACATAGCGGATTTTAGTAAAATTCTATGCAGCCAGGTTCTAATTGATGTCGAAAATTCACTTTTTAGTTAATTTTGTTCCACTTGTTGGAGTACATTTTTTGTACAAAAAAATAACTTTCTTTATTACATTCTTTGCTATTCTTATGTTTTCTTATTATAAGAAAATGATAAGAAAACAAGTAAGAAAAGTTATCTTCGGCTTGCCGAAGATGGTATACCCTTGAAAACAAAAAAGTTTTCCATACAAAGACTTGTTTTCATATCGGTCGTTTGTATGGCAGCTATATGATACAGTGGTCCGATCCGGACTAAACTTTTACAAATCATGTATGGCTATGTCAAATAAATAAATTTTGAATTCAGTTGCAATAGCTTTGAAAACAAAAAAGTTTTCCATACAAAGACTGGTTTTCATATCGGTCGTTTGTATGGCAGCTATATGATATAGTGGTCCGATCCGACCGATTCTTAAACTTAATCTGCGTGCAACAAAAATAATGATCTGGTAAAAATTTCAAAACGCTTGCTTTAAAACTACTGTCTATTTTTTGCATAGAAACAGACGGACAGGCGGACAGACGGACAGACGGACATGGCTATATCGACTTGGCTGTTGATGCTGATCAAGAATATATATACTTTGTGGGGTCGGAGATGCTTCCTTTAATGCGTTACACATTTCTGGACAAAATTATAATACCCTTTTTCAAGGGTATAAAAATAATGTTTATTTAAAATCAAAAGCATGTGAGTTGCAAGTCAGTCTCGGCCGGACCCACATATGCGCAGGCAATAGCCTAAGCATAAGCTTAATAATCGTTTAGTCCGTGTTTTTAAGATTGGTATGGACTACTGTGTTCATTTAAATTAATTTTTGTTTCTACAAAGTACCATCCCGTTTAAGCCCTATATTAAATGGATATTAGATGCTGCTGAAAAATAAAATAAACACAACTTATTTCTGAGTCTAGCACGAACCGAACGTTCAATGATCTAAAGAATGATTGAGTTCTACATTCCGGGCATAACCCCTGTTTAGAAAGCCGTTACCATATATGCGATATGTATTATCGTTATATAAATGCGGCAGAAGCTGTAATTGTCAGAAAGTGATATTCGGAACAAAATAATTTCGACGACTCGGACTAGAGGCGACCCATATATCTACATTTTAATTCTAACAAGTAAGGTAGCAGCAGTCGAGTTTCCCGATTGCAAAATACCCTGTACCCTTAGACATGCTTACAATTTATTTATTTAATATCAATAAATAAATGAAACAATATTTTATTAGAAAAGAGTACCATAACAATATAAATTTGGTATGATTTTGGTTATGAAAATAAGTTTCGTGTGTCATAAAGCCATACACATTTCGCTGTCAACGTCGCAGTCGGCGTCGCGCAATGCGTGTTTTGCTGCGCTTCTGCTTCCCTTGCCATAGATTTTGCATGTGGCATAACTTCCGTGTTTCTTATCCAATTTGGTTCAAATTTAAAAATTAGATAGCTTTTATAAGCACCAACGCATATGCCGAGTTGCATAGCATTAGGTTATTAATTGTGGGCGGTTTGCTGGGAGCGTGGTCGTGGCAGTTTTTTGCGGTTTGCGGAGGAGCGGGCGTGATATTAAAATAAAACAACAAACTTGTACTGCGTATGGTAATTACCTATCCAACGATATGGCACATGTCTGTAGCTCTTGTAGTTTCTGAGATCTAGGCGTTGATACGGACAGACAGACGGACGGACATGGCTATATCGACTCGGCTGTTGATGCTGATCAAGAATATATATACTTTATGGGGTCGGAGATGCTTCCTTCTGCCTGTTACATAAATTTGCACCATATTATGATACCCTTTTCACCCATTTTTAATGGGTACAGGGTATAAAAATAGAATGAAGTGCCTGTGTTTGTTTGAAACAAACTTGATGAGCGTCGGTTTACAATATAATATATTTAATACATATATATATATATATATATAAATTCGCAATAAAAATGTAGTTAAAGTTTATTCCATTGATTTAAATAAATATTCCTAGACTGAAAAGGTAAGGTATCTAGGATACAAGAAAAATTGCTTTATCCTTATAAAGAGCTGGCAGGATCGGTTTAAAAATACTGTTGCGATAGCATTTTGTAATTAGCAATAATTTTAAATAATATTTCAGCGAGAAAGTACACCAAGGTCAGAAAAACCACCTCACTGAACCACCTAACGAAAGAAAATAGTCTCATCTGGGGCAAAACTCGAAAAAATTATGGTGATTCCGATTTAACTTTATGTCATAGGTTAAGGATGAGGTCTTTGTTAAGGCTGATTTAAATGTCTTCCAAAAAAATGTACATCATCGATCTTAGATCATAAACGCATAGTCATAGGATTCAACCAAATAAACATATTCGACCAACTCGGGTTCTACATCACTACAATTTTTGTCTGTGTATAATTTTATCGAATTTTTTATTTTTCAATAAATGTTAAGTTTACCGCTATTAGGTGTGCTGTTAAGTCTTCTGTTACTCTCGCGATAAGCGATTGTTGGTAAATCGTTGAATCAGTCTACAACTTCAAAGTGACAAAAAGTATATAAAAGAAATATTTGATTTGCCATTTTTAAAATTCAGTCCAAACATTGTGGGTTGCAATATGTGTTTGTGAACGTTAATTGTGGAAATTACCCGTGTGAGTTCTTCTGGAAGTTACAACTCTAAGAAATCAACAAATTTGTAGTGTTTTTATTTTCTTGCAAAAGGTATTATAATTTTGCTCACAAGTGTGCAACGATGTGAAGGAGACATTTCCGACCCTATAAAGTATATAGATTCTTGAACAGGATCACCTCCTGAGTCGATATAAGTATTCCCGTCGGTCCGACTGTCTGGTTTTACGAAAACTAGTCTCTTAGTTTTAAAGCTATCGACTTCAAAATTTGAACACACCCTTTTCCTCTTTTTATAAGGTGCAAAGCCAAAATATAAAAATTTCATACGGATCAGATACTATATTCTATAGCCGTCGTATAACTGAACGATCGGAAATGCTATAACTTTGATTTTTTTGGGAATAGATGCTTGGGAAGTCCCAACCTTAATTTTATTAGGAACTGGTTTAATTCCGATGTTCTTCTAGAGATAGGCCAAATATAATATATTCGTTATTTGGTATGTCTTTGAGCAATAGAAACCGCCATTTAACTGCAATAGTGTATAACCATCGGCTCCGCCCGAAATTAGCTTTCTTTCTTGTTTTCAGTTAATTATCGTCAATTCTTAAGCCAAAGGTTACAATTTTAAACGCGGAATTTGGTAAATCGTTGAAGTCAATAGTTGACTATTAAAACATTTCTTATGCCCGTCGTCCGATTTATATCGATATTTAATGATTGTCAGATCAGACAATAAAAAAAACTGTATAATTAAGGAAATTTAGATGTGAATGATTTTCTCTGGCTATATTTATTATCTTATGTGAATGATTTTCTCTGGCTATATTTATTATCTGAGTCCTTAATATTATGAATCCTGACTACTATCCGAGACTACTAAGAAAAAAAATATACCTTCAAACATGGTGTCCAACTTGGGGATCGAGTCGAAATCAGTCCTTCGACCGCTAATGCCGATTGCGAAACTCACATTACATCTATCGAGGCTACTTTTATTTTAGATCAGTTGAGGAAGCTTTGATAAGTAGTTGATTATCTTGTTTATGCGATAAGTCAAAAGTTTATGTGGTCAATGGCTTTATACGTTTAAAATGTAATTAACTAATGTTAATGTTTTCCGATCGTATAATTGCATGGCAGATAAATACCTATCTTTCAGGATGGGCTGAATCAAAAATTAATAGCTTGGTTTGGCGTAGAATCTGCCACCTATATTTGCTTATTTGTACCCCTAATAAGCAAATACAAAATGTTATTTTCGCCAACCAAGTATTAAAAATTAACAATAATGAAAAAGGTGAAAAAATAATTAATAATTATCTGAGCCATTTAAACTCAATTAATTGTCAATACTAAAATTGATTTCTGCTTGTGATAATTGAAAAACTTCCCCTAAATTATTTTTTGAAAACTTTTCCTTATTTATAAAAAAATTGTGTATAGAGGGCTCGCGCGTTGGCCAAAATGTTTAAGTGAAAATCCAGAGCCCAAAAAGTGCATGAGCAAAGAATCGAATAAAGAAGCCGCGCGCTTATAGAAATTTAGATTTAGATTTTTCACAAGCAAGGGCATTTAAAAAAAACAAAGGAACCCTTTCCGATCGTTGAATCATATGATAGCTATGGGATATAGTGGACCGATTCCTGTCGTTTCAACTTATATACTGCGTGCAAATGGAAGAAGGGGTCGATACCTTTAAAACTAAGAGACTAGTTTGCGTATAAACATAAAGACGGGCAGATAAACGAACATGCTTATATCGTCTAGGGAGGTGTTCCTGATCAAGAGTATATATTTATTTTCAGGGGTCAGAGATGTCTCCTTTACTGCGTTGCACACATGTGATCAAAATTCTAATACCCTCTGCAACAGTATAAAAAGAACCTTATACAGAACTATAGATTTGACCTCAATCCATAAACACAAGAGGGCGCTGAAACACAAATGGAATAGAACTCACATTTGCCACAAGATGGCGCATACAATTTTATATAGTCTTAAACCACTCGTCGGCACACTAAAGTTGACATAATTTTAAGGAATTAATATGAGTAACAAATAGTTAAAAGTGCCAAATAGGCATGCGCATTCTGCATCCGTGACATTTCGTGCACCGGCAGGGGTTGGGCAAACAAATTTCCATTCTCATAAGTCTGGACTTAGTATTGAAAAATAATAAATATTATTAAACAACAAATCACAAAAACGATTACGATGGTTCTTCTTTATAATCGGGACTTTTGATATTTTCTTACTATTTAAATCATATAACATATAAAATCAGCATACACTTAAGTTTTATTAAATATGATAACACAATTTAATATATAACAAAAATAATATTTTTTGGTATCGCCATATTTTTTTTCACTACAATTTTTTAAACAATTTTTTTTAAATAACAATTTAATAGCTTTAAATTAAAAAAGAAATGCCCAAAACCCGAGAAATATGCAGGCGGCCTAATGTTACTTTGCCTGTGTGTTGCAGAATTTATAATACTCTAAAAAGGTATTCAAATTTATTTTTAATGCTGGTTAACGTTCTTTCAGTTTAGTAAGAAGCTCAGCATAGTTATTTACAGTTTTGAGAGCGTATAAAATGAACGGCTGCGCACTTGATGTCTCGCATTTCCTGCCGTCTCAGTCTCATTCTCTCTTATCGCTCTCTCTGTGCTTTGAAAATCTTCGTTGAAATTTAGCTTTAAAGACCATAAGAGACTATTTCGTCGTATTGTTGCGGCAGTATATACAATTTTGTGAAAATTCATACAAGTACTGACTCCATAAAAAAACTAAAATTTATGGATTATAATTATTATCTGTACAAAAAATATAATTAAGCTCTTTTACCGAAACATTATCCAGTATTATATGTTTGACGCAAGTAAAAAATCATGAAATTTAATAAAAATGCAATACATTAAAATATAAAAAGTTACAATTTATTGTTGAAAATAAAAACCTAATAAAAATAAAACTATAAACAGTACATAAAAAATGCATTACTCGATTAAAAACGTCTTTCCACAGTTAATAATATGATTTTATATGACATACATATAAAATGCACATATAATGTTCTTAAATTCTACATTTGTATGCAGCAGGCGGGTCACAACTTTTATTTTGTGGTTGGCATTAAAGAGTAATAATGCATTGTGAATATTTCATACTAAATAATGCCAAAATCAAATAATATTTATTTAAAAAAAATATATGAAAAAATAAAAACTGTGTTTCATAACTGTAACTAACTTCTAGCGTTTAAACTTCTACACGATAAAGACTTAAAAAACATGTTGCCACAAAATGTATATGAATTCTTTAAAATAATGCTTATTATTATTAACTTCTTAGATATATAATGAAGTTTTTGACTGTTTTTTTAGAACTCTCAATAACGGAATAATAATTGGTAAAAGTACTAAAATAATACAGTTATTTAATATTACATAAATTATCTTGTCGGTCAAGTTAAATATAATAGAAGGAAATACAGTTTAACGCATAAATATAAGAAACACTATATTTAACTACTAAAACATGGAAAGTTATACAGGAAATGTTACACAAACTTTACAGAACTATGAAACTTCGCATTTTAAAAACAGCTTATCGCATCTGCATGGATTGTTTCTTGCCTAAAGTTAAAGAGAAGTTAAAGAGTCCAAAAGGGATTTTTAAACATCAGGATAAATAAGAAGAAAGCCTTTTTAAACCGACTAAATCGGTAAATAGTGTTCTGCAATCGAGGGAAAAATTCGACCTGCATATACAGTAAAACTATAATGAGCCAACAAAGGTGCTCGCAACAGCAGCTTCTAGCTACACAACTTCTTTATGCTCATCTTTTTCAGCCTCAGTTAGAGGAGCCACATTCAGAAACTGGAAAATCATATGATGAAGTGGTAGATATGGTTAACTTTTCGAAAAAGAAATCAGGAATTTGTCATGAGGATCTACCACCAACCCCATTTTCGCAAGATAATAATAATAATAATGAAACTGTTAATGAATTTGATGGTTGTTTGGGATGTGATGAATCCTCTTCGGATTTATCAAGCTTTTATCATCAAGCATTAAGTAACCTAGGACAGTCAAAATGCAATGAAATCGAAAAGGATAAACTTTTTCATCAATTAAAAAGGAATAATAACCAATTCGATCGTCAAGAAAATGTTGACTTTTTTCGAGAACATAAAAACGTACTAATTGATGTTAGAAATAAACTGGAACAACTTTCTAAACTTTCGTCTGAGTTTCGTCAGTGTCATATCGATCGAAATCATGGAATAGAAACAACCCTTAAAAGGACAGTTAGGCGACAATTGTACGATAACTTAATGACAATTGAGGGTATGTTGGGTAAAATAAGACAACTTTGTAATCAATGGAGTTGCGCTGAGCTTTATTATCATCGGAGTATTCAACGATTGGGGCTTCATTCAGATGAAAGTTCTAGTAAAACTGCAATTTATTCTATCATGGCCCTTGCCGCAATAGCATTATCTGAAGAATATTCATTTACATCAAAAAATAGCTATATGAAAACAGATTGTGTCGAAGTGAATAAAGATTCTACAAATGATCAACATGTAATATCAAATTTAGAAAAGCCCAGAACATTAACTGATATAGAAAATATTATACTTCAACTTGCTTCAACTGTTAATAAACAGCAATTTTCTCCAGTCAACTCCCCATCTTCTGACCCCCAGGACTGGGGTAAAAATAAATTTAAAAAGTCTTCATCACCAACATGTATCTGGCACCCAAAAAATAAAATTTATAAGACGCAAAATGAACTTGAACAGTGTAGCACTGCGGCGGAGGTTATTTTAGAGTTCGCTTCGTTAACATCTTCTAAATCAAAGCTAAATATGCATGGTAATATACCATCAAATGTCCCCAACGTTATTCTGGACGTTTCTGCTACTATTGAGAATTGCATTGTCCCAATTCGGTCTCCAATTGCTTTAAAAAGTAATAATGAAAAATGTTCTGATATGTTCTTCGACAAAGACTCTGAATTTTTCGCTAATCAAGTTTCAGTAACACCTGCTATATCTACGAGCAATAAAAAAGACAGCTCAATAGATAGACTTTCAGGAAATATTGAAATAACTCCAAATCGAAGGAAATCTAAAATCGCACGTCGTATTGAAATACCAACTTCAGAATCCTCTAAATCAATTACATTAAGGAATAAGGAAGATGAAAAATATTTTCAAAATTTAAAAATGTCCCCAATCATAAAATTTAAAGAAACCGTGCCACCAATTTCTAAAACTTCAACAATGGCTTCTGTAACTTCCATTCAAGAACGTGTTATAAGTAATATTTTTAAAGCACAACTAAACGCCTTAACAAACGCTGCGTGTACTGAAAACGATAGAAAAGATGGGAATTCTGAATCTGAAAGTTTGCCTATACTAGATGCTCCATACGATCTAACTATCGGAACCAAGCTTAAAAACATGTAATTTTCAAATTCTTTTTTGTGATATTTTATACCTTGCATTCCCAACGATATTGACATCACATAGTAGACGCTTTTGGTCTTAGTCTGTCCGCAAACTATAGTGTTAAAATGAAAAGGTGTATAATTTTGCTTCCGCCGTTTTTCAACAAATTTATTTATCCGCCGAAAGCTATTTTGTTAACATTATAGGAAACACTAATAATAATCAACAGACTATATATACAAAGTTTGTATACAAGTAAGGGGTTGCTCTACTGCAGAATTAAAAACAAGTGAGAAAAGTTATCTTCGGCTTGCCGAAGATGGTATACCCTTGAAAACAAAAAGTTTTCCATACAAAGACTTTTTTTTCATATCGGTCATTTGTATGGCAGCTATATGATATAGTGGTCTGATCCGGACCAAACTTTCACAAATCATGTATGGCTATGTCAAATGAATAAATGTTGAATTCGGTTGCAATAGCTTGGAAACAAAAAAGTTTTCCATACAAAGACTTGTTTTCATATCGGTCGTTTGTATGGCAGCTATATGATATAGTGGTCCGATCCGACCGATTCTTAAACTTGATCTGCGCGCAACAAAAATAATGATCTGGTAAAAATTTCAAAACGCTAGCTTTAAAACTACTGTCTATTTTTTGCATAGAAACAGACGGACAGACGGACATGGCTATATCGACTCGGCTGTTGATGCTGATCAAGAATATATATACTTTGTGGGGTCGGAGATGCTTCCTTTAATGCGTTACACATTTCTGGACAAAATTATAATACCCTTTTTCAAGGGTATAACAAGTAAGGTAGCAGCAGTCGAGTTTCCCGATTGAAAAATACCCTGTACCCTTAGACATGCTTACAATTTATTTATTTAGTATCAATAAATAAATGAAACAATATTCTATTAGAAAAGAGTACCATAACAATATAAATTTGGTATGATTTTGGTTATGAAAATAAGTTTCGTGTGTTATAAAGCCATTCACATTTCGCTGTCAACGTCGCAGTCGGCGTCGCGCAATGCGTGTTTTGCTGCGCTTCTGCTTCCCTTGCCATAGATTTTGCATGTGGCATAACTTCCGTGTTTCTTATCCAATTTGGTTCAAAATTTAAAAATTAGATAGCTTTTATAAGCGCCAACGCATATGCCCAACTGCATAGCATTAAATTTATAATTGTGGGTGTGGCAGTTTTTTGCGGTTTGCGGGGAGCGTGGTCGTGGCAGTTTTTTGTTGTTTGCGGGGGAACGGGTGGTGATATCAAAATAAAAAAAACAAACTTGTACTGCGTATGGTAATTACCTATCCAACGATATATGGCACATGTCTGTAGGTCTTATAGTTTCTGAGATCTAGGCGTTGATACGGACAGACGGACGGACGGACGGACGGACGGACGGACGGACAGACAGACAAACAGACAGACAGACAGACAGACAGACAGACAGACAGACAGACAGAGAGACAGACAGACAGACAGACAGACAGACAGACAGACAGACAGACAGACAGACAGACAGACAGACAGACAGACAGACAGACAGACAGACAGACAGACAGACAGACAGACGGACGGACATGGCTATATCAACTCGGCTGTTGATGCTAATCAAGAATATATATACTTTATGGGGTCGGAGATGCTTCCTTCTGCCTGTTACATACATTTGCACCATATTATGATACCCTTTTCACCCATTTTTAATGGGTACAGGGTCCACTGGCACGACCACGCTCCCCGCAAACCGCAAAAAAACTGCCACGCCCACAATTATTAACCTAATGCTATGCAATTCGGCATATGCGTTGGTGCTTATAAAAGCTATCTAATTTTTAAATTTGAACCAAATCGAATAAGAAACACGGAAGTTATGCCACATGCAAAATCTATGGCAAGGGAAGCAGAAGCGCAGTAAAACACGCATTGCGCGACGCCGACTGCGATGTTGACAGCGAAATGTTAATGGCTTTATGACACACGAAACTTATTTTCATAACCAAAATCATACCAAATTTATATTGTTATGGTACTCTTTTCTAATAGAATATTGTTTCATTTATTTATTGATACTAAATAAATAAATTGTAAGCATGTCTAAGGGTACAGGGTATTTTGCAATCGGGAAACTCGACTGCTGCTACCTTACTTGTTTTAACTGCATTGATTCTGAACTTCTTATAAGGCTAATTATGTCCGATATTTGATATATCTCTTACCAATAAAATCGCCATTTAACTACAAGGGATATAACAAAGTCGGCACCCCCCGAAGTTAGATTTCCTTTCTTGTTATACCCTTTCAGAGGGTATTACATTTTTTTTTAAATATAATTACAAGTGCGCAACGCAATGTGGACATTTCTGACCCTATGAAGTATATATCAGGATTACCGCCTCATTTCAAAAGGAACTGGTCTGATTCCGAAGTTCTTATAATGATTCGGAAACTATATCCTATATTTGCTACATCTTTTACCAATAGTAATCTCCATTTCACTGCAATGGTATATAGACTTCGGCTCTTCCTTTCTTGTTTTTATTTTATCTTGCTTCAAAATTATGAGTTGTCGGCATTGTTAGGTAAAGGGTGATTTTTTGAGAGCTATAAGAAAGTTTACAAAAAAACACATAAAATTCAGAAAAATGCATGGAACCTTTATTTGAATCTATACTAGGGTCTATATACCTAATTTTATGTTTAAGAATTATTTTATGCAAATATTGACCGTGACTTCTCCCCAAATGCTCCATCCGCTTAATCCAATTATGGCATACTCTTTCCAACATTTCGACCGGTATCTCACGAATAAATGCATCAATGTTGTCCTCCGATGCGTCAATTGAAGCGGGCTTGTCTGTATAGGCACTAGATTTAACATAACCCATAAAAAATTGTCTAAAGGTGTTAAATCGCACGATCTAGGCGGTCAATTGACCGTTCCCGAACGTGAAATAAAATGTTCACCTAACTCGCCTCTCAATAAGTCCCTTGTTACGCGTGCTGTGAAGCATGTGGCACCGTCTCGTTGAAACCACATGTCATGCAAATCAAGCTCTTGCATTTTGGGGAAAAAAAGTTTGATATCATCTCACAGTAGCGCTCACCATTCACAATTACGTTACGATTCGCATCATCTTTTAAGTGCGGTCTTATAATGCCACCACCCCATAAACCGCACGAAACATTGACTTTTTCTGGATGCATTGTAGCTCTTGCAATGCTTCTGATCTTTAGTCCAACATCGACAATTATGCCTATTTACGCACCCATTAAGCCAAAAATGAGTTTTATCACTTAACTTTCTTAATAGAGCACGCATTTTGTTAATAAAATTCAATAATTTGAAAGCGTAGCTCGTTTGTAAGACAATTCATGGTTAAATTTTAAATCAAACTGATGATGTTTAACATTGATAAAAAAACACGAAACATGGGTCACCTGTTTAAACCAGTGTTGCTAAAATGATAATATCTAAAAAATTACCCTTTGTATAAGATATATAAAACTTCGACTATTAAAATTTTTTATAAGCTTATTAATATTTTTTTAAACCATATCCAAAAAATTGTGCCTCTAGAAGTATTTTTTGGCCGCTGGCTCTAATAAGCGCAACCACTGCGCATGTGTCGAATAAAGTCATGATGTAACATTTTTGTTGATATATTGCATAGAGAAGGTATTTCTTTTATATTGTGTATGGCGAGTATTTTATTAGGTTTTGTTGTACAAAAAACGATAAATAAGAGCTTCTGCCGTAGTTGAAGTTAGATTACTTTTAAACAAGAAAACTAGTCATGGAACCACTACATTGCGATTTGAAGTCGGCACAAGATCCTAAAAGCAGGGCGTCCAATTGCCATGTTGTTAAAACCGTAGCAAATGATTTCAACCGTTCAAACAGTCAAATTATGTACATATTGCTTAAAAGTCACGAGTTTTTTATATATAATATGTATGTAGGAGATATTAAATTGAGTGGAGGGCTTATGTTTTCCATCAGTCATATTCTTCTGAATAATTGCGCAGCGAGTTGGACTGGTATACTGTAGTTTGCAAACACTAAATATTATTTGACTCAAGCTCATTGGGTATAATTACTCTCTGTTATGTTCATCCATTCACGAAACCAAAGTTTAATAGTAATAACATAACACAATGACTTATCTCTGACACGGCCTTCCTGATTTTTCCACGTCCTCGTGTGTTATTATTTTAACCAAAGTCAGTTCTTTATTAAAATGGCAATAATAGATAACAGATAATAATATAATAGATAATATTTCAAATAGTGTATTTCCTTTTACATATTTCACATCTTCAAATGACAGACAGTGGCTTGCACTCTCCTGCATAAACCCGAACATTTGGTTATCAGTTTTATCATACCACCGTTTTCAGGCTCTTGCCGCATCTTGCAACGATATGCACCACAGTGCCAATCGATACCACACGATTACTGTCCGCCACAGGCATGATTATTGCGCTTGAACCTAGACACAGTGTATATTGTTCCGTGCACCTCAGCTAGGTGACAGAGAGAGTCATTTGACCAACGTCTTTTTCAAGGTTGTAAATCTCTGTAAACAACTCATAGCCCCATGTCCATCTGGTAAACTTCGCACAGTCTTATGCGGATCCTTGTAAGTTTCCTCACTCGTCAAAGATTTTAACAGATAACGGTCACTTGACTATTTAACGGCTTGGCGACGGTTGACCCTCCGACACACCAACTTCTATGCTCGGACTTCATTCCTCGTCGACTTCTGCTCTTTCAACGTCTTGCACCCGCTAGCTTTTCTACGACACTCCTTCCTCCTCTTCATTCGATCTGGTGATACCTTCTAAATATCACGTACTTAGCAGGCACTTTGATATGTATGGATGCCCAACTCTACTTTACATTGGCCCATCCTGATATTCTGAGTCTGACCCAGACGACGCAGCATCTCGTTCTCCTGGGAGACCCGCTTAGCCTTCAGCTTCGTTATCCGCTCATGGGCGGAGGCACGGTCCGACTCCGTCTGTACGCGCAGCTCCTCCAGCGTTGCCAATTGGTCTTCCAGCGTGGCCAGCTTCACTTGGTGCTGCCATTCATCGCGCATGAGGCGCTCCTTTTTCCTTTGATCCTTGCTCCTTGATTTGAGCCAACTCCTCCTTGAGAGCTTCGATTCCCTGGGTTTGGTCTCCTTTGCTTTTTTGTAATCTTTAATTTCCTAATTGGCCTTCTCCAGGTTCAGGCCTAAGTTCTCTAAATCCTGCTGGGCAACCTGCCTGGTTGGTGGCCTTCTCGAAGTCCTTGGCCTGCATCTGGATTTCCTTTTGGGCCTGCGTTATTTTCTGGGTCAGCTTTTCGCTCTCGAGTGTGGCCTTAAGCTTGGACTGTTCCAGATCCTTCTCGATGTTATTCCAAAATTCCTGCAGCTGATTCTTCAACTGGTCGATCTCCTGCTGGGCCAGGCGCTTCTTCCGACTCTTGGCCTCGATCAGCTACTCCACTTGGAGCTCCATGTCCTGCAGTTTTCCGATTAACTCGGCGTTCATGTTTTTCAGCTCGGCTGTAAGTTTACACAATTCGCAGTGGCTCTGCGACAGTTCATCCTTCAGGACTTCCACTTGCTCTTTTACGGCGGTCGCTTCCATAGCTGAATACCGACTTGGTTGGTGACGAAATGGTTTTATTTGTTCGCCCGGTACGATCCTCATTTATACTTATACAGGACACTCGATTAGAGATTCAGCTGGCTTGTAGTTGTCTTTAACAGCTGTTCAGTAGAATCTAACTTAACCTTATAAAAGGTATGCCAATAAAAAGGATATATTCAAATATAGTGTTAATCTGGACGATAAGGATTGAAGTGAGGTTATTGACGAAATTGAGGACATTGACTTTTGATATATTTATACCCTTGCAGAGGGTATTATAATTTTGTTCAGAAATGTGTTACGCATTAGAGGAAGAATCTCCGACCCCACAAAGAATATATATTCTTGATCAGCATCAACAGCCGAGTCGATATAGCCATGTCCGCCTGTCCTTCTGTCCGTCTGTTTCTATGCAAAAGATAGACAGTAGTTTTAAAGCTAGCGTTTGAAATTTTTACCAGATCATTATTTTTGTTGCACGCAGAACATGTTTAAAAATCGGTCGGATCGGACCACTATATCCCATAGCCAAGAGTCCATCGATGGTGGGCGTTTATTGCAATCGTTTGACTTTGAGGTAGAGGCCATCTGTCTCATATAACATAAAATCATATAACAATAAAAAAAAAATTTTTTTTAATAGGTACTTTCAAATTAAAATTCTTAAATCCTTGTATTTATACATAAATTATTATATTGAAAAATGTCGATATGTTTCGATTTATGAAGAACTGCATGTAAATGAAGTCTTCCTTCAGGTTTGCGGAGATTGTAGTGAGAAATTTGGAGATATGCCTTCCCTCAATTTTACGAAGTTTATGATGGTTTAGGTAGGGGGTTTGATTTCAAATCACTTTCTTCGAGTGATTTATAAAACTGAATTTAAGATTGAAACATAAGCATAACCTAAGCGACAACGCATCACGGCAACAAATCATGATCGGCAAGCCGAATAAACATCTTATAGAACATGCGCAGCACTTCAAATAAGAATTGACCCCTTAAGCGCAGAGCGCTGAACTTGTTTATGCAGAGCTACTTAGTTTCTAGGGAACGATATTGCTAAGTTGTTAACTTATATATAGTACAAAAAAATTTGAAGCTAATAAAAATTTTAATTTTGGTAAATTTTTAGTCCAGACCTTTGTGACGTCTTACACAAAATTTATAAATAATATCACTTAATCGTTTGAGTAGATATATGCATTTAGAAATCGTGTCAACCGTTTCAAAAACATTTACCAAAAAACACGTTTAAAATTTCGCGTACCCAGCAATCCATCCAGTACCTTCCAATATAATTTGAATTTTGATACATGAATTTGTAGATAGATTTTTAAATAGATAACATTAAAAACAAGAGAAGACGACTATAGTCAAGAATCTCGACTATAGGATATCCGGTACTTCACTTGCCTCCTCCCCGCCCCTTTTCCAAGAAATATTACTTGTTAAGGTAAGAAAGCTTTTTAAAAAAATTTATTGTAAGAAAGAAAAATTTGTTCCATATTTCTAGGGTGTTGCCAAAAAAATGTAATTTAAGAACCATTCAAAAATGTCTGTAATTACTTTATAAATGATCCGATTTGACAGGACAATAAAAATAGTTTGGAAGCAAAAAGTTTCAAAAAGTGTTTTTGGCAGGGAGCGTGGCAAAATTTTGAAACAAATTCGATCTGCATGGGTACTACAGGAATCTCGTACCAGTCGAACAGACAGACAAGCAGAGAGGAAAACAAACAAACAGACAGAGACAGACATACAGACGGAAAGATTGATAGATTAATAGATTAATGGTCTAAAGATTGGGATTGGGATCTTTACGGCCATCATGGAAGATTTTTTTACTCAGAAAAGTTTCACCGCCCCTGTCAACATTTCAAGTGTTTTGGATCATTTCATTTTTTTTATTAAACAAATTTTGATGCAAATCCTTTGATCCAAACAAAAAATTAAAAAATTACTTGAAAATTGTACAATGTTGGGGAAGAGTGTACAAACACACCAAAAGAAATAATTGAAAAGGCACCTTACCTTTTGAATACATTGCGTACAATTTATATTTTATTGAGTTCGAAACCGAGTCTCTGCGTTGCAAAAATTTGCAGGAATAACATATATCCTTTTACTCTACGAGCACCAGTTATAAATATATACAAAAAATTAAGGTATTTCATGAGAAGAGATATCATTGACATTTAGAATATCTTTTTAGGAGAATCGACCAGAATTTTAAAAAAAGTTTTTTTTACATATCTTCAAAATTTGCAGGTATTTATAATTTTGTAAATATTCGGATTGCGTTCGGTTTTTTTTTTGTTGTTTGCATATTTTTAGTATTTTCAAAACTGCTTAAAGATATTAATTTATAAACGACGGAAACATTTTTATACACTATAATCATATATGAATATTTGACTTTATCTCAAGTCCCGACAGGACATTAATATGAAATAAACTATAATTCTAAACGAAATGTTAAAGAATTAAATTAAATTAAATGTAAAAAGAAAAAACTAAAAATGTATTTAAAAAGGTATTTGTGTCTGGAAGCTTGACCCTCATTACTATACAATTTTGTAGAAATAGTATGATCTAATAATTTTTGGAAGGGTTGGACGGCAAAAAAATGTTCCTTCCACCTACCTACTTTATCTTAAAAATGTAAAATTTCATGATTTATGATTTGATAGCCCATTTGGTAGGTGGTTGGATCACACATATATGTTGGGGTATAACAGCTTCGGCTACGTACGAAGATAGCTTTTCTAATGTTGATATTAAAATAATTTATTCTTTGGTCAATTTTTAAGTTATTTGTACTTTATATTTATTTAAATTTTTCAGGAATTTGGACACAAAAAGCTCATTAAATAATCAAACAAACGACGCTAAAGATATCTCAAGTGACAAAAAAAAACCGCATATAAAGAAACCTCTGAATGCTTTTATGTTGTATATGAAGGAAATGCGAGCTAAAGTAGTTGCCGAATGTACCCTTAAAGAATCGGCAGCTATAAATCAAATTTTAGGGCGACGGGTAAGCGAATAGTAAATAAACTCTGTATTACAATGTGTACCCCATAAGCTCAAAAATTGTATCCCTATAGATACGAATCGAAACGAAATGTGAGAAATAACAAATTTTGAACGGTTCACCTAAACTAATTTCAAAATATAATTCTAATGAATTCCATTATTAATTATAGTGGCACGAACTTTCCCGCGAAGAGCAAAGCAAATATTACGAAAAAGCTCGTCAAGAGCGGCAATTACATATGGAGTTATATCCAGGGTGGAGCGCACGAGATAACTACGGTTATGTCTCAAAAAAGAAAAAGCGTAAAAAAGACAGATCGACAACGGATTCGGGAGGTACTGCACAAAATTCTCAAATTAAAATTTTTTATTTAAATTGCATTTTACTATTATATTCTTTCATAAAATCACTAACACTTACATTGTCAAGCACAACTCTAACATCCACAAGTAACCTACATTAATTAGAAGTAAAAATACATCAAAAACATGTCCTTTAGTAATTTTTGTAAATAATTGAAACAAAAATAAGGTTAACTTAAGCTGCAGGCTGTACAAATGAACTAATTTACACTTGGAAAAACTAAAATTTTATTTTTGTGTGAAAATAAGATTGGGTTGTTACGCCTACATATAGCTATTGATAAATTTGGTATTTCTTTTTTAAAAATTCTTAAATCCCAAAAGATGTTAAAAAGTTTATTTTAGTAATGGGAATATATGATTTACAAACTTATATTTCTTCCAAACAATAAAAATTACAAAGTCTTATAGATTAAATTTTATATATGCCTAAAATGGTGTTACCATTTAAAAAATTGTCTCCTAGAAATATTGATATTCAATCGTTACCGAACCAAAACGTTGGTAAAGAAAATTTTTACGTTTTTTTAAAGAAAACTTAGAATGTACGTCTCTTAATATTTTAGAGCATTCATGTGACAATTAATAGAAAACACGGAAAAAATAAAGAACACATGTACACTACACAAATACAATGGAAACAGATTATTGAAAAATTAACATCCTATAATTCGAACTTATAAAATGGTATATTTTGGTTTATTGTTTGATTTATTAAGGAAATTTTCATTTTAGATTCTTAAATTTTATTATTACCATAACAATTTAAAATTGGGGATATGGCATTAAATTGGCGGAAGCATGCACCCGAATCGATCGATCAGTCCCAGCTTTTCAGTTTCTTGCCGCAGAAACATAGTCAATATATAGATCGTTGCATTTAGATGTATAAAAATATTTAAAATTTTGAATTTTTACGTTGATATAATAACAATATTAAACCGCATATTAAAAAAGGTCTAAGTCCGTCGACACGTCATTGTTTAAATTTATATCTCGACATTTATTTAGTATAGTTATGGAACATACTATTACATATTGTATTTTTAAATGTTTCAATGGAACGTTTTAAATTTAGTAAAAATATACAACATTTTGATTGTTTGAAACATGTAAAAATATATGATTTTTCATAATATTCGATTTGCGTATAAATTTCTGTATAATAATGAATCCAAGACAAATACAATTTCGAGATGGTTTTTACAGTTATTTTGTCTGGAAGTTTTATTGACGGTTGATAAATATTTTATAACAGGTAATCAAAAGTTAGATAGAGATAATTTTGTCTATTGACATAAACTAATGGCCTTTGATAATAGGTATTGGGGAAAAACACTGACAAGATGTAGGTACAAATTGTTGAGTAGATACATTCATCTATGGCTAATATAAATGGTCATTAATTAAGGGTTATTAACGAATGAACGATTAAATAGCCCTTTAGTGGCTAATGCCCACACATAGAAGCTATGCAGTTTAAGTTTTAAAAGCATATAAAATTCTAAACTTAAAATACTAAATACGCAGTATTAGCTTATAAGGTTTATTTTTTAGCAACACACCAGTATCAAACTGTTAAATTAAAAAAGAACTTTGTCCTTAAATTAACCCAAAGTAGAATTAGAATATAATTATTTGGTTGGTTACATTTTCAATAATTTCAATAATTGCCTTATTGTATAATATGTTTTCCGCGAAACAATACGCTTATCCCACACCCAGTGGCATGCCTTGGGGCGTGAGGAGCAGGCAAAATATTACGAATTGGCGCGACGAGAACGTCAACTTCATATGCAAATGTATCCCGATTGGAGCTCTCGTACAAATGCCTCCCGTGGCAAAAAGCGGAAACGGAAACAAGATACCAATGACGGAGGTTAGCCACATTTTCGTAAACTATAGTACAATAAAAAAAAACAATTTTAAGAAGATCAGAAAAGAATCAACTATGAAAAAAAGTTTAAAGACAAGATATAAATAAATTCTGTATGTTCGATATGTATGAATTAGTTTATTAAATATAAAAACGTCTTAAAACATATCACGTGCAAGCTTACATTGGATACATTGGATAAAATCAAGAAATTTTTGCATATACAAATTACAATAGCAAAATTCAAAATTGAACAAAAAATTTTCCATTTTCAACTCTATAAAATTGTTAGTGTTCCATTTATATTACTAAGTCGGCATGCGACGTTTATAATTTTCGCATGTAAAAGATATATAATGGCTTTTGCATGTGTACTTATATTATTAAGGATGTATTGAAATTATATTAAAAATATATTGATTATAGTTTTACTATTGGCACGCTTTTTGTAATTTAGAATAAACCATAAATTTTAATCCATATTTTTCCCATTATACCATAGTTTTTTTAATTTGTACTTGAAAAACAATGTAGTTAACTTAAAACTCTTTCATTTTGAATAATAAATATTTTAATTATTGCATATATTTTTTTCTTGATTTTAGGAAATAATATGAAAAAATGTCGAGCTCGATTTGGATTAGATCAACAAAATCAATGGTGCAAGCCTTGCAGGTATGTTTCAGTTCATTGATATCTATGTATGTATTATTTCCATACCCAGAATTTAAAAGTCTAAATTATGGGCATTTCAAGATTCACGCAAGCGTATTTCATCATAAAAGAAAAAGGATGTTGACATTTACGGAATAAAAATTATGTTATTGGTTTTCTTCTTTATGTTGAAATATTTGTTATCCATTTTTATTAACTTTTAAATTTGACATTGTATACAAATTTTGGGATCTCTTGGTGTCTTGGTAATCATCATTTATGTTTGTAATAGTCCGATTCATTTGTATACCCCTGCAGAGGGTATTATAATTTGTTGACACAAGTGTGCAGTGAAGAAGACATATCCGACACTAAGCACGATAAGCACGTCCGCTTGTCCTGTCTGTTTCTACGCAAACTGATCTCTAACTTTAAAAGTTATTGACATTTAACTTTGCACACGCGCTTCTTTGTGTATAATTCAGAAAATCCCGGGTCGGTCGACTATATCCTATATCTGCCACACAACTGAACGATCAATGCCTTAACTGGTCTGATTCTGATTTGTATGAGTTTCGGCAAACTATAACCGAAATTTGCTATAGCAATAGAAACCGCTATTTAATTGCAAGGGTATATAATCGTTGGCTTCGCCCAAAGATAGCTTTCCTTTCTTGTTTTATTATCACTTCAATTAAACATTTTTCGCACAAAACTCAACTTTTATATCCGGTTCTCAAAAAGTACCTGTGTATTCTCTGTAAAAGGAAGCGTTTTCGTTAATGTATTTAAATTCTGAATCTACATTAACGTATTATTGTATTATATGCGTGAATCTCGGAGACGATTAAAAATATAAGCCTCAAAAATGGCATTTTTCAATGGCTCCCATTAAAAGCCACTTTTCAAAAACTTTTTTCTGCCAAATAATTGTTACGGGAAAAAATGTCAGCTAAATCAGGATGATTTTAAAGATTTTATAGATGGTTTTAAAAGGTTGTTTAGCCCTTTATCCGGCATGAAAACGGATTTCGACGCGGTTTTTTTATAATAATAAAAAATACACTTTTTTTTTGTTTTTTAATATTTTGATTTTTAAGGGTTTTATCAAGGATTATATATTTGTTGCTCATATGCATCAAATGTGCTATGGGCGAAAAATAGTTTGGATATAACCCCAAGGCAGATGGTATGACCCTCGATTTTCTTGGTGATCTCAAAAAACATGTCGATTTCCCCGAGTTGGGGCTCGCCGGTGACGAATCTCTGCATGATCATTCTCACCCAGAGGAGGTGAATTCAGCTTTTAACAAAATTCGCGGGAAAAAATGAGCACAAGCTTATTACAACACACTGTGAAGTGTGACGGAGTCACAAAATGAAAAAATGTTTGCTATAGAGCTTCATCAAGCAAAGACTTATCACTTTCGAGGTGTATGCTCAACCATATTCGCTTTTAAACGGTATGTTGCAGATCTGCATCACGGCCGGATAAAGGGTTAAGTTCCCATTTTATGGCAGTACTTAAAATATGCAACAAAATTTGGTTTCCTACAACAAATTTGTTCAGATATTTAAACTAACTGTTAAGAAGAGCCAAAAAGTAGATATTACTCAAATTAATTCCGTTTAAAAACTTACTTTATTCATAAAATTTTTCATCTGAAGGAACATATAAAAATCTTAACGGTGTTTATTTGTGTACCATGCAAGAGTTCTTAACAGCTATTTATATATGTTATTTATGCTCACAGCGACTTCAATGGGTTGGTATGTGTGCTGTCGGCCCAAGTCAAGGGAGTTTGTTTTCAAATGATCGATCATAAAATAGTTCATTTATTAGATTTGTTGTTGGTCCGATACGGAAAAAAGTTTTGTAAATTTATTCTTCATTTACGTTTTTATTTTGGTAATTAATTGGTAATTTTATTCGGTAATTATTGGTTCAACTAAGTGGAATATTTGTTGCTACTATTTTTTAATATTTATTTTATATTTTTGTAAGTAAAGATTTTACATAAATCTTCGCGACCAAACCGCCGGATTTCGAAGCTACTGTTGAGTCAGACAACAATTAATCGCCGGTGTTAGAGTGTGTGTCAAACAGCTCCTTAAGTGAAAATCACCCGACCAGGGGGAAAAGTTTTTTCTGTCGCCTCTATTAGGCTGCGTTTTATGACTTCTACCTAGGGTCTATTCCTTGACCCCCTTACTGCCAGTCGAGGTCTTCGAAAGAAAACGTTTGACGAAAGTTACGTTAGTAGAAATTGTACACCATTGTTGGCCATAATATAGCAGTAGCAGTGTTCGTCCGTTTTTGAACCCTGCTTATGTAGCATTATCCTCGAAGCCATTGATAGTCTTTAGTATGTATAATATGTAATATTATTACTTAAAACTCAACAACTGTACCCGATCCAATTCGAAAGTAACACATGTTCCTACTTTGCTATCAAAACCTTGCAAAAAAGGCTTCTATTGTAAAATTTGTTTTTTAGCATACTAAACTTCGTAGAAAGGCATCGATATGCCTAATTAAGCGTAATGGAAAAGTTGTTACTCGTGGTTTGTGGCTATTTATTTTTATTATATTATATATTATAATATAATATTATATAATATTATATATTATATTTTTATTATATTATATATATATATATATATATATATATATATATATATATATATATATATATATATATATATATATATATGTATATTTGTATGTATATATAATTTTTTGGTAATTTAATTTAAAAAACTAATTAAATTTGAAAAAACATAAATGTTAAGTTTTAATGCGAAATAATATAAAACGGAATATATTTGCGTTAAAAATAGGTAACACTCATCAAATATGGATAAATACGTTTTTCTTAATAGACTGAATTTATCAAAACTCGTTTATTCTTATCATTCAATCGTATGTCGCATATTATTCAAAATCATCAATATGATATTAAATTATTACACTTGCGTGAATTTTGTTTATGTATTGAGTATTCTGCACATTTAAAATGGCTACGAAAATACACAAATCCAAATACACAAACACCCAAATCTAGGATTCATTATGAAGTCTAAACGTGAACAAATGTAATGATTACTAATACATGCACGTTATGCAACCCTATAGAATTACTACCATAACAATTTATTTCCCAAGCTCTGGTATTATTATTACTATTGGAATAAATGTATATTAAGACGTACTCTATATAATAGATACTAAGGAAAAAGTATTTTGAATCGATTATGTAATCGTGATCGATGATCAGAGATGCGATTTGGGTATGAAGATTAAATACTAGTTATATTTTTCAATAGTTTCAATCAGAACTATTGTGGGGTATGCATATCTTAAAACCCATGTTAAAAAAAAAAAGTTTTCTCCAATAAATACGTATACTAAAATATATGTCAAAATATTAAAATAAGAAGTTATATGGCTGCTATAGGATAAAGTCGGCCGGTCGGTTGGACATTTTTTGTATGGGGACAGAGCCTCATAATAAGGGCTCTTAGTGAACTTCGATCTTTCTATTAGCAAAAACATTCAAGTTGTAGCATTTCCGGTCGTTTCGTTATATGACAGCTGTAGGATTAATCGACGGATGAAAGTCTGCTATATTCTATAGCTGCCATATAACTTTTTTCAAAATCCAATTTCTAGGGAGCAAGTCTGATTCTGAAGTTCTTATTACAATGGGCCATATACGATATTTGCTATATCTTTTACCAATAGTAATCTCCATTTAACTGTAATGGTATATAGACTTCGGCTCGGCGCGAAGGTAGCTTTCCTTTCTTGTTATTATTTGTATTATTAGTTTACTCTACGTATTACGTTTGATTATTCATGATCATGTTTATGGTGATTTTAAATATTTATATACACACTTGCCTGGCTAGACAAGGAATAACCTTTCCGTCATCCATTACCATTATTCAAATATATATCTACATATTTTAAAGAAATATGAATTGATAATTTGATATTAAAATTTAATGATCATTTTTAAATGTTTTAAATATTTTGAATATTATTAAACCAGACCAGTCCAGCTTGATGATACATAAGTACAAACAAATCTAAACATTTTAAGCTTTTACGTTTTCTATGTAAACAATCTAGGTGTTGCTTATGCGAAGGAAGCAATGAGAACGATGCATCGAGATACATATATATAGAATTATCATTAAGTTTATTCAAAATGGTGTGGTGGTGGGTCAAATATTGTTTAAAAAGTTTCGTTTTTATATCAGCGAGTAACTGAGCTACGAAAAGAGAGAGCGCACGCTCCTCTTAAAAATGTACCCCAAATTTCCAAAAAAATGTATGTTACAAACAAAAAATCAAAGGTAAAACGTTTTAAGACATTTTTTCCATGCGATGAATTAAAAATTTAAAAAAAAAAATCAAAAATGCCGGCCATTCCGAAAAAAGTATTTTTTAAAAAATCGAGTTCAAACACCTTGTCTAAAATCAACTTCCAATGGGTCCCTGCAGTACAACAATTGGTGTAATTTACGTAAACCAACTTCGAATTGGACAATATCTGAATTATTTAATGTCAGCTTATAGAACCCGGGTTCTACTCCCGATTTCTTTAGTTAGCTTAAAATCTCTAATTTTAACTTCGCCTAAAGTTAACTTTCCTTGTTTCTATATAACCGCTTAGAGATATTCCATTTTTATAATTAAATAACAAATTGTTCCATGCTAAATAACAAAAACTATAATGAAATATTGTAAGCGTTTTCGAAACCAAAAAAGTTCGCAAAGCTAGAAACTTGTCTTTATTTGGGATCTCGAGGTAAACGCATTTAAATTTATGGTATGAATTTTTCTTTGAGTGTGCATTTGTCCAATAGGGTGATCACTATTTACATAACATAGATTACTAACCCAAGAGCAAAAAAAAAAATCTAAAAAATCTTGTTTTTCGACTAGTGAAAGTTTTCTAATTTTTTCAGGATATTTTTATTTAACTATAACATTTATTAAGAAAATGGGCAGTATGGATAAAAAGAAGTGTCGTGAAGTAAAGTAAAAATAGATTATTATTATTACTTGGTGTATTAGTTGCGATCAAACAGTTCATAAGTTAAACTAAAACGGCATAGGAATATAGAGTTTCAAGCCCGTGTATTACGAATGTTTTATTTTAAGCTTGTTATTATTATGAAAATATGGTCAAAAGATTTAATTAAAATTTTTTTTTAATAGTACACCAAGATCGTTAACCTGTTTTAATTCTATAACGCAATTCCATAAAGAAAGTACGCAAGCTTGCACTTCGACGTTTTATGGAATTTGTACGATACCATTTTTGTAAATTGTTCAAATTGGACTAAATGTTGCATGGGCATAAAACAAGATTTGTGTATATATACAGTTGCGTTCAAAATAATAGGAGTGCGTTTGCACATCGACTTCTCCTGTTTGTAGCAAAGTTATTTGTCAATTTTTTCTGCTTTTTTTTCCACTTCTTTTGCTAATGGGTATATTCTAAGGAATACCACTAATTTTATATAAATCATTCCTTTATTTTTAAGAATTTGAAAAATTACAAAGCAGGTCGCATTTTTAGTTGTTAAAATAATAGCAGTGGTCAATAAAATACGTTCATGAAGACGAATTATGCAAAAATTTAACAAAGTTATGGCCGTAGTAAGCCTTGTACACCTGAGCGGCGTTAATTAATCCAATCCTTGATTTCGAGTGGCAAAAAATATAAGGAAGTTCAAAGTGTTATCGGGTGCGGGACTTCTATGATCTGCAATGCACTTAATTATTCATTTAGGGCTGAAAGATCCTAAGGCTAAGTAAGATCCTAATTTAACAGCTTACAGCCCGAGGAAAATTCCGTTTCACACTAATAAACACATAACCGCTCGAATTGAATTGGCAAAACGCCATGTAAAATGGACAGGTGAAAAATAGCGCAATGTCCTGTGTTCGGATGAATCAAAAGTAGTTATGTATGGTGGCAAAGCTGCTCGACAGTATATCAGAAGACCACCCAAAGCTGAATTGGATTCAAAATTCTGTATAAAAACGATCTAATACGGTGGGGCCAGCATAATGATTTTGGGATGTTTTTCCTATCATGGTGTAGGGCCAACACCCTTGATGATCTCTTGATATACTATATAAATAATTAATTTTTTAAAAAGCTCTGCAGTTGTTTATTCCAATTTTATGCAATGGATTTCTGATAGATTCCTTTCACGTGTGGGGAAAGATCGAAGTTTCGAGAGATAAAGAAAAAAGATCTTCAGCACGCAGCCTGGTACTCCATCGAGACCTGGCGTATACACAAGTTTTACTTTCAGAAGTTTTCATAACAAACTGCATACGGAGAAAGATGATCTGAAAGTAAGATTGGCTGATTGAATATTATATGTATAAGTCTGATCCATAATTACAGAAAGTGAATACGTTGTTGCAAGAAATTTTGAAAATAGACTCAAACTGGTCTGATAAGTGGTGGCAGATAAGTTTTTAAACGAAAATAAGGAATGAAAATATACTGTTTACGCTTTGAGCCTACAAAACTATAAAACTGTTTCAAGTCCTGGGTAAATATGACCGAGCTACCAAGTATGTATATTGTAAAAGTGACACATCACATAATAATCAAATAATAAATTTAAGTTTTCTAGAATTTTACTAAGGCGGTTTTTTAATCGGTGCATGTCGAATAACCGGACTACTAAAATTTAAGAATTGTGTTATTTTTTAAAAGTCACCCTTTGAAACCAACGAGTCTTGAAGCTACGCGGTTAGACTGAAAGTCGATACAAGTAACGGTTTCGGTGGAAAAGACTTTTGTTTTATTATATGAATGCCCTGCTGTCGAGGTGACTTTGGAAAGGGTGATCAGGATAAGATTCACAACTCAAGTCTAAAAGCCGAGCTAAAAAATTTGTAACAAGCTTAATTCGACTAAATATCATGGTGTGTTGAAAGATATACCTTTTTTCATATTATTTTATATAAATTTTAAATATTGGACCAAAAGCGGTCTGGTAGAATAAATTAGCAAATAGCAGAATGCGTCTCTAGCAGGTCAGACATAAGATTTAAAAACGCCTGATTAGCGGACCCCTTATGTGGTCTGGCAATTTCAACTATTTAAACCGCAATTTTTATCTATAAAGATGAAGTCATGTCTAAAAGTGGTGTATCTATCTTCAAAGTGGGGGAAAAACTTCAGAGCTAAATATTTTGGGCTTTGACTAGGTTTTTATAAAGACAATAATAAGGAATACAAAAAAGGAACTATCAAATATTTTACAAGAAATTTTTAATTTTTTGTAAAAAAATTTGTTTATTGCCTAGATTAAGACAGATCGCAAATAAAAACAACTTTAAAAAAATAATTTTTTTTTTTGTTGAAGAAGAGGAAGCTGACTAGTCAGAGGTTCTTGCTTTTGAGAGTTTGATTCCCGCAGACGTGGTAGATTTTTTATCATAATACAAATATGCCTTTCGAATAACAAGATGGACCGACTGTCTGTGCCTATCAGAAAATCATTTATATAACTTATTAAAATCCATTTTATTGGGAATTGGTCCGATTTTAAAACTTTACTGCTGTTGTACACAACAGGTAGAAAACGTCACATAACAACAAGACACAGCAACAAGCTTATAGCTTCGGCTTTTGCCGAAGTCTGTTTCTTTAGTGTTAGTTTAATTAGTGTATCGGGTAGCCCCTCGTCGGACCATCCGACGGAAATGGCTTTACTAATAAATGAAAAGAGCAAAACATACCTACACTAATATAATAAAGCTAAATAAAATTATTATTCACATATTTGACTACACCTTCTTCTATTTAATGCTGACACTTGACAATATTACCTTTGGACTTTTAATTGACATACGCTTTGAAAAAATCTAGTCCCAATTTGACTGTCATTTCAACTGTAAACAACAATGGCGGCAGCGTTGGCATCAACAGCAATGCAGCAGCTAATACCATTGGTGTTAGCATGTTAGCACCAATTGTAAGTGGCATAGGGGGTACGGTAATGTTACCCAACTCCTCATCTTCGTCCTCTTCATCATCATCCACCTCGTCTTCTCATACACATGCACAATTGATGGCTAGCAGTAATGGAAATGGAGTTGCTTCTTTGAATGGCATATCAGTCCCCGCTGGAGGTGGAGGTGGTGCAGCGAGCGCATGTTCTCAAATGTCGCCACAGGCACCACCGACATATGTTAATTTGTAAATGCCCTCAGAAATAAAGAAATAAAGTATCTGATGATTCAGGATAATAAAAAACCAATAAAAAGATCAGCCAAAATAAACATCTTCAAGGTGCCTCAACTCCTAACCAGTAAATAAAAGATTATCTTTAAATTAATATTCATATCAGGGCTTGTCAAATTAGACATTACTTTTGACCTTAGATACATACATATTGTATGTGCATGAGAAAAGTTCTATAGCGTCATATTTAAAAATGTATAAATTACATCTAATTTTATTTAAAAAAAGGTTCCTTATCGTATCGTTATTAAAATAATAAAAAAACGATTTTTGGAGACTATATGGTAATGCATGTAGTTACTGCATTATAAATTGAATTTAAAAAATTACTAAATAATTATACAGGCCAAAAATAAATAATATCCACGAATAATTTTGTCTATTCAAAAAACGGTATTTATCCCTGTTTCCATTATTAAAACAATCCATTATTAAAACTGAAGACGATTTTAGGAGACTAGCGGGGAATGTATGTCATTAATGCATTATAAATTTGACTTGAATAATTCTAAAAAAAAAAATAATTATAAGGCCTCACAATATATAATATCCCTGAATACTTTTGTGTATACTGTTTATTCGATCATATTTTGAATTTTGTGTGCTCTATTAAAACGAATAAAACTCGTTTATGGTAAAAAATATTCACATATGAACGAAACAGATAAAATAATTTTAATTATTTAATTTTATCTAATTATCTAATTTTACAAAATGAAAACTCAGAGAACGAGACAATTCAAACTATAAAATAAAAAACAGAACCCTGAAATGACAGGTAGTGGTCGAGGATATTTATATAATATTATATTTATATTTAAATAATATAGGGAAACTTCCTACTTTTATGCACTCAATTAATTTTAATTTTACTTTTCAAATTTAAGTTTTATTAATTTTATGCATTTTCTATTCTAAACTTTTTGATAAGGATTGGTCGATTATATTGAATCCCATAAGTAGTATGGACACGACATGAAATCTCATACCTTCGCGTTTTTGGCAGAGTAGTAAAAAACTCTTTTTTTGTATATTTGATGTGAAAATGGTACATTCTAGTTTTTTAAGTTTGAACTGCCTACAAAAAATCGATATATTGTAGAATTTTATGATTTACCTTTCTTAAGTTATTAGAGCATCTGTTTATGCGGGAGATTATTTCAAGAGCTTACAAACGTTATGGAGAAGGTAAAATTATTCGTGGAGACAAACCGTCTGTCTGCCTGTTTTATTAATAGTCGCATTTTCTGCGATTCTTCGTATCGAAGTAGGTCATTTTGCCGTTACATTTAATTCAAGATTCAGTCTGATTTTTAATAATTATTGTGGCATATAAACTAAAACATAAATGTTTTAATTTACAAAGAAAATTTTATAAATACATTAATTCTATAAAATTTATTGCTTGACAACCCTGATATTATTGTTAATGTATATTCATTTAAGTGTTGTGATGTTCAATATTGATAATGAACTAGAGCTTTGCTTAATATTGTTATTGTGTTTTAATGTGTTTTTGTTATTATGCATTCTCATTGGGGTTTTGATGCAATTTTATTTTTTTACCATAATTAATAAAGAGCTGCACGACATTTCTTATAAATTTTGTATTCCATTTTCTTATGTTTTTTTTATATTAAAAGCTTGCTAATTGGTAAAATCTACGTTACAACTACTATATAGGTATAGTGTTATTTAAAGGTATAATCTTAAGATATGAGCTGAATGCTTTTTAGATTTATTATGTAATTTAAAATGTTTGAAAAAATGCGAAAAATTTTAAGAAACTTGAAAAGATTTGAAGCCTTACGTTGTATTGTAAATAATAAAAACACTCATTAAAATCATTTAATCAATATTTATGATACTGCAAACGTTACGTTATTAGTAACAATAAATAATATACATATTGTGTTGATTTTAGTTTTTTGGTTACAGAAGACGACTCTTGATAGGTACATTAAATTAATGAACCAAAACTTTTTATAAATAAAAAAGGAAAAAAAAATTAGTTTACTGGTTATATAAGTTTTAAAACACCAAGTTATGTGCATAAATAACTATTTAACAGAGTGGCGTTTCAATGGAATATTTATATAGTGGAATTTATTTTATACACTATTTTTAATTTATTATTACGTTCAAAAAGGCTATATATATATATATATTTATATAAATATTATATATATATATATATAATTATATATAATTATAAATATATATATATTATATATATATACAATATACATGTATATATATCGCCATCATCATCGTCAAAAATTTATATGTGTATAAATATATACTTAATTTGAACGTAGGAATTTTTCAACCTAAAAATGTAAAATAAATACCCATATAAAATATTTGCATAAATATTTTTTGCATATATATACAATAGTAATTATTTTAAAATTTTTTTTGCGTATTATATGCATGTTTATGCATATTAGTAAATTAACGAAGTTCGTGCATTTTTTAAGTTTTTAACAATTCCAGCATGCATTCGATATAATTTTGAATGATTAACTTTTTTAAATATATAGATTACAATTTTTCTCGTTTAAATAAAATAACCATATGCTTAATTTTTTTTTTAACGCAGGCGCAAAAAAAAATGTGTTCGTTATATGGAGGCGATGAATGGAAATGGTACTATGGAAGACGGAAGTGGTCATGATGATCAAGGAAGCCAACTAAGCGATGAAGACGATGATGATGACGATGATATCCCACTTGGCGAAAGCTGTGGGAGCCCCGACGAAAATAGCAAAATAGAAGATGACGACGCAGAATCTTTAAATCAATCCATGTCCAGCCCAGGTGGTCTTAGTAGTTTACAAAGCCCGTCGACAACAACGAGTCTGGCCAGCCCTCTTAACATAAATATGAATACCATAGCTCCGGCTGTATTTTCTTGCGTCAGTGCAGATCAGTCATCTAATCTTCGTACTAAATCAGTTTCCCTATCAGGATCGAGCAGTGGGTCAACTTGTAGCATAAGTACTACTCCGAATACCTCAAGTACGGTGTCGCCAGTAACAGGTACGACGGGCCCGTCTCCGAATTCCGCAAATGAACGTGCCATGATGCTGGGAAATCGGTTTAGTCACTTAGGAATGGGGTTAAGTCCTCCTGTAATAAGCACAACTAACAACCAACCTGAACCATTTTTTAACACAAACCCTACAGTAACCAACAACACATTCCCAACGTTGCCTAAAATTATTAATAGTAATTGCAATAATTCAGGTGTACTGCCTAAAGCTCCAGTATCAATCATTTCGCGTAGTCCCATTGGTGCTAATCCAAGGGATATAAACAATCCCCTTAGCATTAATCAATTAACTAAAAGGCGTGAACACCAACATTTTGATGTAATTGAAGCCATAGATTCAGACGCAATTGTTTCTTATGCCACTAAATCTCTTATCCATCAAGTATCCGGAAATAGTTATCAAGCTAACCACAGTCTCTTAAGTAGCAATTTGAATGAAAATTTTCAACTGCAACTAGGTAGCCCTGTGGAATTATCAAAAAATTTTAAGCCGCCTATGAATTGTGAAACTGTTAACAAAAGCGAATGTAATACAAAATCGGATGGGAACCCGAATGTTTCGATTACACCAAGCGCTGGCGCTACCGAAACTGGAGTTATTAGCGTATCATAGGAGTGCTTAAATAAAAATAATTTAATCGATTAATTTTGATTAAATGACACTCTTTATGAACTAACGTGCAATAAATATCTGAACATCGCCATATCTTCAAATAAATGGCCATACAAGTGCCAAATTTTATTTATATTTAATTTTTATCATTCGATATCAAACATAAGTGATGGCTAAAATCCCATATCTTCCTTTATATTAAATCCAACAAAAACCTTAAGCAAAGATATGTAACGAGCTTCACAAACGAAAAAAAATATATTAAAAAAAAACATACATGCATACATATATGCTTTTAAGTATCCACTCAATGTTCTTATTAATAAAAATGTTTTAATTTTTGATCAATCAACTGAGAAGCATTGTTATTTATCTCAGGTTTTATGTTTTCGTGAAAAAATTATTTAAGCCTTTCTGATTTACCGTTTGCAATATATATTTTAAAAAATTTTTTTATTCTTATAATATATACCCAAAAAGAAATAAGTAATGTGTATTTATATCATAAAGTAAAATTCAAAATTATAATTTAGGAAAGCATAAAATTGTTCTAAAAGACGGGCTCTTTTTATCCATATGAGTATATTAGGTTTATTTTATAATTGCATTCCCATTAATATTAAATTACAGGCAGTCGTTTTTGTTATTTTAAAGTAAAAATAAAAAAAATATAAGATCAGGAGCATAGATACATTATATTTATTATATTATATATGTATGTATAAGATATTATATAAGATTTAATATATAAATATATATATTTATATATTATCTATATATGTATATATACTTTATATACTATATATATATTTTAATCAAAAAAGGGAAAAACAATATTTTTCCGAATATAATTTCCTTACATCGTTTATATATTTCAAAACGTGTTTGATATCTTTAATGTATAATTGTATCGCGTACAGGTTATAAAATCTGGGCATTTGATTTTGGCACTTGCCAAAGATAGTGTTCCTTTCTCCTATTTTTTTATACACAAATAAATTTTATTTTAATAGATTTCCATGAAATAACTAAAATAACATGTGTTTAGTTTGCTTTTTGTTCCAAATCTTTTAAATGTTTAAAAACCCATAAATATTTTTTTCTATATATTTCATGTTAATTTTGTAGTTTGTTGAATTTAGTGCGGCCCCAAGCGGCGTAAAAATATTTAAAAATAAAATATGCAATAAACGAGAAAATGAATTCTTTATGTCCATATTATTATCCATAACACATGTATGAAAATTTTAATTTCTTTTGTTTCAAAAAAATGGGAGAATATTAAAAAAGTTGGGAATATATTTGTAATTTTTGATCAGTATATATAAGTGATTGGTTTCTATATTAAAGTTAATTTGAATGAACATCTTGCCAACGACACCAGCTATGACAAAATATTTTTTGTAAGTAAGGAAGAACAATAAGCAATTATTTTGTAAATAGGAAATGTGGTTAGATTGAAGGTATTGATAATGGTTACGAATTTATTCTCCATAAGACCTGATAGCGACAATTTTATTAAGTGAAACAATAGTGTTTAAATAAAAAACAAAAATTAAACTTGCTGGTTGGTAATTTTTTTCATCATAAATGAACTATGATTGAACGTATTTCATTACTAGTCCTCATTCAGTTATTAAATTATTTACATGAGTATTGATTTACGTCGTCAAATATTCTTGCATAACGATTAAAGTGGTTAGCACTTTAGTATTTGGTATTAAACAATAGGGGATTTTTATGACTATGTTTTTTGTTTTACTTATAAATGTACAGACTCTACTTAAATCCTATAGAGTTGCATAATTAGGTACTTAATTTAAATTTTTTTTTCGGTGGCTTTATGTATTTGAAAATAGTTTTATTTGCGGCAGTTGGATAAATTTACATAAAACATACTAGAGCCTTATGCAAATCTATAGATTTATTGCTGAAAGAACAAATACGGCACACGCGGCTTATTCGTTAATATTCTTTGTTATATGTTAGAATGGCATGGCTTTTAATTTAATTTAAAAAAAAACGATATGTTTGTTAAGGCATGCGATGGTTGGGTTTAAATATTAGGCATATAGTCAAAAAACCAAGAAAATTGGTTTCTTACGCTCGGGATATATTCTGAAATACAGAGCCTCTTAAAGATGTTCATTTCTAGATTGACTTGTCAAGTGATGTTACTTCGGAAAATACACCGAATACACTAAACTTTTGCTTTCTTTGAGTAATTTTACTTCGATAATAAAATATTACTTAAATAGCCTAAATTTCAGTTTAAATAATTACTAACGTAACGTATGGACTAGACATACGTCTTCATAAATAATTTAAAAATTTAAAGAAATTTATAAAGCCAGGTTTGCCTAACAATTTAAGGAGATTATATACCAATTAAGCTATTAAACATCGAAATATAGCTGTGATAATAAAACTACCGATTTATGTAGGGCTCTAGTCGCGTATTTTTATGTAGATGCATGTATGTATATAACGCTTATATAAGTGAATAAAATAATGACGAATCTGTGTTAGTATAGAGGTCAAATTGATATCATGATGTTTTGATTTAAATAAGGTATTAATTTTATATTCTGAACAATGTGTAAAGCCATTGCCAAAATAAAAGACTGTTTCACACATATTATATATGTTTGACTTTGATAAAAATTAACAATTGTACAGAATTGTATTAGGCTTTAAAGCGTAAGTAATTTAACTTGTTTAAGTGTATCTATCTTGTATCTTAAAGTAAACAAATTAAAATATTACAGATATGTGTAATTTAAACTTGTATATACATATCACTTATTTATGGAGATGTAAAAGTTAAAATGAATTTTGCAATAATTATAACTTTTCAAATAAATTCAGTAATATTAAAAAAAATAGGGTTATTGTTTACAATTGGCTTGAATTTTCTGTGTTTTCTACAATTTTTTAAATGAACTGTTATGAAATGTATTTTATTTTATTTATCGATAGTGCACTAAAAATAAAAATAATTCATAAAAGGTTAATTTTCAAACAAAGTTTTTTATCGATCGTTAAAAATCACATTCTAAATAAGAATTGATTAATGGGTTTGGTTCTTTAATAGTCTGAATTAATTTGTTAAAAATATGTTTATATTTGATTTATGTAAAGAATGGTTTATAATTAACAATTAAAAATAATTTAAAAATTCCAAAACATGTTCAATATGCATATATATAAAAAAATTTTTTTTTCATTGACCTTTCATTGAAAAACCTTCATTGATTAGTTGTTTTAATTCGGATCATGTATCATTGTATTGAATTTAAAGATTATATTTATCATGATTGATTGACTGATTGGTTTGTAGCCTTTGTGCTTTAAATAACTGTAGCTGTTAATAGAATATGTTTATTGTAGAATTAAAGTTTATTAGCATATAAGATGTCGCAATACAAATAAAATTAAGCAAAAGTAATTAACATTTAAGTTAGTTATAAAACTAATGTACGAAATGTAAACATAAAATAATATACTTTAATAAAATGAAGCAATGTTGGAAATAAGTGATCTATTACTGACTGGCTTTTAAACTATTTTATTTAAACTGCAAATAAAAAATTCTAGATTTTGCGTAATGTAATTCATTTTTGAATCTACAGGTCTAAATCGAAAATCTTAGTTTTGAGTCTTTTTAAATAAAAAAATGACGACCGCTTGATAACGAAATCGTTTTGTGGCATGGCGGCCCTACGTTAAAGCTTTCTGTATACCCAAGCATTTACTAAGTATGCCGTGAATATTTAAACAACACAATACTGTTCGAGGTCAATTTATTAGGAAATGTAAGAATCTTTATTTGATATATGGTATATGTATTATAACTTCATTCGACTACGGATTACCACTTACTGATCTATTAACAAAAAGCGAAGTTCTAGTTAGGGGTTGCCAGACGTAATTTAAAAGGGTACATGCAGCGTTGCCAGTAATATTATATTAATATTCTCAACAAAAACTCAAGTCCCGTCGTCGTGCCAACGGAGTTGGCTTAAACAGCCGTTTACTCCACCTTGGATCCCGAAGGAAAGGGAAAGACTAATCCGTTTTAGTACCTCGTTTTATTCCTCCAAACTCTCGTACGACAATGAGCACGCTAAGTTTTCGCAGCCATTGTAGTCGCAAGTTGTAAAACTTGCGATGGCGACAAACAGTGTGCCCGCACATTTAGCTACCAAATCCTATCACTTTCGGATTGATTCACAACACAAGTTCATCTTAAAAAAAATACTGACTACGCCTATCGATTGTAATATTCGATCCGCGCCATCCCCGACCCCATGAATAACCGATTCACTCAAATCCAGAACTGCAAGTTTAGAGACGGGTCGCATCATTGTCCTCGATAGGCCGTTGTCGCTCACGTGCATCTTGGCGCGCCTGACGACTCCATCTGCTCCGCCACGATGCCCTTGAACCACTCTCACCCTGGTGGATGGGCTCCGTTCTTCGGCACCACTTCTCTCGGCGCACAAGCGTAGGCAGGTACTCCATGACTCACCTCCTCCAGAAGCGGTCTCGCAGCAGGCGAGCAATCCTCCACTGCTTTCTTGTAGAACCTTCCATGGGCAGCTCCGCATCCAATCCAGGCGTATTCGGCAAATTGGCTACTCCCTTGAGAAAGTCATTTGGCGTCAACGGCGCCTCCTGTTCCGCATGCACAGGCAAATGGGTAAGCGGACGCGAATTCACAACATTCTCCGCCTCAATCAAGAGACTCTCCAATACATGGTCCTTCGGTGCAACTTCCTTCAGGTTATGACTCTCTTGACGCACTGCACCATGCGTTCCCATACTCTGCCCTCAGACGGGTTCACTGGGCAATTGAAAACCCATTCTATGCTTCTGCTTGACAACTCACTCTGAATCTTCTCCATCTCGAACACGTCACCAAAGCGTCTGGCTTCCCTGTCACCTCCCACGAAGTTCTGGCCGTTGTCGCTGCGCAGTCTATGTACTGGCCCTCTACGGCAGACGAAGTTCCTGATCGCAAATATGCAGGAATCCGTCGAGAGGTTATGCGCCAGCTCCAGATGAATCGCCCTTGTCGTCAAGCACGTGAACAAGGCGACCCAACGCTTCTCCTTGTGACGGGACACAGTCACCAACAGTAACCCTAAGTAGTCCAATCCAGTGTACTTAAATGGCCATCCACCCACATCCAATCTGTCCTCTGGATGGGGTCTCATTACTGGCGGCATCGGCCGCACTCGCTGCAACTTGCACTCGTTGCACGATGAGATCACTCTCCGCATCACTCGCCTCATCTTCGTGGCCCAGAATTGCGTCCGGATCTCAGCGATCGTAGCATCCACATTTTGATGCTTCATCCTGGCGTGGAAATGTCGCACAATCAGCTCTGTGAGACAGTCCTGTGTGACAGTATTACGGGCCCCCTCGCACTGTACGGCATGCACAGTGCGGCATCAATTCTGCCGTAAACTCGCAGAATCCCGTTCTTGTCCAGGTAGGGTACCAACCCTCGAATGTCGCTCGAGCTCATCAGGAACATCTGGAACACTGTCAGTTCTTTCCTCAAGCCCCGGCCAGCTGGCTGATGGCTGCCTTAAAAATGCAGGTCCTCTTAGCCACCTTGAATCCTGGCTAAGGTCGACTCCCCTCTGCGACCGCGTTGCATTATCCGCCGCATTGTGATGATGATGGCCACACTGTGCTCCTCCTTGACAGTGTTCATCAGCATGGTTCCGAGAACTGCTGCCTGCAGCTCCAGCCATGGGATCGTCATTGTTCTCATCGGGGCGCACTTCGTCTTTGCACATACGAAGCTCACCAGCACCTTGTCGTCTTCATATGTGACCCTCCAATAGGCCACCGCCGCGAATGCTGCCTGACTAGAATCCACGAAGACGTGCCATTCTATGGCCCGGACTGCTCCACGCCCAAAATAATGGCGAGGACATCGGAACTGTCCCACGACGTCCATCTCTTTGCGCCAAGTCGCAAAAGCTTTGGTTAACTCCTCTGGTAGTGGTTCGTCCTACTGAATCTTCTGCCTCCAAATCTCTCGTAGCAACAGCTTCGCTGTAATCATGAGGCAGCACAGGAATCCCAGTGGATCAAATGTTGACATCACCAGACTCAAATATTCCCTCTTCGATCTCCACTCAGAACGCTGCTTGGCACTCGATGATACTCCACGTTGAATCTGAAATCATCCGTTGCTACCTGCCAACGCATTCCGAGGATTTTTTGCTCAGCCTCACCCCATCCGACGCTCTTGACGCGTCCAGGTCCTAAAGCCGTCTCAACGGTGGGCGAGCTAGATGAAAACTAACATAACTCGAATCCAGCATCCGCATGTATCTCCTTCACTCGGGTAGGTACGCTGATAGCCGCGCTCTTTAGCGAAACTGTCCACATAGTCATCGACATAATGGTAGTCGGTGATAGCCTTGACTGCTCTCGGATCCGAATCCCGAAACTTCAGGGCATTCACGGTCTTCACGTTATGTGCAGCGCTCGGCGAGCATGCTGCTTTAAACGTCATTACATTCATCTCATAGACATCTGGATCTCTCTCGGGAACATCTGTCCTCGGGTCGGATCAGCACTTGGTGGAACACATCATTGATGTCACCGCAGACTCCGACTGCTCCCTCTCTGAAATAAAAGATCACAGCTGGCAAAGGCTTAAAGTGCTGAGACCCTTTGTCCAGCTCCGAATTTAGCGAGGTTCCTCCAACTTTGGCTGCAGCATCGAACACAAGCCGTACCTTGCCGCGCTTGTTGGGGGTTTCGACACCAAAATGTGGCAAATACCATAACCGGTCGCTCCTCACCGCGGCCTCATCCGGCTGCAGCCTTCTTGCGAATCCTTTAGACACGTAATCCTTTATAATCCGATCATATTCCTGCGCCAACGGCTCATTGCGCTTCAATTTCTTCTCTGTGCTGCTCTGTGGCAGCACAACGTGGACGTCCTTCCAAAGTGATCCCGTCTGGTAGCGACGCCCCACTCTCACCGTGGTGTCTTCGAGCATCCTTTGTGCCCGTACATCGTTGCTGGCTGCGACCTGTGGCGCGGGCTTCACTCCAAAGTTCTCCATGTCGATGTAGTCCTCCACCATCAGTTCCATCGCGTCATCCACTAACACGGCAAGTAGGCAGGACCTCGGTGATGGCGTAGTCGATTTCCCACTTACTGGCCCAAACACAACCCAGCCCAGCTCAGTTGCGGCCGCGTACGGTCTCTCTTTAGCGAACCGCCTCGTTGCTGTAGGACTTCATCGGCAGACGCGCATCCCAATGCACGCCCTGGACATCCTGTCGACTTAATGTCTGCATCGGCAGACTCAGGCTCGAAACGGCATACACGTTTCTCAATATGTGGCGAGTGGGCTTTCCAACTCCGCTTATCTTCAAACTCACCACGTTGGTAGGCTCTCTGGTTGCCTTACACCCAAACCTTTGGATATTCGGTCGGTCTCCTTGCACTCCAAGATCTCTTCGCACCTCATCATCGATCATCGTGACGGAAGATCCGTCATCTAGGAGCGCATACGTATCCACTTTCCGCCCAGCTCCGTACAACGTAACTGGCAGTATACGGAACAGTAGGCGGCCTCCTTCGCCGTCGACGCAGCTCAAATTCCTTTGCATGGGCGCTCCCGCTCCACGCGGAGCTCCTCTGTTCAGGCTATTTCTGGGAACGGCTGGCTGCTGGTTCCCCTCTTGGTCCCTGTGACCATCTCGTAGCGAAGGCATCCTGGCCGGGCTGTGTCTGGAAACTGCTGGCTGCTGGTTCCCGCCGTTACGTCTGAAACTACCTCGCTGCTGCGGCCTTCGCTCCTCGTCCGCGCCATGTAGCAGACGGTGATGCATCTTCCGGCATCCATTAATCTGGTACTCACCTTGCATATAGCAGGATCTAGCTATGTGCCCGCTTAGTAGGCATATGAAGCAGAGTCGGTAGCTCTTCACAGTCCTCCACCTTCCCGGCGGCGAATCTTTAACGAATTCTCTGCATCTCGTGATTCCATGTTGTCTTCCACAGATGGGACAACCTCCATGCCGATCATCCGGTTGATCGCATTCGTTATGGTCGATGCTCGCATGCAGAACTCAACGCCTCGGCTCCTTTCCCTCGAATTCCAAAACCGTGCGCACCACGCTTGCCTACTCCTGTAGCCACGCGCTGAATTGGACTACAGTGGGAAAGGGCACAATCGTTGCAGCATGCCTGGCCCAGTCCACTCGCTTGCTCGTAGGAAGCTTGGCCACCAGTTCCTCCATGAAGGTTGGGTTCCCCAGGTGCTGCTCCGCCGTCGCTGACTGCAAGAAGGCCGCGAGGTTACTCACTCGGGTAGCGAATGGAATGATCTTCGCCAAATTGTGCTCCTAAATTAGCTGCACTTCTCGCACACTGTTAAGGGAATGGCTGCGATCACGCTGACATTCCCTGGATGAATTAGTAGCGCCTTCAGTGTCTCACGGGCTTCATCCTTCAGCGCCTTCAGTAATCTTTGGTTGTTCTCAAGATCCGTGAAATTGTACGCTCGGATCGTCTCCACGAACGCACAGCTGAAGATCGGCCACTCCTCAGCGTGCCCTCCAAATACAGGCAAGTCCGGAAGCTTCCTTGGCCCATATGCTCCCTGGGTTCCATTCGGCGTCATCGTGGCGTAGGATCCAACAAGTGGCGATGCTGTTGCCACATTGTGGACGCTCACGCCCGGTAGCACGAATCCGTGCGTTGGCTGCGCAGTGCTTGTTGCACACAGTGGCTCCACAAACTGGTTGCTAGTTGTTAGCAATGGCGGTCCACTCCAAGATGGTGGCAGCGTGCAGGCCGCACCGCTCGCACCGTCACCGTTATAGGGCACCGACCCGACCCCGTTATGTAAGGCCTCTCCGTTAGATGTGGGTAATGGCGGCCCGCTCCAAGATGGCGGTCGACTCGACGCTGCACTGTTGGCGCCACCTGCGCTTGGGCCAACTGCGATTGACGCGCAATTGGCGGTGGTCACACTTTGCAGGGCTTCAACTTTTTCCAGCTCTCGCGGCCGAGTTCCTGCTCCACTACTCATTGGCTGCTGATCCGCTCTCGTTGTTATAGGGGTGGCTTCCCCTCCATTCAGCCGGGCACTTTTCCTGGGAAAAAGCTGCATCTTCCCCAGTTTCAATATGGCGCCGCCTGTGCGCGCTCCAAATGGCGTCTCCGACACCTTGTGGACGCTGGCTGCAGCCGTCGATGCTTGGCGCTCCTTGCGCCTCGTGACCGTTGGCTGCGATCTCAGCAAATGACGCTCCACTGCGATTTTTCGTCCGCGACCCGGTTGTACCGACGCTCGTCGCGACTCCTCTGCCAGTACGTAGCGCTGGCTGCGCTCACAAATCCTCCTCGCTGGCCGTCTAAGCCGTCACTCCAGTTCCTAGCAACTCTTTAACTGGCCGTCTAAGCCGTCATTCCAGCGCACGTTGCCCTTGCAGTCTCCCTCGGGTTGCGAATAAAAGATGTAGTCGCTCGATTGTCGTTGCCTTCAACGGTTACTAATAATAATAAAAAATACGAGCCACGCATATGTAATTTCCCTGAATGAATCACATATTATATTATCAACCCTAACAAAGTACGCATACCGATTAATTACACACTGCTGCTTACACGTAACTGCTGCTACGGGCTCTTTTTATGAAGTAATTCATAACGACATAATAAATCTATCCCTAAAACATTGACTCCGTCAACGCCAAAACCGCCATGGCTTAATATGGCTCTCTCTCTCTTTTAAAATAGGAAATCTAGAGCTTACAAAAAGTCTCTAAAGTCTGAAACCTTGTTACATCTTTCAAACTACGTTCTGATCCGCAACTAGTTTGTTGACCTTAACAATCAAGTTTATAAAAATTATATTACAAAATGCAAACTCAATTTTCGAAAAGATCCAAGCTCGTTTTTTTCTGTGAACTTTAAATGTAAGTCAAATCTTTTCCGCCCATCCCAGTCACATAATAACATTTCTGACCCTTCACATCTCGGTATTGCCAATCTTTTTGCGTAATTTTTTTAATCAACCTACTCATCTGATACATTTGATCCATCCTCTATGTATCTTATGACATTTCAGCGCAGTGTACCGCTTATTATCTTTTACTCTTTTGGATATCACGTCCTTGATCCTGTTTCCAGAATCAATGATCTTGGAGTTTGATCATAAACTTAAGTTCAATGATCACATTTCTGTGACAGTGGATAAAGGCGATGGTCTTAAAAATTTAACGATCCTTTCACCACCAGATACCTATACATCACTATAGTTCGTCCTATCCATGAATACTTCATTGAGCATTGAGTCGGTGCAAAAGCAGTTTCTATTATTTACATAAAAAACCTAAACTGTGATCCTGACAATCGGTTTTCCCCGTACCGCTGCAGGCTTAAATTGTTGAAGCTACCCCTCCTGAAGGAGTGCCAAACTTGTGCTGGGGTCATGTATCTAAGCCTGTAAGCCTGCTTATCCATGGTATGGTGGACTCCAAACACCTTTTACACCAACTATCTATTTCCATTCTGAATATGAAAACTAGGTCCTTCCGACCCCTATGGTTACCTGTTTGCAGATCCAATTATGCTGAATCTCTAAGCAGTGACCACTTTCTAATACTAATAAAACTATTTAATACTAACCGCAATCAAAATCAAACTAAGTACTTAAGGCCAATTGTCAATTATGCACATTGCAGACTGAAACAAATACACAGAGCACATAATACATACCAATGACACGACTTACCTTACTGACAATCTTATCAAAGAAGCTGCTTACATCAGAAAAATCCTCAAACAAAACAAACCTCTCCTCACCGTCAACCCAAAACAGTCCAATGCTGGAATAAACCCTTAAAAAAATAATTTCAACATAAAATATATTAAAATACAGAAAGGCAAATGCACTCTTTAGAAATGAATTTAAGCTCGTTTAACCAACTTCTATTTCTGCATTTACATCCGAGATCCAACCTAGTACATCAACGGAAAAAACTGGAAAAACATCAGACCCTTCTGAGGCTTAAATAATATGAAACATATCCACTCCATAATTTTTTTTTTTTTTTATATCATTTTTAATTTGTATTTAAAATCTGTCCAAGTGGACAATCATTAAATGGTTTGGGGGACCTTGACTTAAGGGAGGTACATGGAATGTATATCTTATGAGGTTGACTTAGGTGTCTATTGGTTGGGGAGATCAAGCGGGTGTTTCCTTTTCAGGCGTCTTGGGGATTGCCTATTATCTAGGAGGTTGATGGCCAGGTGGTTATCCAGTCTTTTTATGTATCTTCCGCTGAGACGGGTGATCTCCTCTGCTACACATCTAATTCCAAGCTCTTAATGGATTATTGAGTTTTCGTGGTACGGATGGGCGTTCGAAACTATTCTCAGGCATTTATTTTGAAATCGCTGTATTTTGATGCGGTTCGAACAGCTTGCCGTGCCCCACAACTGTATCCCATATGTCCAGATTGGCTTAAGCACTACCTTATAAATAAGAAGCTTGAATTTTACTTTGAGTTTGGACCTCCTTCCCAAGAGCCAATGCAGTTGCTTGAGCCGTAGGTTGGCCTGGTTGCGCTTATTGATTAGGTGCGGACGCCATGTGAGCCTGCGGTCCAGTGTCAGCCCTAGATATTTGGGAGTGTTATTAGTTTGGATGGTTTCCCCGTTGAGTGTGACGGGGGGCATTCTCCCCTGCGTAGTGCGAAGGTTGTTTGTGTAGATTTCTCCGCGTTCACCAGGATGTTCCATCGTTTCATCCATGGACCGAGGGCATTCAGTTGCCTCTGGATGATGGTTGAAGCTTCCAGAGGATCTGTGGCGGAGGCTAGGAAGGCGGTGTCATCGGCATAAGTGGCTACTGTGAGGTTCCGGGAGGGGGTGATGGGGAGGTCCGCTGTGTAGAGTGTGTATAAGATGGGTCCAAGAACACTGCCTTGTGGTAATCCTGCTCTTATGGGCCTAGGGGTGCTGATTGATGATCCGCATCTCACTCTGAATTCTCTTCCCTCTGTGTATGACTTGAGGAAGGCGAAATGGGAACTTGGGAGGTGGGTTTTAATTTTGAAAAGTAGTCCAGGGTGCCAGACTCTGTCAAACGCCTGTTTGACATCAAGCATAACGGCGCAGCAGTACTTCTTCTTTTCGAAGGCCTCAAGTATAGACTCAACAATCCGGTGGCATTGCTCAGGTGTTCCATGAAGGCGTCTGAAGCCAAACTGGTGGTCAGGGATCAGACCGGCCTCCTCCAATACCGGCATTACTCTACGTAAGAATACTCTTTCGAGTATTTTGGAAAGGATTGCCAGCAAGCTAATCGGTCGATACGATGCTAGGTTGTCTTCAGGTTTCCCAGGTTTTAGGAGGACAATTACTTCCGCTCGCTTCCACTCTTTAGGGAAGTACCCTAGACGAAGGCAGCTGTTGAATATGTTGGCCAGCCTTTGGGAGCAGATTAGGGGCAACATTTTCAGTGCTGTTGCATCGATACGGTCTGGACCCGGTGACTTGCCATTTTTTAGGGAGGCGATCTCCTGCGCAATCTCCTCTGGTTTGACGGGCTGTATTGGCGGGCCAGGAGCACTTGGGCTGTCTATGAACCTTATGGTTGCAGCTCTCTCTTCGCCAGTGCATCTGTCAAATGGTGAGAATGCACTATGTAGATGATCAGCAAAGGCTTCTGCTCTTTCGACCTCAGTCCGACACCAGGAACCGTCCACTATTCGCACGGGTGATATCTTCTTCACAGGTCTTTTTATGTGCCTCGTGACATTCCACAGATTGTGTTGCGGGTCTCCAGGTTCCAGCTCCATAAGGAATCTATCAAACGAGTCCTGCCGTAGAATGGATAGCTTGTCCTTCAAATCTTTGGTGGCACGATTAAGGGGTATCTGGGTACTGGGAGGAAAGCATCCAAAACGTAAACTTGGGGGCATTTGTGTGTTTTCCGGTGAGTCTTCTAAGCGGGGTTTTTCTGAGGACGGGGATGTTTAGGAGCAAGTTTACTGCGCTGTGGTCGGATAGCAGTTTATCATAGGTTGAGCATGTTATCTTCGAGTGTCCTATGCCCTTGGAGACGGCGAAGTCCAGCAGATCCGGCTGTTTTGAAGGGTCGGTAGGCCAGTGTGTGGGTTCTCCAGTGGAATGGCAGTCCAGACTCTTCCGCTGCAGGTACTTATAGAGCTTTATACCTTTGGGGTTGTTTGTGCGGGACCCCCACCAGGAGTGTTTGGCGTTAAAGTCTCCGGCTGCTATAAACCGAGGACCGAGGGACTCGAAGAAGTCCTGAAGGTGGGTCTCGGTTATCGAGTGTCTGGGTGGGAAGTAAACCGCACCAATGGTGATATCTCCCTGTGGGCTAGAAATCCTGGTCACGGCGCACTGAGCCCATTCCTCCTGAAACGTGGGAAGTTCCGTGTACTGAATGCCACTCCTGATGAGCATAGCTGCTCCTCCGCGTGCTCTGCCAGATGGATGGTTGGCATGTAACAGTTCGTACCCGCTAATTTTAAAGTAGGATCTGGGACAAAAGTGGGATTCCGAAACTAGAAGAACATCGATATTGTCTGTTTTGATGAGATGCTCTACTTCGGCTTTGCTCCTCTGCAGGCCGTTTGCGTTCCAAAAAACTATGTTAAGGCTTATTTGCATTATATTTTGTTGAGGATGGGAGCTATAAACTGCATCATCTGTGAGAACATCTGCGAAAACATCTGCGATATCAACTTTTCCATCATCCTCTCAATTGATTCTTCCATGCGAGCAAGCATCGTATCAAACTGGTTGGGTTGTGGGGCTTCGGGAGTGGTATGAGGGGTTTGTTGGGGATTCGTTCGGTGTCACTTGGTTTCCTAAGAGTACGTCCCTATAACTTGTACCATTAATGAAAGTTGGTATCTGGATGAGACGTGGTTTGTTGCTACTCTCATCTGGTCTGGCTTTAGGAGATTGCTGCGCTTTTGCCTTTTTGTAGGCAGGGCATCCTTTGAATGACGCAGGGTGATCAGCTTGGCAATGTAAACAGCATGCTTTCTCGTCATTTTTTTTGGTGCATGACCTAGAGTCATGAGAATCACCACATTTCACGCAGCGATGTTCCAGGAAGCAGTAGCGCTGGGTGTGTCCAAACCCTTGGCATCTAAAACATTGTGGAACGTCGTTGAATTTCAGTCGGGGGTTTTATGGTGACGACTGATCTGCAAATCCTCTTTATTTTAAAAACCTCTGTGTTGTTGCTTGCTGGTTCTAGATTGACAAAGAAGATCCCCAGTGGTTGTTTGGATTTCCTGCCAATGGGATTGTGCAGATCCCTCACAGTATGGCCGTATTTGTGGAGTTCTTCTTTAATTTCAGTCTGGTCCGTTGAGTGGTGAAGTCCCATGATGACCGCCCTGTACGCTCTTCCGTCCTTTGGTTGGAAGGTGCGGTGCCTTTTGTTATGTGCCACGAGGTGCTGGCGTAGGGCTGTGTAGGACTCCTTGTCTGGCATCATTACGCGTACGTTATTATTTCTCTCCGTTTTATAGGAGAAATCCTTTTCGGATCCGACTAAATCCGATATCATCTTGACAACCGCTGTAATGTCGGTCACGTCTGGGATGTAGATCGGGGGAGGCTCGAGGGTCTTCGGGATCGGGATTGGTTTCTCTTCTGTTTTAGATGCGACTGCCTCTGAGGCAGTTTTGGGTTCGTCATGATCGTCGTCCTCTTCTTTGCTTGCGAGGAGGGCAAAGGGGTTATTTGCCAGCTTGCTGCGCAGAACTGCGCTGGTGCTAGGTGTGACGTTTGGCTTCTCTCCTTGCCTATTACGCGCGGACTTGCGCTTGATCTCGCTGGGCTCCGAGAAGGAAGAGCTCCAGCTTGAGTCTCTGCTCGAGCTGCACTTACTTGCTTTGAGGGCCTTCTTACTGGGCATTGTTTTGCCGAGCTTAATGGCACGCGGCGGGGCCTGCTCTATACTCCATACTCTAGGTTGGCGTTCTACAACGTTTATGCAGATAATAAGTCACAGCAGCAACGGAAGCGAAAGGGCAACGGACAAAGTGGGACTCCGCTCTTGGCAGCCCGACTTGGCCCGTAATATGTGCAATCCACCAAGTCCCACGTGCGGGAATAACAAAACACAAAATTCCGAAAAATAATTCAATTTAAAATCGAAAACAAAATTCCTTTTTGATGAACGATTTTTCATCATCCCAGTCACATAATAACATTTCTGACCCTTCACATCCCGGTATTGCCAATCTTTTGATACATTAAATCCCTCTGATATATTTGATCCCTCCTCTAAATTATCCATATGGATTACCATACAGAAATAACACATGTCTTTCGAAATTCCACTGTCACGATATGTTTACGACTCTTTCATCAAACAAAATCTCATTTTCACCAGGCCCAGCCAATTCCTAGCTACATTCTCAAAAGGTGCTCCGATCTTTTTAGCTCCCCTCTCAATATACTATTTAACCTATCCTTGGAGCTAACATCCCTACCTAAGTTATGGAATGAATCATGCCTTAAACCTATTCATAAATAAGGCTCTAAGGCTTTTATTGAGAACTACCGCGGCATTGCTAAGCTATCTGCGATTCCCAAGCTTCGTGAGAAACTCATTACATCACAGCTACAACATGCATGAAAGAGCATAATCTCACCAGCACAGCATGGTTTTGTCAAGCTTCGCTCGACAACAACTAATCTATTAGAATTTTCTTCAATCATCCACCGAGGGTTTCAGTATCGCTTGCAAACTGATGTAAATTATACTGACTTTAGCAAAGCATTTAATGCAGTTAATCATCAGCTCCTGCTACGGAAACTCTATCTTATTGGCTTTCCACCAAATATTCTTATGTAGATTATATCTTTCAGATCGAACTCAGCGTGTTCTATTTAAAACTACCAAGTCGAAGGTCATCCATGTCTCATCGGGTGTCCCGCAAAGGAGTCATCTAGGACCATTGTTGTTTATACTCTTTGTAAACGATTTTTCCAATGTGATTAGTTATGCCTCTACGCCTATGTGTGCTGATGATGTCAAGTTATGCTATTCCTTCTCGGAACGTTTCATGCACAGGCATCTGCAACTAGACTTGGATGAACTCTATACGTGGTGCTCAAGCAATCTTCTTTTCCTAAACTGCTCCGAATGCATACTTATGACATTTCAGCGCAGTGTACCGCTTATTATCTTTTACTCTTTTGGATATCACGTTCTTGATCCTGTTTCCAGAATCAATGATCTTGGAGTTTGATCATAAACTTAAGTTCAATGATCACATTTCTGTGACAGTGGATAAAGGCGATGGTCTTAAAAATTTAACGATCCTTTCACCACCAGATACCTATACATCACTATAGTTCGTCCTATCCATGAATACTTCATTGAGCATTGAGTCGGTGCAAAAGCAGTTTCTATTATTTACATAAAAAACCTAAACTGTGATCCTGACAATCGGTTTTCCCCGTACCGCTGCAGGCTTAAATTGTTGAAGCTACCCCTCCTGAAGGAGTGCCAAACTTGTGCTGGGGTCATGTATCTAAGCCTGTAAGCCTGCTTATCCATGGTATGGTGGACTCCAAACACCTTTTACACCAACTATCTATTTCCATTCTGAATATGAAAACTAGGTCCTTCCGACCCCTATGGTTACCTGTTTGCAGATCCAATTATGCTGAATCTCTAAGCAGTGACCACTTTCTAATACTAATAAAACTATTTAATACTAACCGCAATCAAAATCAAACTAAGTACTTAAGGCCAATTGTCAATTATGCACATTGCAGACTGAAACAAATACACAGAGCACATAATACATACCAATGACACGACTTACCTTACTGACAATCTTATCAAAGAAGCTGCTTACATCAGAAAAATCCTCAAACAAAACAAACCTCTCCTCACCGTCAACCCAAAACAGTCCAATGCTGGAATAAACCCTTAAAAAAATAATTTCAACATAAAATATATTAAAATACAGAAAGGCAAATGCACTCTTTAGAAATGAATTTAAGCTCGTTTAACCAACTTCTATTTCTGCATTTACATCCGAGATCCAACCTAGTACATCAACGGAAAAAACTGGAAAAACATCAGACCCTTCTGAGGCTTAAATAATATGAAACATATCCACTCCATAATTTTTTTTTTTTTTTTATATCATTTTTAATTTGTATTTAAAATCTGTCCAAGTGGACAATCATTAAATGGTTTGGGGGACCTTGACTTAAGGGAGGTACATGGAATGTATATCTTATGAGGTTGACTTAGGTGTCTATTGGTTGGGGAGATCAAGCGGGTGTTTCCTTTTCAGGCGTCTTGGGGATTGCCTATTATCTAGGAGGTTGATGGCCAGGTGGTTGGGGTAGTTCTCCAGTCTTTTTGTGTATCATTCGGTGAGACGGGTGATCTCCTCTGCTACACATCTAATTCCAAGCTCTTAATGGATTATTGAGTTTTCGTGGTACGGATGGGCGTTCGAAACTATTCTCAGGCATTTATTTTGAAATCGCTGTATTTTGATGCGGTTCGAACAGCTTGCCGTGCCCCACAACTGTATCCCATATGTCCAGATTGGCTTAAGCACTACCTTATAAATAAGCAGCTTGAATTTTACTTTGAGTTTGGACCTCCTTCCCAAGAGCCAATGCAGTTGCTTGAGCCGTAGGTTGGCCTGGTTGCGCTTATTGATTAGGTGCGGACGCCATGTGAGCCTGCGGTCCAGTGTCAGCCCTAGATATTTGGGAGTGTTATTAGTTTGGATGGTTTCCCCGTTGAGTGTGACGGGGGGCATTCTCCCCTGCGTAGTGCGAAGGTTGTTTGTGTAGATTTCTCCGCGTTCACCAGGATGTTCCATCGTTTCATCCATGGACCGAGGGCATTCAGTTGCCTCTGGATGATGGTTGAAGCTTCCAGAGGATCTGTGGCGGAGGCTAGGAAGGCGGTGTCATCGGCATAAGTGGCTACTGTGAGGTTCCGGGAGGGGGTGATGGGGAGGTCCGCTGTGTAGAGTGTGTATAAGATGGGTCCAAGAACACTGCCTTGTGGTAATCCTGCTCTTATGGGCCTAGGGGTGCTGATTGATGATCCGCATCTCACTCTGAATTCTCTTCCCTCTGTGTATGACTTGAGGAAGGCGAAATGGGAACTTGGGAGGTGGGTTTTAATTTTGAAAAGTAGTCCAGGGTGCCAGACTCTGTCAAACGCCTGTTTGACATCAAGCATAACGGCGCAGCAGTACTTCTTCTTTTCGAAGGCCTCAAGTATAGACTCAACAATCCGGTGGCATTGCTCAGGTGTTCCATGAAGGCGTCTGAAGCCAAACTGGTGGTCAGGGATCAGACCGGCCTCCTCCAATACCGGCATTACTCTACGTAAGAATACTCTTTCGAGTATTTTGGAAAGGATTGCCAGCAAGCTAATCGGTCGATACGATGCTAGGTTGTCTTCAGGTTTCCCAGGTTTTAGGAGGACAATTACTTCCGCTCGCTTCCACTCTTTAGGGAAGTACCCTAGACGAAGGCAGCTGTTGAATATGTTGGCCAGCCTTTGGGAGCAGATTAGGGGCAACATTTTCAGTGCTGTTGCATCGATACGGTCTGGACCCGGTGACTTGCCATTTTTTAGGGAGGCGATCTCCTGCGCAATCTCCTCTGGTTTGACGGGCTGTATTGGCGGGCCAGGAGCACTTGGGCTGCCTATGAACCTTATGGTTGCAGCTCTCTCTTCGCCAGTGCATCTGTCAAACGGTGAGAATGCACTATGTAGATGATCAGCAAAGGCTTCTGCTCTTTCGACCTCAGTCCGACACCAGGAACCGTCCACTTTTCGCACGGGTGATATCTTCTTCACAGGTCTTTTTATGTGCCTCGTGACATTCCACAGATTGTGTTGCGGGTCTCCAGGTTCCAGCTCCATAAGGAATCTATCAAACGAGTCCTGCCGTAGAATGGATAGCTTGTCCTTCAAATCTTTGGTGGCACGATTAAGTGCTGTCTTGTCCCTGGGGTTGCGCGAGGAAAACCAGACTCTTCTGAGGCGCCTTTTTTCGGCCACGAGGGCCGCGATTTCCGGAGACCACAAGTGCACGTCTTTTTTAGGTATTCTCGGGGTAGACGGTGGAGGTGGATTCGCAAACTCAGCGGCATTGTGCATCTCTTTAGTTAGTTTTTCTATGGCCGCATCTATGTTGCTTGGTGTGGAAAGAGGGGTATCTGGGTACTGGGAGGAAAGCATCCAAAACGTAAACTTGGGGGCATTTGTGTGTTTTCCGGTGAGTCTTCTAAGCGGGGTTTTTCTGAGGACGGGGATGTTTAGGAGCAAGTTTACTGCGCTGTGGTCGGATAGCAGTTTATCATAGCTTGAGCATGTTATCTTCGAGTGTCCTATGCCCTTGGAGACGGCGAAGTCCAGCAGATCCGGCTGTTTTGAAGGGTCGGTAGGCCAGTGTGTGGGTTCTCCAGTGGAATGGCAGTCCAGACTCTTCCGCTGCAGGTACTTATAGAGCTTTATGCCTTTGGGGTTGTTTGTGCGGGACCCCCACCAGGAGTGTTTGGCGTTAAAGTCTCCGGCTGCTATAAACCGAGGACCGAGGGACTCGAAGAAGTCCTGAAGGTGGGTCTCGGTTATCGAGTGTCTGGGTGGGAAGTAAACCGCACCAATGGTGATATCTCCCTGTGGGCTAGAAATCCTGGTCACGGCGCACTGAGCCCATTCCTCCTGAAACGTGGGAAGTTCCGTGTACTGAATGCCACTCCTGATGAGCATAGCTGCTCCTCCGCGTGCTCTGCCAGATGGATGGTTGGCATGTAACAGTTCGTACCCGCTAATTTTAAAGTAGGATCTGGGACAAAAGTGGGATTCCGAAACTAGAAGAACATCGATATTGTCTGTTTTGATGAGATGCTCTACTTCGGCTTTGCTCCTCTGCAGGCCGTTTGCGTTCCAAAAAACTATGTTAAGGCTTATTTGCATTATATTTTGTTGAGGATGGGAGCTATAAACTGCATCATCTGTGAGAACATCTACGAAAACATCTGCGATATCAACTTTTCCATCATCCTCTCAATTGATTCTTCCATGCGAGCAAGCATCGTATCAAACTGGTTGGGTTGTGGGGCTTCGGGAGTGGTATGAGGGGTTTGTTGGGGATTCGTTCGGTGTCACTTGGTTTCCTAAGAGTACGTCCCTATAACTTGTACCATTAATGAAAGTTGGTTTCTGGATGAGACGTGGTTTGTTGCTACTGTCATCTGGTCTGGCTTTAGGAGATTGCTGCGCTTTTGCCTTTTTGTAGGCAGGGCATCCTCTGAAGGACGCAGGGTGATCAGCTTGGCAATGTAAACAGCATGCTTTCTCGTCATTTTTTTTGGTGCATGACCTAGAGTCATGAGAATCACCACATTTCACGCAGCGATGTTCCAGGAAGCAGTAGCGCTGGGTGTGTCCAAACCCTTGGCATCTAAAACATTGTGGAACGTCGTTGAATTTCAGTCGGGGGTTTTATGGTGACGACTGATCTGCAAATCCTCTTTATTTTAAAAACCTCTGTGTTGTTGCTTGCTGGTTCTAGATTGACAAAGAAGATCCCCAGTGGTTGTTTGGATTTCCTGCCAATGGGATTGTGCAGATCCCTCACAGTATGGCCGTATTTGTGGAGTTCTTCTTTAATTTCAGTCTGGTCCGTTGAGTGGTGAGTGGTTTAAGTCAGTTCGTTTTGGTCAATCCAATAATAAAGAGCACAAGCTCATAAAACCAACTCCGGCAATCTGTCGTTATCATTATAAACTATCATAGCTATCTGAGTCCCTAGGCCAGACGCCAAAAGGAAGACAGTCATCTTCCCAGCGTAATTACCATAAACTTTCAAGTGAATTCACTACCCCCGCCTTCGTACGAGGGAGACCAGGAGATCATCGGCCAACCAGTGACTGCGGCGAGGGATCCCCCCTACAGCACCCGAACCATATTAATTGGCACCCAACTAAAGGAACCCACTATACTGAATTATGTAAGTGAGTTTCTCAACCCAAATTTACCTCCAAACTGCATTAATAAAATATTTTAATGTTTTTGCGGTTCAATAAAAATAAAATAAAATTTACACTGCATTTCCATAACAATTAAAAAATCTATGTGTTTTGTGAATCACATTTACGTGCTATTATTGCAAAATTTAAACATTCCAGCCGCTGCGCTGAAGAAATATTTAATTTTAAATATTGATTAACCTGGTCATTGTGTGCATTCCACTCTCGTAATACTTTAACAAATATAAGGTTTTCAAATTTTTTTTTGTCTTTTGAATTTCGCGGCTATGTTCTAAGCGCTACAGATCTCGTATCTGACAACACTATACATAATTTGAAAGGTCTTGAACTAACCTACAAAACAACGCTATGCATGATTAGTTTGGATATTGCGTTCAACAGTTATAGACGTGTAAACATGGATTTCACTAACGCCGAAATTCGCGCTATTTTAAAGTTTTTCTTCGTTAAAGGCAAATCCGCTAGAGAAACGTTCAGATTAATGGTGTTTTGGCGGATGGTACTCTATCACTTCGAACCGCGGAGGAATGGTTTCGACGATTCAGAGCGGGTGAAAACGACACCAAGGATAAGCCAGCCGTCGGAAGACCTGTGATGATAAATACCGATCAAATCATGGAATACATCGAGTTAAACCGGCATATGGAATCTCGTGACATCGCCCAGGAGATGGGAGTTAGTCACCAAACTATTTTTAACCATCTGCAGAAGGCTGGATATAAAAAAAAGTTTGATGTTTGGGTGCCGCATAATTTGACGCAAAAAAACCTTCTGGACCGAATCAACGCCTGCGACATGCTGCTGAAACGGAACGAACTCGACCCATTCTTGAAGCGGATGGTGACTGGCGACGAAAAATGGATCACATACGACAATATTAAGCGAAAACGGTCGTGGTCGAAAGCCGGTGAATCGTCCCAAACAGTGGCCAAGCCGGGATTGACGGCCAGGAAGGTTTTGCTGTGTATTTGGTGGGATTGGGAGGGAATCATCCACTATGAGCTGCTCCCATATGGCCAGACGCTTAATTCTACCATCTACTGCGAACAACTGGACTGCTTGAAGCAGGCGATCGACCAGAAGCGTCCAGAATTGGCCAACAGGAAGGGTGTAGTGTTCCACCAGGACAACGCCAGACCACACACTTGGTTGATGACTCGTCAGAAGCTACGGGAGCTCGGATGGGAGGTTTTATCGCATCCACCATATAGCCCGGACGTAGCGCCAAGTGATTACCACCTGTTCCTGTCCATGGCGAATGCCCTTGGTGGTGTGAAGTTGAACTCAAAAGAGGCTTGTGAAAAGTGGTTGTCCGAATTCTTCGCAAATAAGGAGGGGGGCTTCTACAAGGAAGGTATTATGAAGTTGCCGTCTAGATGGAAACAGATCATCGAACAAAACGGCGAATATTTTAACTAAATCCGATCACTGTAACACTTTTTATAAAGCATTGAATGAAGAGCAAAAAAGCGGAAGGGAGATATTTGACAACCTTATATTAATTGGCTTTGCGGGTTATATTGTATTGTGTGAATTTAATTCCACTTTCGCATATGTTTGGACACTGTCGTTTCATTTGAACTTGAATTCTTTCCATTAGCTCCACAGCCGTCTCGGGCTTTCTTATCGTTGCCCCGCTCCACTTTGTCACCCGATACAGCAGCGCATGCATTACTGTGGCAATTTTTTGTCTTTCATATATCTCTTTGTCTTTGCTGTTACGTTTTTTTTGGTCATTCATATATTGGTTTGGCTTAGCGGATGCCCGTTCTCCGCGAGCCCCTCACCTTATCGTTGCTGGACGAAACAACGGTTCCGCTCAACGAGCCCTCGGCCAATGTTATTAGAACGCCGACTCAGCCCCCGCGACCCCTCGCCGTGCTAGTGTATCCTATGGGCAAGACGGCTTGAGTGTTTATATACTCAGCTTCTCATGAGCAATTCATTCCGTCGGTGTAGGAATTCGAAACACTTCGCCAGTGACTCAGAGTCCGAAGGCGAAGGGGCGACAACAAATTCTGCACTGAGACGTGCTTATGTTAACACACCCACAACCAATAATTCTAGCCGTGCCCTAAGCACAGGCGAGCCGACTTACTGGCCAACTGACACAAACAAACTACCGGATTTAATTGACTTCTGCATTACAAGAAATATAACTTGCGATAACCTAACAATAAAATCATGCCCAGACCTCTCCTCCGACCATTCCCCAATATTAATTACGTTACATGGTGGGGTACAATGACCCCCTTTATTTAACAACAGAACAAACTGGAATATGTTTCGCGACATTTTGGAACAGAACATGGAAATAAATATCTCTCTAAAGACAAACAACGAACTGGACTCCGCAATAGCATATTTAAATGACAACATTATATATGCAGCAACGCAATCGACACCATCTATGATGAAAATGATTGCATTAAAGAAAACTCCCGCCTTTATTAAAGACAAAATCAGGCAAAAGCGTAAACTTAGGAAGATATGGCAAAGGACTAGGCATCCAGAAGATAAAAACAAACTTAATAGAGCAACAAACGAACTCAAGAGAATTCTCAGGGCAGACAAAGATAACCGGCTACAATACTACCTTAGCAACCTCGGAACCTCCTTATCTACAAATTATTCTCTGTGGAAAGCGACCAAAAAATTGACGAACTCAACTATACACAAGCCGCCTATAAAAAGAAACAACAACACATGGGCGAGATCAAATAAAGAAAAAGCAGACTTGCTGAACACTTTAAAACATCATTTACCAATGACATGGACAACGGCACCGCTGAGCTTCCAACACAAATCACCAACTCAAATTGTGCAATTAAAACTATAACAAAGGCAGAAATTAAATCGCACATAAAACAAATTAAAAACAAGAAAGCCCCCGGATATGACTTAATCGGAGGAAAAATTCTGAAAGAACTACCAGACGCTATAATCACCTATATTAGAAACCTGTTTAACGGAATTCTTCGACTACAATACTTTCCCATAACTTGGAAGGTAGGCCAAATTAAAGCAATTCCAAAACCAAATAAAAACGCCAATACTGTAAGTTCATACAGACCAATCACTTTATTAGCTGTCCTCTCAAAAGTATTTGAAAAAGTCCTATTAAATAGAATCGAGCCAACCCTAAAACAAAAAAATATAATACCTCCTCACCAATTCGGCTTTCGGAAGCAGCACTCGACTGTCCAACAGGTCCATCGAGTAATTAATAAAATAACAGAAGCTTTTGACAAAAAGAAGTTTTGCTCTGCTGTGTACTTGGACATTGCTAAAGCATTTAACAAAGTATGGCACAAAGGACTGCTGCATAAGCTAAGAAATATACTACCGGACAACCTGTATACCATCCTATAAAGCTATATAACGGACAGATATTTCTATATCAAATATGACAATGAATGCTCAGATGTTATGCCAGTGTCAGCGGGTGTTCCCCAAGGTAGTGTGCTTGGGCCCATCTTATACCTGATTTACACCTCCGATATTCCAGCGCCAACTATCCCTGGGCGAGAAGTTCCGGCATGACGTCTTGCGCGTTTTCGTCTCATGACTCAGGCGCGACCTCACGGATGTGCTATTTGCGGCCAATCCGAAAGACATGCCATCAGCGCTCGCCCTGGCGCAGGAAGTGGAATCCAACAATGAAAGGTACACTTTCGCAACTTCGTTTGCAAGAAGCCAGGAAGATAGGGACCGTAGACAGTATCCCAAAGTGCAGGAGCGGCAACAGGCCCCTCCACAAGCCAATTCGCAGGAAACTGGCGGGAAAAACCCCCACTTTTCTAGGCGGCACAGGGAACAACTGCACTCTGCTCCACGAAGTGACAGGGTGGCTCGAGGAAGCACACCGGAACCTATGGACGTTGACCCGTCATTGTCCAAAATGCAACCATATCACGCCCCGTCTTTCCCGAAATCGAAGCCGGTCGCGTCTGGCCGCTTGGCCCCTCCTAAAAGGCAAAGAGTCAACCATGTTGCTCAGGTCTCGGATAGTTCGAACACGGCTTATGCTGCCGCAGCATCCAGTACAGCGGGAAGGGTCGACGATGATGCCATCCTAGAGTATGACTCGGATGTTATTAATTTTTTAGGAGAAAATTCCTGCTGCCCGTCATCAGACGAAGAATAGCAGGGATCGACATGCAACTCTTGGTTGACCCGGGCGCGTCAAAATCCGACTATTTAAGGAGTTGAAATGCGGTAGAGTCCCCATTTGCAATTCATTCGATCCATGGGGTGACCACAATCACTAAAAAATGTGTCTATTTTTAACCTAAAAGCTACGTTTTTTATACTACCAGATTTGACCTCCTTCGACGCGATCGTTGGCCTAGACCTGTTAAACGGGTCGGCGCGTCGCTTTGCCTAGCTTACGGTGAGCACAAATGGGGCTCCGGAGTAGAGCGTTTGGCACTGGACTTTCGCAAACTGAACGAAAGGACGGTACCGGACAGATACCCCATGCCAAATATCTCAATGATATTGGGGAACCTCGGAAAGGCCAAATACTTCACGACCCTCGATCTGAAGTCTGGCAATCACCAACTCACGCTCGCTGAACGCAACCGCGAGAAGATGTCATTCTCAGTAAACGGAGGAAAGTATGAGTTCCGAAGACTTCCATTCGGACTCAGGTATGCTGCAAGCATCTTCCAGAGAACAATTGACGACATTCTGCGAGATCAGATTGGCAAGTTCTGCTACATTTACGTTGACGACGTCATCATCTTTTCAGAAGATGAAAATGCCCATGTTAAGCACGTAGATTGGGTTCTAAAGAGCCTATATGATGTCAACATGAGGATATCGGCTGAAAGGTCGCGTTTTTTTAAGAAAAGCATGAGCTTCCTACGGTTCATCGTCACCAACAATGGTGCGGCGACTGACCCAGAGAAGGTCAAGGCCATAAAAGAATTTCCAGAGCCCAAAAACGTATTTGATGTCAGGTCATTTCTGGGCTTGGCCAGCTATTATCGATGCTTTATCAAAAATTTCGCATCAGACATACTTTATCCCCTGAACTCTCCCTGAATGTTAATAAATTGAAAATCTCTTTAAAATAGTTTTAATATATTTATATATTCAGTCACTGACTATCTCTCTTCGAGTGCGAACGTCTGTGACTTTCCAATTGTGAATGCTTTTTTCTATTTCTTTTTTTTCTTTATTTTTTTCAACGCGCACGTGCAGATCCAACAACATATTTCCTATAACAATAAATTTGTTAACCATGGCCCCAGGGCCACCCAATTTAGGGGATAATCACTTTGCCAGCCACAGCGTTACCCCCAAACCTAAGAAAAAGGGAACCTTTCAGAAATTACCAATTGATTTCCCAGACCTCCCTGAAACACAGTGGAAGAATTCGAGATTTTAAGTTGTCTCATCAAAAAACTCTCCGAAAACCATATCCGAGTATAACTGCTTTGCCGTCCATAGAGCCATTAAGTATATCAGCAAAGACATCATATCCATCTCTAATCTTCGCGATGCTAACCTTCTCCTGCTGGTCAACATAGGGAAGTAAGTGAAAAACTCATCAAAGTGACCCCTTCACCCGGCTTATGCGAAATCGAGTGCAAGCTCCACAACACTCTTAACTTTTTAAAAGGCACCATTTACGCACCCTGTCTTATTGACATTCCAGAAAACGAAATTGTTGAGGAACTAAAATCTCAAAATGTACACAGCGTCTTTAAGTTCACCAAAATGATTGACGGCACTCCCAAATCATTTGAAAAAATTCTCGTCACGTTTGATGGTTTCACTCTTCCCAGTAAACTAATCCTTTTTTTTTTGTTAAACGTTCTTATTATACCCTTGAAAAAGGGTATTATAATTTTGTCCAGAAATGTGTAACGCATTAAAGGAAGCATCTACGACCCCACAAAGTATATATATTCTTGATCAACATCAACAAACGAGTCAATATAGCCATGCCCGTCTGTTCTAGCGTATTGAAATTTTTACATATTTTATTTTTATTTTTACATATATTTTACATTTTTTATAGTGATCACTATATCATATAGCTGCCATACAAACAACCGATATGAAAACAAGTCTTTGTATGAAAAATTTTGTTGTTTTCCAACCTATTGCAACCGAATTCAACATTTATTCATTTGACATAGCCATACACGATTTGTGAAAGTTGGGTCCGGATCGGTCCACTATATCATATAACTGCCATACAAACGACCGATATGAAAACAAGGCTTTGAATGGAAAACTTTTTTGTTTTCAAGGGTATACCAACTACGGCAAGCCGAAGATAACTTTTCTCACTTGTTTTTAATTTAAAATCTGTCCGAGTGGGCAATCATTAACTGGTTTGGGGGCGACATTGACTTAAGGGAGGTACATGGAATGTATTTTTAAGGAGGTTGACTAAGGTGTCTATTGGGAGAGGTCAAGAGGGTGTTTCCTCCTCAGTCGTCTTTGAGATTGGCTATTGATCGAGAACATCTAGTTGTCTCCGTATGATGGCTGATGCTTCCTGGGAATCTGTGGCGGAGGCTAGGAAGGCGGTGTCATCGGCATATGTGGCTACTGTGTGGTTCCGGGAGGGGGTGATGGAAAGGTTCGCTGTGTAGAGTGTGTACAAGATGGGTCCAAGAACACTGTCTTGAGGTACTCCTGCTCTTATAGGCCTAGGCGTGCTGATTGATGATCCGCATCTCACTCGGAATTCTCTTTCCTCTGTGTACGAACGTGGAACTTGGAAGGTGGGTGTAAAGAAATGACATGATATCACTCAATGTCGGAGTTACATCAACTGTATTTTCTTTATTTTATTATATTATTTTGCTTGCCCCAGGTGCATAACCATGTGGCAGAGGTCGCCGCAATAAGCACAAAATAAATTGGGCTGCGGAGTAAGAAATGAGTAGTCAAGTGAGAGTTACTTTTCATACTGATTTAATTTTCGTTCTTGTAGGGTTTATATGCACGTTTCTTACAAGTATTTACTTAGGTTTGTATGCCTACCAGCGAGGGTCAGTGCATATCAGTTAGGGGTCACTGTTGATTTAGGTACGTGTGAAACGTATCCTGTCGCCTATCTGCGTAAGATAGCAGTGTGCCTCCGTATCATCTGCAGCTTACGATTTTCTGCAGTTATGTAAAATCGTACATCCTCCCGGCCGTTGAATATATGTTTAAGAATCGCCGATATTGATTCTAAACTGATGTAGGTTCTCTTCGGTTGGTGGAGCTGATTTGGCGTCGTTTGGGTTTCGTTTCCACTTCGCATTGTTCCTCGTCTTCTAGCGGATGTTTGTGATCTGGTTCTTCCGGAAATAATGGGGCAATATGTTGGATGTCGCTTTGAAAGGTGCCTCTTGCTGTTTTCAACTGAACTGAATTTCTTCTTCCAGTTTTTTGAGCTTGCTGCTGGCTCCCACAAAGTTTGTTGTATTGTCACAATGCAGAGTCTGACACTTCCCACGTCGACTGATAAATTTTCGAAGAGCCGCTAGAAACGCATCGGTCGTAAGGTCGTTTACGAGTTCCAAATGCACTGCCTTTGTTGCAAAACAGCAGAATATGGCAATATATGCTACATGTGGTTGCTTTCCACGGAGCTTCATCACCGGTCCACAATAGTCTACGCCAGCATTAAGAAATGGTCTCGCTTGACTCTTAACGGTGGTAGATTTCCCATGATTTGTTGGATTAATTTAGGTTTGGCTCTTGTGCATCTTACACAATTTTGCGCGATATTCCGGGCTACTGTTTTTCCTTTAATGGCCCAGTACCTTTGCCGCATTGTTGCTAAAAGAGCTTGAGGTCCACAATGCATGTTATCCTTATGACCTTGCTCAAATATCAATTTTGTTATGGGATCATTGTATGGCAGCAGCATAAAATGTTTTGCGTCAAATTTGATCTCTGATGCTTCTAGTCTTCCACCCACTCGAATAATATTATCATTATCGAGGAATGGTGGTAGAGCAGTGCTAGAGTGCTGCTGTGTCTGTCCACTTCACGAATTTTCTGGAGATGCTTAAATTTTGCCATGAAGCCACTTTGTTTAATGTTCCGAATGACTATCTTCTGGGCCTCATTTATTTCTTCCAATTGTAGTTCGTTGGCTTGCCGTTTTCGAAGACGCATCATATATGCAACTATTCTCAATAATTTATTGTATGAGTTGCCATGATTGATTGTGTAAATCAATTTTTCTGATTTGGTTGCTGTTAATACGACTTCATGGACGATCTTGGATGATTTAGTTCCCTTTGGTACAAACGGCGATGGCCATGTCGATGGAGGTCCATGCAGAAATAGTGGACCATAGAACCACAAGCTGTGATCCCTAAACTTTGAGGCAGTTATTCCTCTTGATGCGACATCAGCAGCATTGGATATGTCTCCATTCCTTTTGTGTGAACGTATCTTGGATGGTTCTTGGAATCTTGGTATCTTGGAATTTGTCTTTAATCGCTTTCTGATTGTTGATCCAGGATAGTACTATTTCCGAATCCGACCAATAATACGTCGGAATGGTGTCCAAGGGTAGCTGTTCCTTAACCGTGCTTGTTATTTCTGCTCCTAGAACGGCAGCCTTTAATTCCAATCGAAGAAGTGTAATAGCGTTGAGCGGTACTAGTCGGGATTTAGCGCATAACAGTTGAACGCTTATTCGTTTATCTTTGTGAATGGTGCGAATGTACACTGCCGCCGCATATGCCTTTTCTGATGCGTCTACAAATGTGTGAATTTCCCGTTGGACAGGAACTTGCTTTTTAAAGACATTAAAGCCTAATAAATCCTCAGCTCTTTTTGATAATAAAAAGCTTCCTCCACGAGCGATCCTTTAAAGTAGTACAGGACGGACTGTCCTCCCAAACAAAAAGAGTCAGAGCAGGTGTACCCCAGGGAAGTGTGTTAGGTCCAACACTGCGTAGCCTGTATACGCACGACATGCCCTCAGCTGACAACATGTCGCTTACAGATCCCAATGACCTGCTAGTTGGCACTTTTGCTGATGACACTGCAGACCTGGCCAGAGATACTTGCGTCTATACAGCCACTGATACGCTTCAGTTTTACTTAAAAAAATTTGAGAACTGGGCCCTACGCTGGAACATCGCATTCATTCCGGAAAAGTTTGTTTCCGTGACGTGCACCCTGAGAAAAGGCACATCACCTGATGTGTTTTTGCATGGAGAGCTCCTCACACAATCGAACGCCCACAAATATTTCGGTGTCACTCTGGATAAGCGATTTACATTTCAACGCCATGTAACTGATGTAACTCGGCGGCTCAAAACAAAGGCGAACAGCATGGCTTGGCTCCTTAAGCCTGGAAACAAACATTTAGTTTTCAACAAGGCCAAAATTGATATGATTGTCTTGGCTCCTATTCGGAAATATGGCATCCAAGTGTATGGCATCGCCGCAAAGTCGGACCTCAACAGAATTCGTGTGGCTCAGTCGCAAACCTTGCGACTTGAGAAGGAGGCTCCTGCGCATTCAGCCAACAGATCTGCTGAGAAGATATATAAGTTAATTGTTAAATTAATTCATGCCTCTAGACTCTCTAATAGGGAGTTTAGGTTTAAGTATGTAAATATGTAAATACTCGATAGAAATTATGATACTCTGCAGTATAAGTTACTACAAACAGTAACAGTGGACTGCAATGTAAATAAATACAATTTTTATATAAAAAAAAAAAAAAAAAATGGCAGCAGCATAGGATGTTTTGCGTCAAATGTGATCTCTGCTGCTCCTAGTCTTCCACCCACTCGAATAATATTATCATTATCGAGGAATGGTGGTAGAGCAGTGCTAGAGTGCTGCTGTGTCTGTCCACTTCACGAATCTTCGGGAGATCCTTAAATTCTGCCATGAAGCCACTTTGTTTAATGTTCCGAATGACTATCTTCTGGGCCTCATTTATTTCTTCCAATTGTAGTTCGTTGGCTTGCCGTTTTCGAAGACGCATCATATATGCAACTATTCTCAATAATTTATTGTATGAGTTGCCATGATTGATTGTGTAAATCAATTTTTCTGATTTGGTTGCTGTTAATACGACTTCATGGACGATCTTGGATGATTTAGTTCCCTTTGGTACAAACGGCGATGGCCATGTCGATGGAGGTCCATGCAGAAATAGTGGACCATAGAACCACAAGCTGTGATCCTTAAACTTTGAGGCAGTTATTCTTCTTGATGCGACATCAGCAGCCGCCGCATATGCTTTTTCTGATGCGTCTACAAATGTGGGAATTTTCCGTTGGACAGGAACTTGCTTTTTATAGACATGTCTGTCAATTTTAATTGCGTTGAGAACCTTCAGATCCTCTCGATATTGCTTCCACTCCTTCTTCAGTGGTTGTGGTAATTCTTCATCATACTGATACCCTTGTCTAGTCAGTTCTTGCATGAAGATCTTTGCTTTAATTACCACTGGCGTAAATAATCCCAGTGGGTCAAATATTTTAAAGATATCCGAGACAACATCTCGCCTTGATATTGTTTGCTTCTTGCTAGTTTGTATTGTGCAACACAATTTGTCCGAACTTGGGCTGCACTCCTCATATGCTGCATCTTCCATATGAACGTTGGGCGTAATGTCTTCTTTAGGCACACCATTTTCGTAACTTGAAAGCAGATTTTGATAAAATCTGGTTCAATTCCCGTTGTTTCTGGAGGGCTTCAGGGATTGTTTCTGCGCCTGTGATACAATCATCCACATAGAAATCGTTATTTAGTGTTTCGGTTCCTAAAGGATACTCTCGCATCGCCCTTGTTGCTAAATACTGCAGACATTTTGTAGCCAGATATGGAGCTGCCTTTGTTCCATATGTGACAGTTTTTAGTCGGTAGTATTTTTTTTCTTCCGATGGTTCACTTCTCCATATAATCTGGAGTTCATCCATATTAAACGATACATTTTTTCGATATATGTTGTGAACACGTATTTGTGTGTTCTGAATCTTAGCAGTATAGAGAACAGCGTGCTCTGAACTGTAGGTCCTTTATATAGAATATCGTTTAATGATTTCCCAGATGATGTTACCGTTGATGCGTCAAATGCTACTCTTAACTTTGTAGTTTGACTATCTGGCTAGAGTACACAATGATGGGGTATGAAATAATGTTGTTTGGGTATATGTTCTGGTGGCACTTGTTTCATATGTCCAAGATTTTCATACTCCTTCATTAATTGAATATACCCTTGCTTTAGCGTTGAATCCTTTTGTAATCGTTTTTCTAATGATAGGAATATTCTTGACGCTATGTCATGAGACTCCCCCAATGCTGATGCATCCTCCATTTGTGGTAGGCGAACAATCAACCTTTTATCTTTGGAAATTTAAATTAAATTTCGCTCAAATTGCCTCTCATATTCCTTGTCCATCGGCGAAAGACAAGGGCCCATTGTCCAATTCCCAGAATTTCGCTAGTTGTTTGTCCACCTTCTCCTGTTCGGTAAGCATCGCAAATGTTGATGATGTTGAGGCCTTATTTTGAATCTTTCCCGCAATGATCCATCCAAGTTTAGTGTCTTGAAGCATGGGTAGTCCTTTTTTTAACGATATTTGTCCTTTATTCAGGATTTCAAAATAATGTTCGGCTCTTAGGAGAACGTCAATTTTTTCAGGTTTTCCGAAGTGTGGATATGCCAATGTAATATTTTGTGGCAATTTCCAACTACAGATTGGGACAGATAAAACGTCTTGGTTGGTCATTCACAATGTTCGGCAAAACCATTGCTTCTAACCTAGAACTGAAATCTCCATAATTTGATTTCAGCATGACATTGATGCGAGCTTTGGAGGTGTGAACCTTTCCTCCAATGCCATTGATTTTTATCGTCGAGTGTGTTGATTTTAGACCCACTTTTGTCCATTGTTGCCCTGAATCGTAACTCGGGCAGTGGCTAACAGAATATAGCTTGATTGTTGTCCACTTGCGGTAGCAGCTGCTGTGCTTTCAGGTTTTAATTCTAAGTGTAATAATGTGTTATGTTTTTTGTTACACTTAAAACAGTCCTTTTTTGAGCATGAACTTGTTGGATGCTCTGAACGGAAGCATTTTGCACAGAGTTTCTGTCTCTGTACCCAATTTAAACGTTCTGCTGCGAATTCATTAATCGACTGATTTTGTCGTGTATTTTGTATGGATTGTTCATACAAAAAATGATTCTGTCTATCCATCTTCTTTTTAAGAATGCATAGCAGAAGTGGGTCCCATTGGTTTATCGGTATCCCAATGTTATTAAGCGCTTTACAGAGTTTGCATCGTTACCAGTCGTTGTAGGTTGATCTAATAACCTCTATATTAGTGCTGTACTGAGCACTCGCTTATTATTAAATCTTTCTTCCAGCATATTCCATTCTGTGGTGTAATTTCTTTCAGTCAGTGAAAGATGCCGTATGAGTCTTTTTGCATCGCCAATTACATGATTTTTTAGATACCACATTTTTTTAATAATGGGTATTGAAGTGGCTTCATGAATCATTTTCTTAAACATGTCATTGCTGCCATTTGAGGTAGTCTCTATCAAACTTCGGGATGGAGAACTTTGGTAATGGTAATGGTGGTGCTGAAGATAATGTAGATGTCACTTTTCACATCTACATCGCATGCTGTTTGGTTTTTAATCACAGCCATCTCGGCCGATACGTACTGTTGTAAATTGTAACCGAGAGAGACTGGATCGGCAAACCTTTTGTACATTTGAACATAGATATTCTTGATATCCTTCCAATATTGTTCAATTATAGGTTTAAGTCCAGCTTGAGTTTCGCCTGACATCATTTTCATTATGCGATCCAGACTTTCAAGCAAAACCCGCTGTTCCCGAATCATGGGCTGGATCTCGCTTTCGTCCGTTGATGTCATGGATTCAGCATCCATTTCCAGAACACGCATTTGTTTCTGGAATATTTCTATTGTAGCATATTGGACTAATCTACCCTAACAATACAATAAATGATTGGGTATAACTTAGCGTCAATACATTGTGACACTTTGTCATAATAAATATAAATATACAAATATACAAAAAGACCACCAAAAAACTACGTAAGCACTCCAGCGCCCCAGTAATACGATCTAACGCTTATACATAAGCCGATCGCGCAGCGTGGGAATGCTGAGCATGCACTTTGCAGCTCAAGTGGTCAATGCCTTCTGCATACATATGTATATGTATAAATGTAAGTAAGAATACATAGATATAAGCAATGTATGTGCGGGTTAGCTGAACCCAACTTCAGCACACTTTGATAATTCAAATAAAGAACCTCGAACAGAGCAGAAGCTCTTTCATATGGCGACCGTGACAGGACGATTGCAGGACGATTGCAGGACGCACACGAAGTGTTTAAAGTATTGTGCTAATAATTACAGTCGACTGATCTTAGTTCGACTATAAATTAAATAAATTAATGAATTCAAATGACATTATAAAACATAATAATTGATGGCGGAAGAGCCACAATTCTCAAACGCACAGCCCACGACACAAAGGGACTTGCCAACGTTGGAAGAAGCTCTGCAGCGAAATCCTGCAGATGGACCACGCCCACTCACAATAGCTGAGTACCGGGCAAGGCAGGAAAGGAAGGAACCAAAGAAGCACAAACGCTCCGGAAAAAGGGTGAAGCTACTTAGACAACGCCGACTGGTTAAGGAAATGACCCAGTTGGCCAGAGACGAGGCATCCCGACAACGCTACAAAGAGCGTCTTGAGGACATCGAAAGCAAGATTTCGCAAGGTACGAAACAACGCAAACGGGCTGCATAAATAAATGCCAATGCCCCAATTTGCCTTAATTTTAATATCTAAACCCAAGCCGATGCGGGAAACCGCTGCTTGAAAAACACTAATATCTGTTAGGCTTTTTACTAACAATGCGGTTGGACAATTTTTTTTTATTGTAAACAAATATGTGAGCCAACCACATTTATTAACAACTAATATTTCCACGTCTCCGCTACTGAGTATATATATATATTCAGCTGCAAAAAAAAAAAATTTTTTAATGACAGAATATAACAATTCTTATCTTCATTAAACGTAAACATTTTTTTATTTTTGATTTTCTAGAAGAATAAATTAATATCATAATAATGAGAAAAAACTCATAAATAGAAAATCTCATTTTTTTTCTTCTCCTTCAAAAAAAAAACGTTCCATTGAAAATAAACAAAAAAAAAATGGGATGGTTTAGCGATTCTAGTGAGGCAAAGGACAATACTGCCAACGTAGTTAATAACGTAAAAATTATAGATCACACAGACGATATAAATGCGTTGTGGATCTTATTGCTGATCATTACAATAGTACTACTTCTACAATTTTTGCTTACAATTTATGTTAAGCATAACAAGATCATCAAAAGACGTTATATAAATAGGGCAAATCGTTTAGACCAGATTTAAAAGAAAAAAATAATATGGATTAGAAGAAAGCTTAATAAAAACTTTTTTTTAACGACAAGAATGGAATGGCGCAAAATAGCGATACGAATAGACGAATTTCGTTTCAGGTTCGATAAGTCTTATAAATGTATCAATAGAGACGCAGTAATAAAATCCGAAACTTTGAAAAATCATATAGAGATATTAGTAGGTGAATATAATAATATAGTTACATTAGTAAATAGTAGGCTGAATATAATAACAAATTTTTAAGGGTTATAAAATCCCTAAACACAAGATTAAATAACATCAGAAAAAGAAGGCATATTCTGATAGATGTACCAGAAAGTCTAAGTCAATTGGTTGAATTCAACACAGACCAGTTCAAAGAACTAGACGAATCTGTTCAATCAAGCGGCGCTGAGTCCGATAGTGACATTGAAACGCTAGAAGGAAGCGACCGAATTGAATTTAAATCTGAACCAATAACAATTTCTGAAATGGCACAGACATTGATAGAATTTATCAGGCTAGCCACATCTCTGATACCAGAGTTTGATGGTAAACCAGAAAATCTACAAAGTTTTTTGGATGCTCTAGGTCTACTAGATAGCTTAAAGAGCACACATGAAACGACAGCAAGAAGCCTAATAAAAACTAAACTTAAAGGCCATGTAAGAAACCTTTTAAGTAATGAGCAGACGATTGCTGCAATCATTACCCAACTGTCAAGTGCAGTAAAAGGAGAACCGGTAGAAGTGATATCTGCCAAGCTTCTGAATCTACAACAGAGAAATAAAACGGCTAACCAATACACCCAAGAGGTGGAGAAACTAACAAAGGCCCTTGAAGGTGCCTATATCAGTGAAGGTCTCAGCCAATCCTTAGCAAATAAATACAGCACTACAACAGCTGTAAAAGCAATGACACAGAATTGCTCCATTGATAAGGTAAAACTTATCATGCAAGCAGGCACATTCACAAACATGAATGATGCCATCTCCAAATTTTTAAACAGTTGCACAGAGATAACAGGTCAAAGTAACACTGTACTCTATTATCGACGAGGTGCAAATAATTATAATAGAGGCGCCCGGGGTTATAATCGTGGAAGAAATAACTACCACAACAATTACAACCGAGGCAGCAATAACAACAATAATAATAACTATAATAACCGTGGAGGTAGACGAGGCCAAAACCAAGGGAGAGGCCGCGGAAACTACAACCATGGTAATAATAATAATAGCAGTGTGAGAATCGCGCAAAATACTTCGGAAAACTAACAGAACCCTTTAAGAAACAATCAATAAATGTAAAAGTTCATTCCATCAATTATAGTCTTAATATATTCGTAACCTTCTATAATCATTCAACTGAAAATAAACTAACATTTCTCATAGATACTGGTGCAGATATCTCACTTTTGAAAGTAAATTCTGATAACTTCATAATTCAAAATGAAAAAATAATAAACATCGAAGGCATAGGCCAAGGTGTGATAAAGTCTCAAGGAACAACCTTAATAGAACTCCAATCAACAAAATATATTATTCCACGTGAATTTCATTTGGTAAACCCAAATTTTGCAATACCATGTGATGGAATAATAGGCATTGATTTTATAAAGAAATTCAATTGTCAACTAGATTTCAAACCAAGTGAAGACTGGTTTATAATTAGACCCCAAAATTTAAATTATCCAATATATGTTCCGATAACATATAGCGCTGGCAACAATACAGTTCTTCTGCCAGCCAGATCACAAGTTATTCGGAAAATAGACATTAATGTTGTAAATGATTTCATATTTGTTCGTAATCAAGAAATGCACAGTGGGATTTATGTTGCAAATACAATAGCAGCATCCAAACATGTATACGTTCGACTTCTAAATACAACTAATTTCGACCAAGTGGTCAAAGTAAATAAAATACAATATGAAAATCTAAAAGATTATGACATTCATAATACCGACACTGGAAATAGAAGCGAACAAATACTTTCAAAACTAAAGAAAAATTTTCCAGACCAATTTAAAAATCAATTAACAGAATTATGCACACAGTATAGTGATGTGTTCGGACTGGAAACCGAACCAATATCAACAAATAATTTTTATAAACAAACATTAAGACTTAAAGATGATGAACCCATTTATATAAAAAACTATAGAAGCCCGCATAGCCATATTGAGGAAATTCAAAAACAAGTAGGGAAATTAATAAGCGACAAAATCGTCGAACCGTCTGTATCTGAATATAACAGCCCACTCTTGCTAGTTCCAAATAAATCATTACCAAATTCACAAGAGAAAAAATGGCGATTAGTAATTGACTATCGTCAAATAAACAAAAAACTTCTTTCTGACAAATTTCCACTCCCTAGAATTGATGACATTTTAGATCAACTAGGTCGAGCTAAATACTTTTCATGCCTTGACTTGATGTTAGGTTTCCACCAAATAGAACTTGAGGAAAACTCTAGGAATATAACATCCTTTTCAACGAGCAATGGCTCATATCGCTTCACGCGATTACCATTTGGTCTTAAAATAGCACCAAATTCATTTCAGAGGATGATGACTATATCATTCTCGGGATTAGAACCCTCTCAGGCATTCCTTTACATGGATGACTTAATGGTGATAGGATGTTCCGAAAAACACATGATTAAAAACTTAACTGACGTTTTTAATGTATGTAGGAAATATAACCTAAAGTTGCATCCAGAAAAATGTTAATTTTTCATGCACGAAGTGACATTCCTAGGTCACAAATGCACAGACAAAGGAGTATTGCCAGATGACAAGAAATATGACGTCATCAAAAATTATCCTGTCCCTTATGATGCGGACAGTGCGAGACGATTTGTTGCATTCTGCAACTTTTATCGTCGATTTATAAGGAACTTCGCCGACTATTCACGGCACATAACTAGATTATGTAAAAAGAATGTCCCTTTTGAATGGTCAAGCGAATGCCAGAACGCATTCGAATACCTTAAAGAAAATCTTATGCACCCCACACTATTACAATATCCTGATTTTCGCAAAGAATTTTGCATTATAACGGATGCTAGTAAACAAGCTTGCGGAGCGGTTCTAACTCAGAACCGTGACGGGATTCCGCTCCCAATAGCTTATGCATCACGTTCATTTACAAAAGGAGAAAGCAATAAGAGTACAACGGAACAAGAACTAGCGGCAATTCATTGGGCAATTACCCATTTTAGACCATACATTTATGGCAAACATTTCACCATTAAAACGGACCACAGACCATTAACGTACCTATTTTCTATGACTAATCCCAGTTCTAAATTAACTCGCATGCGGCTAGAGCTTGAAGAATACGACTTCACAGTAGAATACCTAAGGGGGAAAGATAATTTTGTAGCAGACGCACTCTCACGTATAAATATAAAGAAACTCAAAGACATGCAACATAAAGTCCTGAAAGTCACTACCAGGCAACAAAGTAGACAAGAAAACTGTACAGTAACAAATAAGGAACTATTGCCTAGGCAAAGTATCCAAAATGTATCTAAGCCCAACGTACACGAAGTCATAACAAATGATGAAGTACGAAAAGTAGTGACCTTGCGAATAACTGAATCTATTTGTTTACTAAAACGAGGAAATAAAGTTATTGCAAGAATTGATGTTGACGATTTATATACCAATGGAATTTTTGATTTAGGTCAGTTCTTCCAAAGGCTTGAAATGCAAGCCGGTATACTACAAATCAGACAACTCAAATTGGCACCGAGTGAAAAAATCTTTGAAACCATTTCAATAGATAATTTAAAAAATATGGGCAATATAAAATTGAAATCATTAAGAGTAGCGCTACTCCAGCCGGTGACCATTATAAAAACTGAAAAAGAGATACAATCGATACTGTCTACATATCATGACGATCCAATTCAAGGAGGTCATACAGGCATAACAAGAACGCTAGCGAAAATAAAAAGACACTATTATTGGAAAAAAAGTGAGAAAAGTTATCTTCGGCTTGCCGAAGATGGTATACCCTTGAAAACAAAAAAGTTTTCCATACAAAGCCTTGTTTTCATATCGGTCATTTGTATGGCAGCTATATGATATAGTAGTCCGATCCGGACCAAACTTTTACAAATCGTGTATAGCTATGTCAAATGAATAAATGTTAAATTCAGTTGCAATAGGTTGGAAAACAAAAAAATTTCCCATACAAAGACTTGTTTTCATATCGGTCGTTTGTATGGCAGCTATATGATATAGTATTCCGATCCGGACCAAAATTTCGCAAATCATGTATAGCTATGTCAAATGAATAAATGTTAAATTCAGTTGCAATAGGTTGAAAAACAAAAAATTTTTCATACAAAGACTTGTTTTTATATCGGTCGTTTGTATGGCAGCTATATGATATAGTGGTCCGATCCGGACCAAACTTTCACAAACCATGTGTGGCTATGTCAAATGAATAAATATTAAATTCGGTTGCAATAGGTTGGAAAACAAAAAAATTTCCCATACAAAGACTTGTTTTCATATCGGTCGTTTGTATGGCAGCTATATGATATAGTATTCCGATCCGGACCAAAATTTCGCAAATCATGTATAGCTATGTCAAATGAATAAATGTTAAATTCAGTTGCAATAGGTTGAAAAACAAAAAATTTTTCATACAAAGACTTGTTTTCATATCGGTCGTTTGTATGGCAGCTATATGATATAGTGGTCCGATCCGGACCAAACTTTTACAAACCATGTGTGGCTATGTCAAATGAATAAATATTAAATTCGGTTGCAATAGGTTGGAAAACAAAAAAATTTCCCATACAAAGACTTGTTTTCATATCGGTCGTTTGTATGGCAGCTATATGATATAGTGGTCCGATCCGACCGATTCTTAAACTTGATCTGCGTGCAACAAAAGTAATGATCTGGTAAAAATTTCAAAACGCTAGCTTTAAAACTACTGTCCATTTTGGCATAGAAACAGACGGACAGACGGACAGACGGACATGGCTATATCGACTCGGCTGTTGATGCTGATCAAGAATATATATACTTTGTGGGGTCGGAGATGCTTCCTTTAATGCGTTACACATTTCTGGACAAAATTATAATACCCTTTTTCAAGGGTATAATGACTTGTCATATAAAAGAGTACATACGTAGATATCATAAATGCCAAATGTCAAAAACAACGACACATACAAAGACCCCAATGACTCACACAGAAACCCCAACAAATGCTTTTGATATAGTGATAGTGGACACAGTTGGTCCACTACCGAAATCAGAATATGGCAACGAATACATCATCACACTAATATGTGATTTGACGAAGTATCTAGTAACCATATCTGTGCGAATAAGAGCGAGTTACCTCCTATCGTAGGTCCTGAAGGTTGTGTAGTGAAGATTTGGTGGATGGCTCCCAAGAGAAACGTCCGTTGGATTTGGGTTTGAGATTCTGAATGAATCTTTTATTTCTTTCTCGTGGTTTTTATAGTTTTGGTTTTGGTACATTTATGCTTAGTCTAGTATGCTGATTGACCGAAAGTAAAAGTGGAGCGGATGCGGTCCCATGTTTTGTCAAGTGGCCCCGTTGTTGGATCGATTCAGCATCTCCGATGGTAATCGATCCAATACTCAGCGATTCAAGTGATCGCCGATGCAGCGTTTCGGCTATTTAGTTCTTACAATGTCTCAGCGTTTTAAGTAGGCCGATTTTATGTCACAGCGTTTTAAGTGCCACAACAAAGTACAACAATGTATTTCTTGGTGCCCCCTTTAGGCCTCTGGTTGTCGAGGCGGTTTTGGTGGGGGACCGCCGAGGGTGAATGCTGAGGCGGTAACTCCTCCCCCCCCCTCAGACTGAACTACCGACCATAGCGGGGAAATAGTTGCTGGTATTGTAGCAGGTGAAGCGATGGTTGGTGTGAAGGTGGCCTGAGGTGTAGTCTGTGGTGTGAAAACTGTTGTCTTCTTTGGGAACCATGCCACGATGAATACTACTATCAGTAGTATACCGAGCATTGAGTAAGTTGTTGTCGTATGAATTGTGGTTCCCGCCTGTATCCTGCTAATCTGTATCTTTGTTTCCAGATCCTCCATCCTCAGCTCGTGTACTCCCAACTCTTGGGTTGTCCTGTTTCTCTTAATCGTCTCTATCCGAGGTATGTCTAGCTTCATCTCTGCTGTGCCAAGCCTTTCTACCGCTTCGTACTGTACGTTGTTTACCATTGCCTTGCACTGGGTGAATTTTATAAGGGCTGATCCATTCAACGTTTTGTCGACTCCGCAATCTGTTTGTATCCTGACGTTTTCTCCATTGAAGATTGCGATGTAACCGACCTCCGGCTCGAAGATCGTTGTGACCACTCCGACGTCCTTCGTTTCGCATTCCGCTTCCTTTCCACTTAACAGTCTTTTAATACATTTTGAATTGATTTGACTTATACTTCTATCGTTTTTACATATATAAGTGTTCCTTATTAACTGACATTTTTCTTTATAGTAGTGTGTTTCATTCCCATGGATCCCAACATAATTTGGAGTTATCACAAATTCTGTGTTGTTCATGGGAAGTGGTATTAATCTTTTGAATAAAAATGTTTCTTTCTTAAATACAGGTAATTTGATTAAGAATAATATGTCTGTGTTGTTAATGATGGCTCTTAATTCTAACAATTCGTACATGTGTTCGTCGGATAACAATTGTATCCCTTGCCTCTCTAATTCGTGGGCACACCTGTCCGTTTCTTTCTTATCGAAAAGGAATCTGGAAATTACTCCTAGCTTGGCCAATAATAGGCTCTCGGCAACGTCATTCAGGTTCAAGGCCAATATATCTATAGTCAGTGAAATTCTGTCTATATATTCTAACGTATAAATCCTCCTGTCTTCTTCTATAAATGACTTACTTATGCCATTATTATAGTTGTTAATAAACGTGTTCACCCTACTCTGCTCTTCGTTTATGTACTTCGTTAAGTTCTTAAACATGAAGTTGACCTTGCTGCCTGCTTTTTCCTGAGAGTTTATACTCTCTCTTAGCCTTTCCTCTTCCTCTCTCATCTTCCTTATCTCTTCCTCCAAACTTTCCGCGTCGTTTGCGTCTAAATTTCCTGTTATCGCTTTAACCACCGATCCCAATCCATTGATCAAGCCTCTCGTTCTTCTATGCTTGGGCCATATTCCTTCTAACCTAGTTTTCACCATTTGTAATTTATTCTTCAGTGATTTGAACTAAGTCTCTTGTTGCTGTTTGTATTACCCTTGCTGTCCCCATTTCTATCTGAGCCAATGGTTCGTTCCCTTCCAATGGTGTTATTTCGAACCTGCTTTCTTCGGCCATGGCAATGGACCATCTGTAAAAAAAATGTTATTCGTTTGGTTTGTTAATTCTTCGGATCTTCTCCTTGTGAATTTTCTGCGGTTTGGTTGTTGTTATTGTTAGGTCGTTATCTTCCAACACCTTGTGTTTAGAGAACCTAGGAGTGAGTTTATCTCTCCGATTCTCTTTCCTGAATATCGTGTTCCCAATCTGCACCGGGTTTGGTTCCTGTCTATCTGTGTTAGCTGCCTCAATTCTCTTTATCTTTTGATTCTCTACCCTTTCTTTTACCTTTGGGTATACCTCAGCTTGAAACGCATTGATTTTCTGTAAATAATCGTGTTCATTATTGAATGTTACGTTATTTAGGAAATCCTGCGTTCTGCCTGTAAATAATTCTTGAGGTGTCAGCTTTGTTGCTGAGTGAATGGCGTTGTTGTATGTTATAAACGCCTCACTCAGTATTTCTTCGTGTCTGAGCTCTAATTTCCCTGCCTTCTTGCTCTCCGTAATCAACCTGTATATTTCTGTTATCGTTGAATGTAACCTCTCGACCGTGGAGTTGCTCGACGATTGTTGAAAGGATGTTGTATGCAGTTCCAATTCGTACTGCCTACAAAAATCCTTAAAAAGGTTCGACGAGAACTCGAGTCCTTGGTCGCAGATTATCTTTTTGGGAATTCCGAACAGGGCCATAAAGTTTTTCATCGCCTTTACGATGTTAACACTTTCCTTGGCTGGGATAGTTACTCCCCATGCATATCTTGAAAACTTGTCGATAATCGTGAAAACGCTTTTCTTATTAAGAAAATATAAATCAATGTGTACTATCTCCAAGGGTCTGCCCGGAGTTTCTGTCACGCTATATTTGATTTTGTGCGGTTTCCTGTCGTATTTTTGCGTTTGACAGCTATCGCAATTGTTAATTGTTTGTGCTATTAACTGCTTCATATGAGGGAAAAACAGCCTCCTTTTTAAATGTGCTAGTGTTTCCTCTATCCCCCTGTGGTTACTCTTCAGGTGATAATCCTTAATAACTTCCTCTTGCTGACTTCTCTCGACTATGTCTGGCAACAGGATTGTACATCTTATCGCCCTATATAGTCTGCTGTAAGCAAAATATTTGCAGTATACCTCTTGGATGGTTAAAACCAATTCTTCCGGTATCAGTAATGCTACCGTTCTCTTAGGCTTTAAAATTTCCTTGAGTCTGCGTCCAATTGTTTCGTCATCAAAGTTATTTCCTGTCCAGATTATCCGAATTTTGTTCCTAAATGGAACTTGCTTTTCTATTTTAGCCGTTCTCCCTGTCTCTATAACCACCTGTATCTTATATTCGTTCAGTGGTTTTTCGGAAATTGGAAATCCTAACTGTAAGTCTTCCCCTGCGGAGTGTATTGTATCCCCATTCGTTGCTACATCCGATGCGTTTTCTAATATGTTGAGCTCTGGTTGGATTCTGCTTAGTGCGTCCGCCACCACGTTCAATGAGCCCTTCTTGTATACTATTTCGTAGTCATATTCCAACATCTGGAGTCTCCATCTTACAAGTTTCGAGTCTGGTTCCTTAATGCTCATTAGCCATGTTAACGGCCTATGTTCCGTCACTATTTTGAACTTAGTGCCGAATAGGTAGTGTCTGAAATGCCTTATTGACCAGATAATGGCAAGCATTTCTTTCTCTATAGTAGCATAATTTATCTCGGATGTTGACAAGGTTCTACTTGCGTATGCTATTGGTCTATCCGTTCCCAAGTTTCCCTGTGATAGAACCGCTCCAATGGCATAATTGCTTGCGTCCGTGGTGAGGATGAATGGTTTTTTGAAGTCGGGGAATTGCAAGATCGGGTCATTGCATAGGAGGGTTTTACACACTTCGAATGCTTCTGTGTATTCCTCGTCTATTTGTACTGCCTTCTTCCCCTTAAGTTGTTTCGTCAGTGGCTTTGTAATTGCTGCGAAATCTCTAATGAACTTCCTGTAATAACCTAACAACCCTAGGAAGGATTTTATCTACTTCCTAGTCTTCGGGACGGTGAATTTCTTAATCGATTAAATTTTTCCTGGATTCGGTTTGATACCCTGTGGGGTCACTACGTGTCCCAAGTATTCCACCTCTGTTCTCAGAAATTCCGTCTTATCCAACTGCAGCTTAAAGTTAGCCTCCGTAAGTTTTTTAAAGACCTTCCCTAAATCCGTAATATGTTCCTGCAATGATGTTGAGAACACCATGATGTCGTCCATATAAATGAGACAACATTTCCCCAACAATTCTCCAAAGATGTTATTCATCAGCCTCTGAAAGGTTGCGGGAGCATTGTTCAAACCGAACGGCATCCGGACATATTCGAAATGACCTCCCTCTGCGGAGAAAGCAGTTTTCGGAATGTCTTCTTCCTGCACATCAATCTGATGGTAACCACTTGCTAAGTCCAACGTCGAGAAGTATTTCACTCTCCCTAGGTTGTCTAATACGTCGTTTATTATCGGATATCTATCTTTTATCACCTTCTCATTCAATTTCCTATAATCCACCACCATTCGCCATTTCCTTTCTCCTGAGGCATCCTTTTTTTTAGGCACCAGCCAAACCGGAGCACTCCACGGCGAATGGCTATGTCTAATTATCTTTTGATCTAACAGCTTCTCCAGCTGTCTTCTCACCTCTTGTCTTTCCTTAAACGCATATCTATACGGCTTGGCATAGATAGGAATGTCGTCCTTTGTTCTAATTTGATGTTTGACTGCGATTGTAAAAGACAATTGGTCTCCTTCTTTATGGAATATTCCCGGATACTTCTTACAGATTCTGCGAAGTTCTCCGAGTTCTTCTTTGTTCAAGTGGTCCGTTCTGATCTTGTCAAATGGAATGCTACTACTACCATTTCTTTCCTCTTCTATAATGTTTAGTTCAACATGTTGTGTGGGCTTGAATTCAATGACATCAATTGGTTCCTCTAAAAATAACTCTTGGTCTGACTGTGCGTAGTTAATCACCTCTATCAGGCTTTGCCCTGACATTGCCCTATAGATACCTCCTGAAATCTCCATGTCTTCTTTTAATATGGTTCTGTTTATTAGGAAATCCCCATCTTTTAGTCGCACCAGAACAGATATAACTCTTTTCGATTCGGCTTCTATTGTGTACAGTTCTGATGGTCTGTAGGTCTCAAACTGAATCTTCTGTTTCATGTTTGCTACCTCGAACCACCCGTTCTGTATATCAATAACCGCCTTCAACTGCTGTAGCATATCTATTCCGATCAACCCCTCGAAGAACTGATGAAATTTAAAGAGGAGCATTTTTATTTTACCAACTCCTCCTAATTCTGCGAACATTGGTATAAATGCTTCTCTCTCAACCTCATGTGACTGTGTGATGGTTTTGATGGCTATTGGGTCTTTTAGTTTTTTTATATATTGTGGTTGTACCAAATCTGGTCGAATAAATGAAAAGGTGGATCCTGTGTCGATTAATAATTTTATTTTTCTTCCCGGCGTAATTTCTACTAATAAATAGGGCAACGTCGAATGACCTTTCCTTGTTCCTAAATACCCTGTGGGTTGTTCGAGGCTGACTGTGGAAAATTTACGTCATTCTCTTGAATGTTATGCAGCTGACCCCCGACCGAGAATCTACTGCCGTTTTTATCTGCAGTGCCGCTTGAATTAACCGATCCCCTAGAATTGTTTGAATTGTACGACTGTCTGGACTGTCCTGAATTGTTCGAATTCTTGGACATCCTAGACTGGCCGCTGCCTTCTGTGTTTACAGGTGGTTCAATCGCTAGCTGCCCTCTGCCATTGGCTCTATAACCGTTGTTGTTATATCCATTATTGTAGTTGTTGGCTCTATAACCGTTGTTGTTATATCCATTATTGTAGTTGTTATTGTTAAAATTATTACCGTTATAGCCGTTCCACTGCCTATCTCTGTTTGTTTGATTCTGGTTCCATCTGGGGTTCCTGTTCTGGTAGTTGCGATATGGTCTTTGATAGCCTGTAGAGTCTCCCTGATTGAAGTTTCCTGCCCTGAATGGGTTGCCCATCATCGGGTATTGGATTCCGAAATCTGGCCATCCATTCATCCCTGGCATGGCAAACAGTATCGGAAATGGAGGAGGATTATTTCCTCCCCACTGGAGTTGCGACCAAATTCCCGTTTCCACCACCTGGGACTCTTCCTTCTCAAGCTCCTGTTTTTTCGCTTCGTCAGTGCTCTTGTCTTCTGACTCCGACCTCTGTACTTTCGAGTCCGGTTCGACGCTTTCTAAGGTAACTAACCTTTCCTCTCTACAAGCTATCTCGTAAGCCTTGGCTGTATTCAGGACCCCCATGTTTCTTATGGTTACTCCTATCGGTCCCTTTAAGGCCGAGATAAAGGCATTTAGTACCATCTCCTCATACCACTTGATTTTCTCGTTCCTAAACAGTGTGCTGTTTTCGCCTGTTTTGATCAAACCTACCAAGGCCTTCTTCAGAGTCATAACCCTAGTGTAAAGGGTTTCTACGTTCAACTTCTTCTCTTTGATATGGGTCAATTCCATTATCAGGTCCTGCTCTGATCTTTTGTCTTTAAAATGGGCGATCAATATTCGTTTTATTTGATCCCAATTTAACTCCGACTCGTCCAAATCTAGGACCTTATCCGCTGCTCCTACTATTTTGCTCCGGACCGCTCGGAGCGCTATAACTCCTATATTTGATCTTTCTTCTCCCCTAATCAGGCCTAACACCTGCTCCACTGCTGCTATAAAACTGTCTATTTTTCCTCCTTCACCTTCATATTTCGGAATAATTTCCACCAGGTCTACTACCTTGATGGCTTCTAATACGTTTGAAGTTGCCATTCTAACGTCTTGTCCGTCTGTTGGGTTCGACATAATTATCCCACGTGTATGTGTATGTTTGTGTTTAAGCAGTGTACTTATTTTAGTGTTTTAGCTTATACGATATGTATTAATTCCCGACTTATATATAATTGTGTAGTGGATCCTCGAGTGTCCGTGTGTGAAATGGAGTTCTGTAATTAATTATTATAAGTAAGTATCGGCCAACATTAACTTAGCAAAAATGGGGTTTTAATAATGTTGTCGTTAGTCTTTCTTTTATTTCTCTTTCTTTATATATTTATCTGTTTATATATTCCTCTTTCCTAATACCCTGCATGCTGAAGCTAGTTGTTTGGCTGTGCGATACAGCCTCCCAACCAATTGCGGACAGTCAGTGCGATGGTATCGTCTTCTATTACCTCAACACCCTGCATGCTGAAGCTAGCTCCTTGGCTGTGTGCCTCGGAGCCAATTGCGGACAGTCCTGCACCCCGGTGTTCTCCCTTCTTGTAGTACTGTGTATCTTACCCCCAGCCATTCCTACGCTAAGTGACCGCCCTGTACGTACAGTGCGCCGCCCAATACATGTGAATGGCTGGATCGCTAGATTCACTTTTCCCAATCGACCTCGTCCTCATGCTAGGCAGCCGCCCTGTGCGTTACAGTGCCCTGCCTAATACATGTGAACGAACCAATTTACCTAATCTGCAATCGAAGCATTCGGACTTGTTGGTACTTCCCGCTGTGCACCAACCTTTTACTGTCACCGACCGACGGCATGACATCGTTCGACGATCGTTCGACCGTCGAGCCCCTTAGTCGCATTAAATTTCTAGCAAACGTCACCGTTCTCTGACGATCGTTCGTCTGCTTGAGCCGTTCTCTGCGACTTCGAGCCCCGATATCTACCTCCGATCGTTTTCTTGTACAAGCCTACTTAATTACTCTCTTTTGACCAGTCTTTTGGCCTTGGCTCTACTTTTGTTCCGCCCGAAGGTCAGTTCTTCGGTTTTGTATTTTACCTATGTAGCATTTCGATTTGGCTTATTTCAGCTCTTTTCCTTCGTTTGTTTTCATTGTTTGTTCTTATTCTCATTTATATTCGTTTCATTTATTATTATGTTTGTTTATATTGCACTTGCGGTTTTCCTTTTTTTTTTTTATTTTTTATTTTTTTTTTTCCCCGTGCCATTTATAGTTTAACTTAGTATTTCCGCCTCCATTTTACACACTTCACTCTACTCACTGTTTTCCTTACATTGATATGATTAGTATTATTTTCATTTCCTGGTCGTCACGAATCCTGATGAATCGTCCTTAGGCCTGGAACTACCGACTGCGCCAGTTACCTCCTATCGTAGGTCCTGAAGGTTGTGTAGTGAAGATTTGGTGGATGGCTCCCAAGAGAAACGTCCGTTGGATTTGGGTTTGAGATTCTGAATGAATCTTTTATTTCTTTCTCGTGGTTTTTATAGTTTTGGTTTTGGTACATTTATGCTTAGTCTAGTATGCTGATTGACCGAAAGTAAAAGTGGAGCGGATGCGGTCCCATGTTTTGTCAAGTGGCCCCGTTGTTGGATCGATTCAGCATCTCCGATGGTAATCGATCCAATACTCAGCGATTCAAGTGATCGCCGATGCAGCGTTTCGGCTATTTAGTTCTTACAATGTCTCAGCGTTTTAAGTAGGCCGATTTTATGTCACAGCGTTTTAAGTGCCACAACAAAGTACAACAATGTATTTCTTGGTGCCCCCTTTAGGCCTCTGGTTGTCGAGGCGGTTTTGGTGGGGGACCGCCGAGGGTGAATGCTGAGGCGGTAACTAGCGCAAATACTGTCGCAAAAGCTATATTCGAAAATTTTATACTAAAGTACGGTCCAATGAAGACGTTCATTTCGGACATGGGTACCGAGTATAAAAACAATGTAATTCAAGATATGTGTAAATATATGAAGATTGAAAATCTTACATCCACTGCATATCACCACCAGACTTTGGGGACAATCGAACGAAGTCATAGAACATTCAATGAATACATTCGTTCATACATCTCTGCAGATAAAACTGATTGGGACGTTTGGATACAATACTTTACATATTGTTTCAACACAACATCATCAGTCATGCATAATTACTGTCCATATAAACTAGTCTTTGGAAGATTACCAAGGCAGTTCGCAAATTTTAATAAAACAGATAGAATAGAACCACTGTATAATATAGAAGATTACTCAAAGGAAATAAAATTTAGATTAGAAATAGCATATAAAAGAGCTAGACTTATGTTAGAAAAAGCTAAGTCTTATAGAAAACAACTTTATGATAAGAAAACTTCCGATTTTCAATTAAAAATAGGAGATAAAGTTATACTAAGGAACGAATCGGGTCATAAGTTAGATCCAGTATATCTAGGCCCTTATACTGTAGAAACCATAGAAGACAGAGATAACATAGTAATTAGAGATACAAAACAAAAGAAGCAAAAAGTACATAAGGATAGACTAAAAATATATAATCAATGAAACGTTTCATTTCACTTAAGAAAAGGTCTGATCAACCTCAAAACAAAAAAAAAAGAAAAAAAAAAAAAATTTAATTATTTTTCCTTCTAAGAAAGTTAAACATAAATCCAAAAATATCGTAATTCAACATAAATTTTTGTATTATTCTGTCATTATACAAAAATGCTTTGAGACAAAACATTGCTAATAATTAATAAGAAAAATCAATATCAAAAAAATTTTTCCTTTCTAAACACAATATTAATATTGAGAACTAAATGACTACATATATTACGTCATTTCTTTAAAAAGGGAGGTGTAGCATATTGGACTAATCTACCCTAACAATACAATAAATGATTGGGTATAACTTAGCGTCAATACATTGTGACACTTTGTCATGATAAATATAAATATACAAATATACAAAAAGACCACCAAAAAACTACGTAAGCACTCCAGCGCCCCAGTAATACGATCTAACGCTTATACATAAGCCGATCGCGGAGCGTGGGAATGCTGAGCATGCACTTTGCAGCTCAAGTGGTCAATGCCTTCTGCATACATATGTATATGTATAAATGTAAGTAAGAATACATAGATATAAGCAATGTATGTGCGGGTTAGCTGAACCCAACTTCAGCACACTTTGATAATTCAAATAAAGAACCTCGAACAGAGCAGAAGCTCTTTCATACTATATACTAGTATTCATTCGTCGCGTTTTTAATTTCTTCAAAGTACTTGCCACTGAGTACTCATATTCCATCGTTTTTCCTTGCAAAATCGTGCGAATCTTTTCATCATTTAACTCAAAAAGTTGTTGGTGGGACTTCAGCGCCCACCATTCTTTTGCTGAAGTACTTTGGATGGGTTTTTCTTTCGGCAGGACCCTTTTTAAAGTTACGTTTAACTTTATTTATCTCCTTGCCGATTTGTGATTGCTGTGTCAGTAAATTACTAAGCCTTTATCGCCTGATTGACAACTTCTTGTAGTCGTAGTCGGGGGTCACCAAATGTAAAGAAATGACATGGTATCACTCAACGTTGTTGCACTCAACGGGGAAACCATCACAATGAATAACACTCCCAAAAATCTAGGGCTGACCCAGGGTCCAGACCGCAGGCTCACATAGCGCCCGCACCTGATCAACAAGCGCAACCAGGCCAACCTACGACTTAAACAACTCAAAGAAAAACTGAAGCCAATCTGGACATATGGGATCCATTTGTGGGGCACGACAAGCTGTTCTAACCGCATCGGAATCCAGCGGTTTTAGAATAAATGCCTGAAAACAGTTTCTAACGCCCATCCGTACCACGAAAACTCAATAATCCATAAAGAGCTTCATATTCCAAAATTCAGGATTTCGGTTGTACCGCTATCAGATAGCTTAGTATTATTCATTCAGGAACTTTCCTTCAAACAGTACAGCTCTAGAATTACCCATATTGTTTTCATCGACAACAACATCTCTTGCAACAAGAAATGTTTTATTAATTACCCAACCAGAATACTCTTAAATGATTTATCATCAAATTTTTATTTACTTTATTTACAACCAACGCTGCAACTATAACTAAACATTTTCGACTATATGCAACACAACCGCAATAAAGAAAGAAGCCCTGCCTCATACGCAGACCTAACTTTTTCCCAATAGTAACGTCAATACCAACAAAACAACTCAACACCCAAAACGAAATGGAATCACCATCAGTATCAAACTTAACCCGTAATATTGACAATCTCCATTGATATTATCCGACAAACCATCTGAAAATTAAAAACAAAAACGTAAAAGCAGATACTCCACTCAGCGGTAACTCTAAAATATGTAACCACAGCATTTCCAAATCCATTATGACACAAGAGTAACTTAATAACCAAAAATTAAAGATATCCTTTCCAATGATACGAGCCCAAAATTCATAGACGAGGAAATTGGACTAACTTAAAGTAAAACAAAAACATGAAAAACTCACTGTTAAAGTACATGTATCTAATAGACAAAAAGAACTCCCAACTATACTAAGATGAACCTAGAAATTATAACATCCAATTAAAGTGAACTTTAAATAATAATACAAAATACGAGCCACGCATATGTAATTTTCCTGCATGAAACACATATTATATTATCAACCCTAACGTACGCATACCGATTAATTACACACGACTCTTACATAACTATTTTAGATCCTATGGAGGAACCATTTTACTTATACACAAATCTATCCAATCGAAAGAAACCACGCTATCTTTGACGGAGATCATCGAGAGATTCTGATCAATACGGACGTGTTCAATATAAGCAGCGCGAAAAAACCATAAATAACGGAGACAGCCCAGCTGGAACTAGCCTAAATTGCACAGAGCCACACCGTGGGAACGTTTAATTGTTCGGCTGAGCGAACCAATCAAAAGCAAGTGTGTTAAAAAGGTCGAAATACAATTCCTCATTTTTTCCTTTTCCGATTGCACTATTTGCGGTGGGGACCTGTTAAATCAGCCGGTGAAGCTGACAACTCGTCGCAGACCAACAGTGCTGACAGATCTGGTGATCGGGAACTAAATGGACAGAGCAGCGGAGGACCCGCCCCCACCGAGGATGACCCATTCAGGAGGAGCTCCAGAATGTCAAGGTCCCCAACAAAAGGAGGAGGAATCGCGGTGCAGGACGCCGGAACCCCTGCGCCGGCGGTAGTGCTGGAGGATATACCGACTTGCCGCCGCAGTGATACAGCGTTGGACAACTCGGCCCCTGCAGCCAGGAGCGCCATCAATACGAGTAACCAGAAGGCAAAGGACGTTATTAGGGTGCCGTTGCTCAGGAAAGGAAGGAAATCACCAATCGGATCGCCTAGTGGGCCTTTAGACCTAGCCGCGGGAACCCCTGCGCCGGCGGTTGTGTTGAACGAGCTTCGCGAAGGGGGCGCCAAAGAGAATCTTTCTACGACCGCTTCTACCCAAACCGAGCACCAAAAGCCTGGAAAAAAGGCTATACCAGCAAGGGAACTGCCAAAGGGATAGATGCCCAAAGTTCAGGAGCCTAAAGTACAGGCACCCAAACGCGGCAACTACCCCGCGGTGAGGGTATAGCTCAGAGGGTATAGCTAAACCCAAAGAAAATGCGTACAAGCCGCGCAGCTATGCATCCGTCGCCAAGGAGGCTAGCACCGGAGGCGAGTGGAAAAAAGTTCAGCCTAAACGCCTGAGGAAGAAGCCGGAGGCACTTATATTAAAGAAGACGGGAGAGGCCTCGTATGCGGAAATGCTCCGGAAACTGAAAGCGGACCCGAACCTCAGCGAACTGGGCAAACATGGTCGCAAAGTCCGCAGAACTCAGCAAGGGGAACTACTGCTGGAAGTAAAGGGAAAAGTCTAAGTTTAAGACCGAGCTGGATGCAACGCTAAAAGACATGGCTTCGGTACGTACGGGTACTCATAGAATAGCACTATCCTGCAGTGGATTGGACGAGGCCACGACAGCGGAAGATCTCCACAGCTGCCTGGTCTCCCAATTTCAAGGCATTCTGCTGAAACCATAGGACATCAAAGGACTACGTAGGATACGGGATGGGACTCAGATAGCCTCTGTCCTGATGAACGCGAATGATGCGATCGCGGTCTTAATGAAGGGCACGGTAACCGTGGGGTGGTCAAGGTGCCGCATCATCCAGGACGGCCGGCCCACGAGATGTTACAAGTGCCTGGGCTACGGGCATCGAGCAACGACCTGCAAGGCGATTGAGCGATCAGACTGCTGCCTGCGATGCGGCGAACGAGGACACAAGGCAAAGGGATGTGTTGCACCACCAAAGTGCCTAATATGCATCAAGTGTTGCAGCAACCTGCACATACAGGAATTGGCGGCCTCGCCGATGCGCGGAATAGCATATGCAAAAATAAAAGGAGTGCATTTTTACAGAGATGATGGAGGTGCTGGGCAGCCATGCGAGAGGGCGCGGCCCGAAGATCATCGCGGGCGACTTCAATGAATGGGCAGAAGAATGGGGCAGCAGGATATCCAATCCCAGAGGCCGAGCAGTAATAAACACAATGCTTATGTTGGACCTGGTACTGCTGAACGGTGGCTGCAAACCAACGTTCAACAACGATAGGGGTTCGTCCTATATCGACATCACCTACATCAGCAGAGGGTTAGTGGCTAACGCGAGCTGGACGGTCCACGACGTTGTAACGCTGAGTGACCACGCACTGATTTTCTTCTGCATCCTACCGAAGGGCACGACTTGGAGGCGGCAGAGAAGATCAGTCGGGCAAGCCTGGGACTCGAGCAAGATGGACGAAGATATGCTGGCATACCAAATCGACTCGCTTCGGATCTCAAATGGACACGCAGATTCAATGGCGGCCGACCTCATGAAGATGCTTGAGGCAACGTGTGATGCAACCATGCCAAGGAGAAAAAAAGAGCAGCGCAAGCCCCCAGTGTACTGGTGGAGCGCCAACTTAAGCAAGCTACGCTCGGAATGCCTAAGGGCAAGGAGAAGGGCGCAACGAGTCAGATGCAGCACCCAGCACGCAGAACTCATGGAGGCTTTCAGAAGCAAACGCTCAGAGTTTAAGCACGGCATACTGGCAGCCAAAGCGCGGGTCTATAAGGAACTGCTAGATACCGTGGATAGAGAGCCCTGGGGACTCCCCTACAAACTCGTAGCTAACAAGCTAAGGAAGAGAGAGGCAACTCCAACTGACCCGGATGTTCTGGCTACCATAGTAGCAGAACTATTCACAAGCCAGACCACTCTATGGCGGCCAACATCAGCAGAAACGGCCTAGGTACGCAGCAGCACGGATTTCGGAAGGGCAGGAGCACTCTGGACGCACTTATGGCGGTGAGAAACATCGCCGAGAACGCTCTTGATGGCGATAGATGGCTGGGTGGAAGGAAGGAGTACTGCGCAATCGTCGCGTTGGACGTGAAGAACGCCTTCAACAACCCCAGATCCTCAGCGCCATGCATAGGATGGGTATCCCGGAGTACCTCAGGATCGTCGTTGGAAGCTACTTCAGGGATCGTGTCCTCTGGTTCGACACGGACGTTGGCCCGAGATGCTACAGTGTTTCTGCAGGAGTCCCACAAGGATCTGTGCTTGGACCGATCCTGTGGAACATTATGTATGATGGAATCCTGGGCATCAACAAGCCCTTAGAAGCTGGGCTACATTGCTTTGCGGACGATGTGGCAATAACTGCAGCGGCCAAGACAATAGCAGTCCTCGAAGAGAAGTACAACGCGACAATTACTATGGCCACCGACTGGCTAGAGAAAGCCGGCTTAACAATTGCGGCGCACAAGACATAGGCTGTCCTATTAAGCAGCAGAAAGAAGGTGGAAAGAATGCTGATCACGGTCAACGGGACACAGGTGGCATCACAAGACTCCTTAAAATACCTGGGAGTAATGATAGACCACAGGCTAGCTTTTAAGGATCATGCTAGCTACGCAAGCAGGAAAGCAGCAATAACAACTGCGACCTTGTCTAGGCTCATGCCCAATGTAGGAGGTCCAAATTACCCGGCAAGGAAACTACTGGTGGCGGTAGCCAAGGCAACGCTGCTCAATGTTGCACCAATATGAAGCAACGCCACCAAGAAAGGCACTTACTTGAAAGGAGCACGCGCGGCGGTACGGTCTCTGGCCCTTAGGCTTATTAGAGGCTTCAGGACCATATCCGCAGACGCAGCACTAGCACTGGCAGGCTTGCCGCCAATCGACCTGGAGATAAAGGCTATTTGTCTGGTCCGAGAAGGTGCTACCCGGCTGGAGGCTCACGAGCGACTGATGGGAGAGTGCCAGACCAGATGGATAACATCGCAATGGGGGGGTGGACCTACCAACTCATCCCCGATTTAACGGCGTGGGCGAATTGCCGCCACAAAAAACTGGACTACCACCTCACCCAGTTCCTCACGGATCATGGTTGCTTTCGGGCATACCTACTCCGGTTCCACCACGTAGAGGCAGCTCAATGCCTCCACTGCGCCGATTCTGAGGAAACAGCAGAGCATGTACTTATGCACTGCCCCAGGTTCACGGATGAGAGGGTGCAGCTAAGAGCGCTGATCGGTGCCCCGCTCAGCCCTGGCGGCTTGATCGCGGCCATGATGGAGAACGCCGACTCTTGGGAGCGGGGACATAACATCATCAGGGATATGATGAAGCGGGTCCGAGCCGCCGAGATGGCCAACAGAGTTGAAGGCTAATACAGGCGACGTACACCTATACGGTGGCAGGAGGTAAACTATTCAGCGAAACCAGGGATGAAGGACGTGCGCCTCTAGGCCATATAACAAGGAAGGGAGTACAAGCAGGCTCCACATCCTGCTCACCGACAATATAACTTGACTGGCAGTCCCTGTGAGCTTGTAAAAGACAGAGGAGCATACGGAGGTTTTTGTTTTGAGTACGTAGGCATAACTCTACTTGGGGGGTTATGAATCGTGCATGCCACCTATGGACGGTAGGTGGTATCTTTGGAAGATTTTAATTTTCATACCGTAAGGCATAATAAAAAAAAAAAAAAACCGCTATCTTCGACGCATTTTGTGCCGACATCGACTACTTCATAAGTTTAAAATTATATCAGCGTACTTCACATCCACCAAGCCATTTACAATCCTACTCCTTACGGATTTACATCACTTGGCTAATATTGACTGAAGTTATCTTTTCAATTTCTGCAATATCGATGCTGCTACGGACTCTTTTTATGAAGTAATTCATGACGACATAAATAAATCTATCCCTAAAACATTCACTCCGTCAACGCCAAAACCTCCATGGGTTAATGCGTATTAAGTTGCGTAACTCTCTCTCTCTCTTTAAAAATAGGAAATCTAGAGCTTACAAAAAGTCTCTGAAGTCTGAAACCTTGTTACATCTTTCAAACTACCTTCTGATCCGTAACTAGTTTATTAAACTTAACAATCAAATTTATAAAAATTATATTACAAAATGCAAACTCAATTTTCCAAAAGATCCAAGCTCTTTTTATTCTGTAAACTTTAAATGTAAGTCAAATCTTTTCCGCCCATCCCAGTCACATAATAACATTTCTGACCCTTCACATCTCGGTATTGCCAATCTTTTTGCGTAATTTTTTTAATCAACCTACTCATCTGATACATTTGATCCATCCTCTATGTATCCATATCGATTACCATACAGAAATAACACATGTCTTTCGAAATTCCACTGTCACGATATGTTTACGACTCTTTCATCAAACAAAATCTCATTTTCACCAGGCCCAGCCAATTTTCCTAGCTACATTCTCAGATGGTGCTCCGATCTTCTTAGCTCACCTCTCAATATACTATTTAACCTATCCTTGGAGCTAACATCCCTACCTAAATTATGGAATGAATCATGCCTTAAACTTATTCATAAATAAGGCTCTAAGGCTTTCGTTGAGAACTACCGCGGCATTGCTAAGCTATCTGCGATTCCCAAGCTTCGTGAGAAACTCATTACATCACAGCTACAACATGCATGAAAGAGCATAATCTCACCAGCACAGCATGGTTTTGTCAAGCTTCGCTCGACAACAACTAATCTATTAGAATTTTCTTCAATCATCCACCGAGGGTTTCAGTATCGCTTGAAAACTGATGTAAATTATACTGACTTTAGCAAAGCATCATCAGCTCCTGCTACGGAAACTCTCGCTTATTGGTTTTCCACCAAATATTCTTATGTAGATTCTATCTTTCAGATCGAACTCAGCGTGTTCTATTTAAAACTACCAAGTCGAAGGTCATCCATGTCTCATCGGGTGTCCCGCAGAGGAGTCAACTAGGACCATTGTTGTTTATACTCTTTGTAAACGATTTTCCCAATGGGATTAGTTATGCCTCTACGCCTATGTATGCTGATGATGTCAAGTTATGCTATTCCTTCTCGGAACATTTCATGCACAGGCATCTGCAACTAGACCTGGATGAACTCTATACGTGGTGCTCAAGCAATCTTCTTTTCCTAAACTGCTCCAAATGCAAACTTATGACATTTCAGCGCAGTGTAGCGCTTATTGTCTTTTACTCTTTTGGAAATCACGTCCTTGATCGTGTTTCCACAATCAATGATCTTGGAGTTTGATCATAAACTTAGGTTTAATGATCACATTTCTGGCTGGGGTCATGTCTTTAAGCCTGTAAGCCTGCTTATCCATGGTATGGTGGACTCCAAACACCTTTTAGACCAACTATCTCTTTTCATTCTGAATAGGAAAACTAGGTCCTTCCGACCCTTATGGTTACGTATTTGCAGATCCAATTACGCTGAACACATTCCGTTTCGCACTATTTGTAAAAATTGTAACCTATTATCCCATACTATATCTCTGAACTCTCCCTTAGTGTTAATAAATTGAAAATCTCTTTAAAATAGTCATAATATATTAAAATTTATATTTAGCAGATCATTGTTAAATTTTTAAATAAATTAAATTAAATAACGTACTAAACCAACATGCAATAAAACTGATGTTAGGCGACTTAAATAGCTGGAGGACAAACTTGGGATCACCTTCCAACATTTATAGAGGGATAAAAAAACAATCATTTCGGAATACCTCAAATTTAAAATTACTCAACAACGAATCTTTTCTCCACCCATAATACATACACACACACATTGATCTCTCTTTCCGCACACCCGAATAGCAATAAATGCAAAATGGAACACAATTGTTCTCTAAACAGTGACCACTTTCTAATACTAATAAAACTATTTAATACTAACCGCAATCAAAATCAAACTAACTACATAAGGCCAATTGTCAATTTATGCACATTGCAGACTGAAACAAATTCACGGAGCACATAACACATACCAATGACACGACTTCCCTTAATGACAGTCTTGACAAAGAAGTTGCTAACATCAGAGAAATCCTCAAACAAAACAAACATTTCCCCACCGCCAACCCAAAACAGTCCAATGCTGGAATAAACCCTTAAAAAAATAATTTCAACATAAAATATATTAAAATACAGAAAGGCAAATGCACTCTTTAGAAATGAATGTAAGCTCGTTTAACCAACTTCTATTTCTGCATTTACATCCGAGATCCAACCTAGTACATCAACGGAAAAAACTGGAAAAACATCAGACCCTTCTGAGGCTTAAATAATATGAAACATATCCACTCCATAATAAACCAAAGAAAACAATATTCCAGAAACAGACAAGGTATCAATATCCAACTGCTTTGTAAAACACTGGCCCAAACAAGCCGACAATATCCAAGCAACATCCAACATACCATACCAACCCCTCGTGAAACAGCTCAAGAAATTAAAAAATCAGCATGCAAACGATTTTAAGAGCCCTAAAGGCCTTAAAAGACCTTATCCCCCAGGTCACAAAACTAGCGTTTCCATACAAATCCTTAAACCAAACTTGACCAAACAGACTTTAACTAATACCGCCCAATAGCACTAAACCCCTGTCTCAGTAAAATCGTTGAAAAAATTATTGCCAATCGTTTATGGTAGTTTGTTAACATTAATACCAACCATTACATATTAATCAATTAAACAATATACCAACCAAACAGGCTTTAAGAGAGGAAAGTCGGTTAAAGATAATCTACTATCTTAGATCATTTAATAATCGACTCAACATACAAAAAACTCACCTCCAAACTTTTCCAAGGCAAAAATGGAACATTGGAACAAAAATATTTAGAAACCACTCCATGACCAAAAGAAAGATCACATACAGAATATGCAACTACCACTCTTAAACACATCAGTCTCAAAACGGCATACATCAAGGATCTGATTGCCTACAAAAAATTCTCACCTTCAATACAATATTGTCTCACTTTTCTCAGAAATAAATGACTGCTGTTCCCTCTCGGGAGCAACACGATCCCCAAAAAAATCTATACACCTCCACATATGTAGGAAACAATTGTGCAAATTCTGTATTAAATGTAATAGTTTCACTCTGCAAAAAGCAAATACACCTTTAATACTGGGCATAATAATAATCTTGCATCCTCACTCAACATGAAACTTAACATCCCTAAAATCCTCTTTAGCTCAAACAATAACTCAAACAATAACAAAAAAAAAGAGAGAGAAAAAGAACCCCAGTGTGACCAGACTTCAATGTCAGAAAAATCACTAAATTAATTGATTTAAGTCTTAGAGTTGTTTTTGCTTAGGCGATATATTCAACACGCCCCGTCAAAAACAACATTTAAAATTAACAAGTAAAAAATAAAAATTAAACATACACTCATTATAAACTTATTCTAGCATCTCTAGCGTACATGCTGGGGTGTGTTATCCAGCATTTAATGCAAGGATCAGGGAAAACCCAGGAAAACCTGATCAGATAACGTTTCTCTCAGTCATTCTAAACTTTTTCATTAAATAATTTTTTGAAACTAATCATTCTATTCTTGTCTCCTGTTGCTATAACCACATCATCTCCGTTATAAGATGCTTTTTTTTAACATTCTTATTTTGTATGTAAAATCTATCCGAGTGGACAATCATTAAATGGTTTGGGGGAGACCTTGACTTAAGGGAGGTACATGGAATGTATATCTTATGAGGTTGACTTAGGTGTCTATTGGTTGGGGAGGTCAAGCGGGTGTTTCCTCTTCAAGCGTCTTAGGGATTGGCTATTATCTAGGAGGTTGATGGCCAGGTGGTTGGGGTAGTTCTCCAGTCTTTTTGTGTATCTTTCGGTGAGACGGGTGATCTCCTCTGCCACCCATGGAATACCAAGCTCTTTATGGATTATTGAGTTTTCGTGGTACGGATGGGCGTTAGAAACTGTTCTCAGGCATTTATTCTAAAACCGCTGGATTCTGATGCGGTTAGAACAGCTTGCCGTTCCACACAAATAGATCCCATATGTCCAGATTGGCTTCAGGACTACTTTGTATATAAGCAGTTTTAGTTTTTCGTTAAGCTTGGACCTTCTCCCCAGGAGCCAGTGCAGTTACTTAAGTCGTAGGTTGGCCTGGTTGCGCTTGTTGATCAGGTGATGTCGCCATGTGAGCCTGCGGTCCAGGGTCAGCCCTAGATATTTGGGAGTGTTATTCATTGTGATGGTTTCCCCGTTGAGTGTAACGGGGGGGCATTCCCCCCTGCGTAGTGCGAAGGTTGTGTGGGAGAATTTCTACGCGTTGTCCACGATGTTCCATCGTTTCAGCCATGGATCGAGGGTATCCAGTTGCCTCTGTATGATGGCTGATGCTTTCTGGGAATCTGTGGCGGAGGCTAGGAAGGCGGTGTCATCGATATATATGGCCAAACTGGTGATCAGGGATCAGTCCGGCTTCGTCCAACACTGGCAGTACTCTACGCAAAAATACTTTTTCAAGTATTTTAGAGATTATTGCCAACAAATTAATCGGACGATACGAGATTAGATTGGCTTCAGGTTTTCCACGCTTGAGGAGGACAATTACTTCAGCACGCTGCCACACTTTCGGGAAGTACCCTAGATGGAGGCAGCTGTTGTATATGTTGGCCAGCCTTTGGGAACAGATTAGGGGCAACATTTTCAGTGATGTTGCATCGATACGGTCAGGACACGGTGACTTGCCATTTTTTAAAGAGGCGATCTCCTGCGCAATCTCCTCTGGTTCGACGGGCTGTATTGGCGGGCCAGGAGCACTTGGGCTGTCTATGAACCTTATGGTGGCAGCTCTCTCTTCGCAAGTGCATCTGTCGAAAGGTGAGAATGCACTATGTAGATTTGTGTGTTTCCCGGTGAGTCTTCTAGGCGGGGTTTTTCTGAGGATGGGGATGTTTAGGAGTTTACTGCGCTGTGGTCAGATAGCAGTTTATCATAGCTTGAGCATGTTATCTTAGAGTGTCCTATGCCCTTGGAGACGGCGAAGTCCAGCAGATCCCGCTGCTTTGAAGGGTCGGTAGGCCAGTGTGTGGGTTCTCCAGTGGAATGGCAGTCCAGACCCTTTGGGGTTGTTTGTGCGGGACCCCCACCAGGAGTGTTTGGCGTTAAAGTCTCCGGCTGCTATAAACCGAGGACCGAGGGACTCGAAGAAGTCCTGAAGGTGGGTCTCGGTTATTGAGTGTCTGGGTGGGAAGTAAACCGCCCCACTGGTGATATCTCCCTGTGGGCTAGAAATTCTGGACACGGCGCACTGAGCCCATTCCTCCTGAAACGCGGGAAGTTTCGTGCCACTCCTAATGAGCATAGCTGCTCCTCCCCGTGCTTTGCCAGATGGATGGTTGGCATGTAACAGTTCGTACCCGCTAATTTTAAAGTAGGATCTGGGACAAAAGTGGGATTCCGAAACTAGAAGAACATCGATATTGTCTGTTTTGATGAGGTGCTCTACTTCGGATTTGCTCCTCTGCAGGCCGTTTGCGTTCCAAAAAACTATATTAAGACTTATTTACATTACTTTCTGTTGAAAAAAGTGATCAGAGCCCGAAGTGTCAACACGTTTTTGCTTATTTATAGGTTTCCCGAAAAAAAAAAAAAAATAAATAAATAAAATTTTCCGAAAAATAAAACAAAAACTAATTCGTTTACAACAATTAGAGTCGCGAAACTGCATTAATGGCGATCGGTTGGGTCTGCACAAAGCTCCGTTTTTGGATGCCGCATCTAGCGGAGTCGGCAATAAGCTGTAAAATAAAGCAACAAAACAGCTTGCAAAATAAGTGCACGCTGCCCATCGGGCATAGCCCCTCCATCGGCGCGCAGCCGCACAAAAGGAGCTTGTTGTTGATTTCGTTTGAGGCGAAAACGAAAAATATAACATTTCCAAATGGCTGAAGGGAAATTGCTTCTGACTCGCTGCTTAATAATAAGCAGACTTTGCACGAAAAAATGTACCGCGTTGCTAGCAAAACCCCATCCGAGCTTCGGGCTGCTTGCAGAACTAACCAAACTGATATTGGCAATACGAGTAGCAACATCAGCACTCCCACGACCAGCACCAGGACCTTCACCAGTGTAAACAGCACAAGCACTGACACCATGGCAACTGCTACAACAAGCAAACTTTGCTCTGGTTTGAACCCGGGAAAATATGATCAATCGTCGCTTCAGAGCTCTTCTGCTGCCCCGCGTGTCACTACTGACTTAGCTACAGTGATCAGTGGGGCCGCACCAAAAATGTTGCAGGCCCAAGTGCAAAAAAGCATGAAAAGAAAAAACGCAAAGCCTTCTTCACCCATCGCAAGTGTTAAGAGAGCGACTAGAGAAGCTGACCTTCCAAGCTCTAGCAACAGGTTCGCGCTACTTGACATGGAAGTAGAAGCTAAAGACACAGCAGAGAATCAACAGGTCGAAATAACTGTTGAAAGCAACGACCCTGCCCAGCCCGAACAAGTAAGAAAAATGGAAAAGCCACCTCAAATTGTTGTCCCAGACTGCAGTATAAATGACCTCTTTGAGTTCATAGGGGAGGTCATAAATGTGAACAATGTGGTCACCAAGAGCAACCTAGGAACCACCAGAATTTTCCCCAAGGATAGTGACACCTACAGGGCTATTGTTGACCATCTGGACAGACATTGTGTGGAGTTCCACACATACCAAATGCAGACAGAAAAGCCGCATCGAATTGTTGTCAAGGGCCTACACCACAGCACTCTAAACAAGGATATTAAAGATAGTCTGCAAAAGTACGGCTTTGAGGTACTCCACATTCATAATCCTGCATCCAGGGCTAACAGGGAAGAAAAGCTAAATCTCTTCTTTATCAACATCAAACCGTGCGCTACGATAAATGACGTCTTCAAAATCACAATCCTCTACAGACAAAAGGTGAGGGTGGAGCGAATGAAAAAAGCCACAGACGTCGCACAGTGCAAACGGTGCCAGCGGTACGGCCACACTGCCAGATATTGCCGACGACACCCCAATTGCACCAGATGTGGCGAGGGTCATCAAACAAGTGAGTGTATACGCCCCCTTGACGCAACACCTACCTGCTTCCATTGTTCAGTAGCTCATAAAGCTAGCTACAAAGGCTGCAAGTCGTACCAGGAGTATCTTCGTCGGACAACTAGATCACTTAATGGCAATGTGGCCAATCAATATTCTGCTTCAAGGTACGAGGAATTTCCTGTGCCTGGCTCCGCTAGAATAGCAAGGAAACAAGTGCCCCAAATTGCATTCCAACCAATAACACAGCAGATGACACCACGAAGCTACAGTGCCCGCACAAGTGTCTCCTATGCAGCAGTCACCGCTTCAGTGCCAAGCAATTCTGGAAATGCTCAACGTAGTTTGAACTATGCTCAAACGCAGCTAAGTCCACAGCAACAAAAGCCGATCGATATCGAGTCGCTGCAGCAACAGCAGTTTCAGGAATGGCAACAGCACCTCCAGCAGCAGCAGCAACAGCAGTTTCTCATGTGGCTCCAACAGCAACAACAAGAACAACAACAGCAAAATAAGCTAGCTAATGAACGCCTTGCACGGCTAGAAATAATAGTGTCTGAGATGGCCAGCACCATGAAGCAATGGGCTGGGAATTAGATCAACGCTACATCCTCGCTTTGAACTCACTTAAAGTTCTCATCTGGAATGTCAACGGCATTTCAGGAAAAGTCGGAGAAGTCGAACTTTTTGCACACAAAACCGACTTGATATCCTTCTCTTGACTGAAACCAGACGAAACCGCGGTGGAATTGTTCGAGTCTTTGGATACACATTCTATCCTGCCTACAAGCCATCTTCCAATAGGCACAGTGGAGGTGGAGTGGCGGTGCTAGTCAGGACTACTCTCCGACATTTTCCCCAAAAGGGTAATAGAGACGCGCAGTATACAAATGTCATTGGTAAAAGTTGCTACGGGTCTTGGTGATATGGAGTTCAGTTCCATCTACTGTCCTCCAGGAAACAGAATACGGGAAAGTCTCTTCACCAGTATACTTCGAAAATGTGGACAAAGTTACCTGGTTGGGGTCGATTGGAACGCACGACATTGGCTGTGGGGCGACACCTGCAACTCCCCTAGGGGACAAGAACTAGCTGAAGCCATCTTCGCCACCGGGGCAAAGATTCCTGCCACAGGAGCCCCTACCAGATACCCATTTGTCACCACACATACGCCCACATGTATTGATTTTGCCGTCCACCATGGAGTACCGGACAAAATTGGGATTTAGAGTCTGACCATCTGGCCCTCGTAGTCACCATAGATACCAATGGGATTAATGCTCGCTGTAATGCAAGGTTGATCAGCAATCGAACTGACCTAACTCTATTTTACCGGAATCTGGAGAGCTCCATCCATCTTGAAACGGAGCTAAATTCTGGCGAGAATATATACAGTGGCAGTGGAAATCTTCACCAATAATATCCACAGGGCTGCTGCTGCATCCACTCCACCTGCGAGCCCACTAAAGCCGAAAAAATATGGCGTCACACTCACTGCACACCCCGCTCCAGATGTCCCTCCCCATCACGCCAATCAGAGTTCAGGAGATTACCGAAGCCATCAAAGCTCTTCCGAAAAACATGGCTCCTGGCATGGACAGAATATGCCACGTCACACTGAAGGCCCTGCCAAATCGTGCGATCCTTTACATGGCACTTATTTTTAATGCTACGCTAAGGATTCAGTTCTTCCCTTCCCAATGGAAAATAGCGGCAATCCACATGATCTATAAACCAGGCAAGCCGGAATCCTATCGGCCAATAAGTCTTCTCCCCTCAATATCAAAGGTATGGGAAAGACTCATTGCTAAACGACTTACTGGGATTATAACTCAGTGCGGAATTGTGCCGGACCATCAATTTGGATTTTGTGAGGGACACGGCACTGTCGAGCAGGTTCACAGGGTTACGCAGCACATTCTACAGGCATTTGATGATCTTGAATACTGCAACTCAGTTTTTATTGATATCCAACAAGCCTTTGATCGGGTGTGGCACGACGGTCTCCTTTGCAAGGTGAAAGATTTACTACCAGCACCATATTACTTGCTCCTAAAGTCCTACCTGGAAGGGCGGGTATTTAAAGTCAAGATTCGGGACACTTACTCTGCGCCTGGCCAGATGAGAGCTGGAGTCCCGCAAGGCAGTGTTCTTGGCCCGCTCCTGTACTCATTTTATACTGCAGACTTGCCCGTACCCGATGATGACTACATGGAAGACCCTTCGAAGGCTCTAATTGCCACATATGCGGACGACATTGCCGTTCTGTATAGCTCCAAATGTCGCTTTGAGGCAGCAGACGGTCTGCAGGGATACGCTCAGTGCATACACTGCAGGGATAGTGTACGCTCAGTGTGTCGGATTGCAGCAAAATCTAACTGCAATCGCATCCAGGTACTGCAGAATCGTACCCTAAGGCAGACAACCAACTGTCCTTGGTATGTACGGAATTCAACTTTACACCCAGACCTCAATCTGCATACAGTGGAGGAGCAGATCAATAGACACACCAGCAGGTACAGAGACAGACTCACCACCCATCGCAGCGAACTGTCCTGAGGTGATTTTGCCCAAGTGCCATTTGAGTTACGAACTGGAAACTTTGGAGCAACTTGTCACTTGAATCTCTTCGTGAGCTTCCAGAGCGCGAATTTTGAGTTTTCATCGGCAGTAACTTTCACCAGGAACGCGTCAGTTGCTTCTCTTTTCAGTATGGCCAGTACTTTTCTCACCCGATTTGATATCCTTCGGTACAGTCTGTCAATTATTGGATCATTGGTCCTGATGAACTCACGCCGGAGACGTTTCTTGAGAGTTAAGAGTCCTACTGCTTCCGGAGAGAGAGCGATGCTGCTACGCACGTTGCGTAGGTGAACTGCGCCGCCAGGACCTGCAATTTGAGATGCATCTTTGATCTGCTTCATAAAAGCTTTCTCGATATCGCCTGCTGTATTTATCTCTGTTTTGAGGTTAAAGGCATTGTTAAGTTCGTACTGAAACAGCCTTATATTCGCACCAGGTGGAACGAGCATCCTAATAGGGGCGGTACTATGAGGTGACGTTGTTAGTGAAGCGATCAGCGGCAAGTGATCAGAAGATAGGTCATACTCTTCGCGTACTGATAGTAGACTGTTAGCCATACCTTTGTACAAGAAGAAGTCGATACATGAAGGTACATTCCTCGTGTTATACGGGTAGTGAGTGGGTCTGCTTGTAGCCAGAACTTGAGTTGAGCTGCCGGAAATAACATCGTGAAGTGCTGAGCCTCGAGCATTCGCTCTTATACTACCCCAGAGGCGATGCTTAGCGTTAAAATCACCTCCAATGATAAACTTCTGACCATGTTCACCAAGGAGATTATCAAACTCAGAGGAATTCCAAGGCAGGCCTGAAGGAAGGTATACAGTTGACACCGTAATTTCGCCCAAATTAGTGGAAATTTTTACCGTCGCCATTTGTAGGTGATTCGTTGTGATCGAATGCAGGTGATAGTGCACTAATCCCTGCCGGATTAGGATACAAACTCCTCCTCTGGGGCGACCTCCTGGGTGATCTGCTCGATAGCAGCTGTAACCTATCATATTGAGGTAGGATCCGACGTGTAGGAGTGTCTCTAAAATAAACATAACATCAATTTCGTGCTTGCTGAGAAACACCTTAAGCTCATTAGCATTTGGGATAATGCTACGAGCCTTCCAGGCTCCGAGGCGCAGCTCAGCGATGTTTTTTGAAGACCAGCAATGGTCTGCTGCATTGAGATGATGACTTGTGCGAGGGAGTCATCAATTACCGTTTGGCTAGGATGTTGAGGTTCACCTGCGTTTGTTGCAGGAGCAAACGCAGCATTCAGAAAAGTCTGGAACCTTGCGTTTGAGAAAGCATTTCGCTGTTGGGAGTATTTTCCGTCAGGTCGTGTGCTCTGTTGTCCAGTTCTAGTCGCATCTGCATACGATAGACCCTGACGCACGATTGAGGTTGAAATAGCTTGTTGCTTGATGTTGCGCATGGGCTGTGGGTGTTCTACTCGGGTCATGGGAGTAATGTTGATCCCAGTTTTTCGGCTTTTGAGCCTCTGGACGTAAATTCTGCAGCCCTTGTAAGTTGCCTCATGTTTTCCTTGGCAATTAACGCACTCCAGGTCATCATAGGTCTTTGCCTGGCATTGACTGGAACCAGTCCAATGAGGCAAACTGCATCTACCGCATCTGGGCTCTTTGGTGCAATAGTTTTTGGTGTGATCAAAGCCAAAACATCGGTAACACTGACGCATATCAACATTTTTTCTCGGCAGTTCCACTCTGACTCTTTGACGGCCAACTTTATTTATTTTTAGAGCTTCTCTGTTATTAATAGCCCTTTTAATATCAATAAACCAAACGTTCTGGCCAGAAGCCTTGCCTGGATCCGGTTCAGAGGAGTCAACATTCTGTGACTTCACCTTTGGAATATAGGTGTTAAGTACAGCGTGACCTTGGGAGGTGAACGCATTTAAAATTTGCTCGACTGGGGTAGAAGCAGCCTAGTTGCACACCACAACCCTATAGGCTCTGTCTTCCGGGAGGCAGAAGTGAGTGTATTGGAGATTTACTGATGATAGCTTTTTAGTGATAGCTCTGTGGGCATCAGAGTCACGGGGTATATGCGCAAGTTGCCATTACGCGCGATCTTGAGTTCATATGATTCAGATGATACCGCCAAGTCGAGAAGCCTTTCCAAGGCAGGTACGTCGCTGACAGCAAGTACTGTTATTTGACTAGGTTTTGGTGACTTCTTTGTCACTGGAGTTTGAGCTTGTCGAGATTCTTCTTCTGCAACGGTTTCGACCTGGAGAATGTCCATGCTATTTTCGCCTTCTTGACAGTCATCATGGTTTGCATGAGCAGCAAATCTATTTAAAGCGAGATGGTTTCGGTTATGTTCGATTACATGCGCTCTTTTTTTTTAACTTTTCGGTGAGGTTGGTAGGCTTCTCTTCTTGGAAGGAACTTTTTGCCAAAAGACTGAAGCCGGCTGGAATGTGAGCGTATTACTATTTCTTTAAATTTACGGTAATAGACGAGTATTTCCAACTGTTATCTGGTTAAGATTGTTTAATTGGCTTGGGCTGCTAACCATAAGAAGCTCCCTGGCAGTTGTGCTAGGCGGGGGCATGCTCTGAAAGGAGCGTCCTGTACGTGGTACTTCTTGGAAGCTATCAGCACCTAAAACGACTTCCGACATATCGGATTCGAATCGACCATACTTCTCTTGAAGCACCTCTTTTTTTAATTCCTCGATGAAATATAATTTGATTATTTTGCCAAAAACTTATTTTTTTTTTGTCGGAAAATATTTAATAAAAATAAAATTAAACTGATCCCTTTCTCAATGATGATTCGACTGTAAAAAAACAAAGCAACGATTATTGGTAACTTTTTTTTTGTTGTTCGCGAATCACAGTTTTATCGCGTTTAAAATAAAACGAAGAATAGGCGTTTAAAATTAAACTTTCGAGGTGTTCCTCGAGTTTGTGGACCACTTCACGATACAGCAGGTTGATTAAATCAATTCAGAGCTGATAATAGACTGCTAGTTCGTTCGGGAAACGTTCAAATTACGGAGCGATGATAGGCCGACGTGCAAGAAGTTCAACGAGTTGATGATGATGTATATATATCTATATATATATACAGGGCCATCATCTCTTATGTTTGTAAGAACTACACATGTGCATTGTGGGTAGTTTCGTTCGCATCAAATTTCACAGAAAGCGATCTCGCTCGCAAATTATAAAAACAACACACAGTTCAATTCCGATTTTGTACACCAGAATTCGGTTAAGACACCTTAAGAGGTGATATCCGAATAGATAATAATTTAATAAAAAATCTTAATCAAATAATTCTCAGCGTTTTCCACAGTCAACTGGCGGGATATTTATTCGACTCAATAAAAAAATATAACAACTATTTTACTATTTATAAATATATATATATATATATATATATATATAATATATATATATATATATATAAATGTAATGCGATTTTGGAGGAGATGAAACAAGTCAGAATGTTCTGAATCGATTGTGCTCAAATTTTGACACAACATTCCGCTGAGTCCGCAAGGGTTTTTATCCACTTATCGCTATCCAAACATGTACGCGACCATGGAAATAACCCTTTTTTAACCGTACTATACAATTAGAATATTGAATATTTTAATATTAGAACAACCAAAGTTCCTCTTATTTTACATTTCAGTAGTTGCGCATTGAGTTGAGCATTATATCTGCAAACATGCTCTCCAGTAGGCGTTTTGTCAGCACGAATGATAATCTTGTGTGTATCCGTTGGCATTAAATCAATTGATGTTTTGACCAGCTGCACTAAATTTTTCCTTGCGTGAAGGAACTGTTGTTGCTGCGAAACGATGGGTCTTTATAGGGTTATAGATATTCGGCAGCGGGCACTTACTTCGTCTCCATCATTACTAATAAAGTACATTTGGAGGAACTGGCCACCTGGAAAAGGGGGAAGGGAGGCGGCTTTATGGTTGATTTGTCCTTTAATCTGGAAAGTTGGCTTAAACTGAGCAACCTGAATTTCGGCACCGAATGACATTTGACGACATTTGAAAGCAAGACTTCTATTTCCTAATGTTCGATAGGAAATGCTTTGATTCGGCGGTACATCCAGGAAGTAGAAACTTCGATGGCTCCGGAGTTGGTTATAGTTGGGGCAGTTTAATTTTTCCGCCTGCGCAACACATCCCTGTTGTTTCATTATTGAATTTTAGAGCCTGACAGTGAGTACAAACTTAACTCATACACTGCGCGTCATCAGATTAGCGCCCCCCTGAGCAAACATCTTTGATGTGAGATATTTGGAAAACTGTATAAGATAGAGTTTTGGGATTTTTTTTACTCAAAAGTTGAAAATTTCTATAAATGAAAAGCTTATATGGGATGCAGTTGGTCTTTTAAAGATTTTTATTTAAATAAAAAAGGAAAACAGTCCATAAATGTGTTAATCAAAATCGGGTCATCAGGATAGCGCCCCCTACGATAATTTAAGTTTATTCGATTCATTTCGAAAAAAAAGTGATGATTAACACTTAAATATTTAAATTAGAATATTTTTAAAGGAAACTAATAATGAGTTGAACCTCCTTTGTTTTCAAGGACTTCACACATTCGTCTGGGAAGTGAATCATATATTTTTTTTATGTAATCCAAAGTAATTGCAGACCAAGCGAGTTTTATTCAGGTGATCAATTCCTCTTTAGTGGCATATTGTTTACCACCCTCGTATACCTTCCTAGCCAACCATCCCCACACGTTTTCTATTATATTAAGGTCTGGGGAGTATGGTCGCCATTCCAGGACTTTTACATTTTCGCTTTGAATCCAAGTTTTTACCGAACGTGCCGTGTGGATTGGGGCATTGTCGTGCTGAAAATGCCATTAGATAGATTTCCATAAATGTTTTTAAACTAGGGAAATGCCGTTTTTAATACACAATTATAATCTTTCGCGTTCATTTTTGGTGTTAAAAACTGCAATTCACAGGGGCCATAATAGGATACTGCGCCCCATACCATGACACCTCCAACTCGACTGTGTAAGCGATCCAAAATGTGCTCCTCTTTACGCAAATAATGATAGTAATGACTATAGCCGTCTGGTCCCTCCAGATTAAATTTCTTCTCGTCCGAAAATACCACATAATGCCACTCCTTGGACCAGGTCATATGCGCTCGAGCAAAACTCAGCCGTGCTCCTTTTCGCAACTTATTAAGAGGTTGTTTTTTTCAGTTTTTTTGTCTTTTAAATGTTCAGCTTTCTTAATCACTCTTTGAATCGTCGATTTGCTCGCGTTTACACCACTTTTTTCTCGGATTTTGGCGGAGGAGTCGTGCGAATTTGAAGCTATTCGATGTATGGACCTGCGATCTGCCGCGGTAACGACACGGTTATTGCCACTTTTGTAGTTTTTTCCATAGGTTTCCTTGTTTTTAATAAAGTTGGCTATAGTTTTGCGATGTCTGCCTGTTTTTTCTGCCATTTTATGAAAAGACAGCCCGCATTCATAGAAAGCTATGATTTTGGATTTTTCCTGCAAGGATAACACCGTTCCTCTTCCCATTTTTTACGCTACATTAAAGGAAACTTTTCAATTTAACAGCATACAAAATTTTGTTGTCCTACCTTTAAAATTATGGAAGATAATCAAAACTGCATTGGGAGGCGCTATCCTGATGACGCAATTTTGATTTACCCATTTATGGATTGTTTTCCTTTTTTATTTAAATAAAAATCTGTAAAAGACCAACTGCATCCCATATAAGCTTTTCAATTATAGAATTATTCAACCTTTGAGTGAAAAAAAAATCCAAAACTCTATCTTATACAGTTTTCCAAATATCTCACATCAAAGATGTTTGCTCAGGGGGGCGCTAATCTGATGACGCGCAGTGTATAACCCATGATGACTTGGTGTCTCGAACTGTAACCAACAGCTGGATTATACCGGAATGCAAGACGACTATAATTGTGGAGTAGAGCTGCTGTCCTTGCTGCACGTCCTGCAGCTACTCTCCCACTGTGACACTCAGTCCTTGGAAAATGAATCAAATCCGTTGCTGTTGAACGCCTTACATGTTCTCGCAATCGAGCATCCTCAAGCCTAGCTGCTCGACGTTCTATTGGTACCTCAACACGCATCTGATCTTGAAACATATCGTGCTTGTGCTGCACCGTTTCAAGGGCGACGACTAAAATTTAATTTGCTGCGCGGCATTTATTGGTTTTCACTGAAAACAGCGTTTTTCTGTAGGTAGCTTGAATGTATGGGTGGTATTTTAGAGCTTGTAATATTGTAAGATTAGAAAAACACACTTGATTTGTAAGTTCGTAACTGATTTGTTGGTCAACATACATAACAGAAATGTAAAATGAAGAGAACTTTGATTCGGTTCTATATCCTAATTGTATCGTGCGGTTAAAAAAGTGTAATTTTCGAGGTTGCGTGCACGTGTCGATAGCGATAAGTGGATAAAGCCCTCTTCGCGATCAACGGAATGTTGTGTAAAAATTTTGAACATAATCGGTTTAGAACTTTCCGAGTTGTTCCATGTATTATATATGTACGAGGGTGGTGCGATAAGTACTAAGCCTACAAAAGAAAAACAAAAATTTTGGAAAAGTGGTGATTTATTTTGTAAAATGCGCCTCCGTTGATTTCTTCAATCGACTCAAAATTTCTGCCCGCCGCTTTCAAACGCGGTTAAAACAAAACTACCAGTAAGATCCGGCTGAAATATCGACAATAGCTGTTTACATGAATGTATTACACGATAATAAATACAACTATCCCCCGATTTGATAGTTAAATATTGTTCACTTATAAGTTTATTTCTCTTTGGTTAATCTAGATAACAAAAAGAAATTATTTTTTAACATTTTTGAGGACATACCCAAAAATAAAACATAAGCTTAGTTTGTCGATGGTAATTATCTTTAATATTGTATTAATTTATATAATTATATAAATAAACCCAGCAAAAAATGATTTTTAAGTATATATGTAAATAAGCTAATACATTTTTAAAATCAAATCGTAGATCGGTTTTTAAAAATCAGTATACGGTAAATTTCCATGCTGTCCTAAGGAACACCAATAGTCATTTTGACTTTTCTTAGATTCCCATCCCAGAGCTTGGGTGTTAGACATTTTACTTCGATGCAATGGTGAAGAAGTAAGGTTATTTACAAAATGGCCACATCTAGACGTTTTTGTTGTTGAAGGATAAGAGGGAGCAGTGCCAAAAGGAGATATTGAGGTAGGAGATCTTGTAGTCGACTTATTAAATGCAAGTCCAAAAGGGGTGGGAGATGCATTACGCACATTAGTTTTTGGAAAAACAGTTAAATAATGCTGATTTTGATTTGACTTATCGCCATGTTCAAATCGAGTTAATTTTTCAGGAGATAACGGCGCTGGGCTAAAATTGACCTGAGATGCGGTCGTCCCATTTTCTTCTGGTACTTTCTGGTAGTTGGTAGGAGTCAAGATCGGTGCGTACTGGTTTAATCCAGTTTCATTTAAGTTTAATCCACTTCTAATAATACATGAACTTGGATCATTCAAAGAATAATTATTTAAAACCGGTTGAGAATTGAATTGATATTGATCCTTGTATAACTCTGGTGGTGGTGCATAGCTGGATATTGAAATTTCTTGGGGTACAAATAAGCCTGAAGAAGAAAGAAAATTTATTATTATTTATTTATTATTATTAAATTATTATTTTTATATTAATAATATATATATAATTATTATTTTATTATTAACAAGTAAACAAATAAATTATTAAAAAGTTTTTGCAATTATAAAAGGACAGTTGACTAAGATATTTTTTTGAATTAATTTTATAAACAAAAAAATTATTTAATTTTTATTTTCAATATACATTTACCTATATAGGTACTGTGTTGGATTATAAATAAAATAACAAAAGGAGACTTTTGGAAATTAGTGAAATTTTTATTTAGTAACTTCTAACAATACTAATAACAACAAGTACAACTTTGGAGGTGTTAAAATACTTAAGAAACCCACAATAAACACACATAGTATATATAAACATTTATTTAAAGACGCAGAAAATATTTAGTTTTATTTTAGTATACATGTTAGCACCTCCCAAAAAATTAAAACTATTGAAAACATTGTAATACATAAAAGGATTTAATGGAATTTTTTCTTTCCACCATTGTTTTTGTTTTGATTGCGTACATTCCGTTAGGGACTGTTGCTCAAACGTTTGAATTAATTCCCGTACATTCAAATTTTCTTCCTTGTCACATAATTTTTTTATTTCATCTAAAAACAAATTAATTAAGAGTTTGATTTAAAAATTCCATAAATTGGTAGATACATAATAACAGAATACGGACTTCTCTTTACAGCGAACGGTGCGCTCTGCCTTTATAATTTCTTATTTATATTTAAACAACCGGTTTCATTTAACATAGGATATTTAACATACTCACTCGGTTCGCGTTGTGTGTTTAAGTGAGAAATTTAATTATTTTGAAATACCCAATGTTGAAATTACGTTATAATTTAAATAATCTTTATATGTTTTGATCTGGCAACGCTCAATTATAGCTTAAGAAGATATTGTGAAATTCCTATTACTCAGTTTCTATTAAACCGTCAACTACACCACTACGTTCGTGTTTATTTGTTCGGTCGGTCTAGACGCACATAACGGTTGTCCTGATCGAACGGTAAATCTCCAACAGTTGGTTATGGGCCGAGCACGCTTCCACTGCCAACAGTTGGTTATGGGCCCTCAGCAAGAAAAGTTTTCGGTTTGAATAATTAAAAGTAATTAAATGGACTAAAACGCGTCCGGTTGAAACTCGAAATAAATAAAAACTAATTTGCGGAATTCGACAAAATGAGTGTGTCAATTCAAATAGAAAAATTAGGCGACGACAATTACGACGTATGGAGCATTTTAATGCGTAGTGTGCTTATAACAGCAGATCTATGGAAAGTCGTTTGTGGCCAATATGTAAAGCCAGAAGATGGCTCTGAAGATTTCGAAAAATGGAATATTCTCGATCAAAAGGCCCTGGCAAGTTTGTTTTTAAATTTAAAAGCAACGCAGTTAATGCATATAAAGTCATGCACAACAGCAGCAGACGCATGGAAAAAGTTGCGTGATGTACATTTGCCAGGTGGCCCGATCAGAAAAGTGCAGTTATATCAACAATCGACAAATTAGCTGAGATGGAAATAATAATTAATGATGATTTAAAAAGCATCATGTTGTTATCCAGTTTACCAAATTCGTGGGAAAATTTCGTCGTAGCGATCGAAACACGCGACACGCTGCCGACGTTCGAAACGGTAAAAGTAAAGCTTCTGGAAGAGGGAGCGCGCAAGCAAGAGAGGGACGATAGAGAAGGTTCTGTCCAAGCCGTGTATGTACATACAAAATTACATGGAACTGCAAAGCAAAAACAACGCGAAGAATGTCACGACATCAGTGCAACGACCATGAAAAAGAACCTTGAAAAGAGTAGTTTCAAGGGCAAATGCTACATTTGCGAGAAATTCGGCCAGCACGAGAATGCCCGAGCAAAGAGAGGCATAAAAAACTATGGGAAAGCAAGAAGAAATCAAACTGCTTGATGCATATTAGTGCTACCACTCAAAAGAAAAACATATGGTGTGTTGATAGTGGTGCCACGTCGCATATGTGTTGTGATAAGGAATTGTTTACATCTTTCATTAATAAGGAAACATCGATTATGCTAGCAGCTGAAAAGTTCGTGAAATCGAGAGGCATCGGGACTGTTAAGCTTAAATCACAAAATGTAAACATTGAATTACGAGATGTAATTTACGTTCCATCATTGCATATGAATTTTTTATCAGTGAGCAAGTCCGCGGAGTACGAAAAAATAACTACTTTTGATAAAAAGGCGGCGGTGATAAAAAACAAACAAGATGAAGTGATGATGAGAGCAATGCAAGAAGAAAATTTGTATTTATTTACAAGTAGCTCTAAAAACAGTGCGGTTCATTTGTTGAATGATTCGGTTTGGTCATTTAAATTTTCAATGTTTAAAAGAAATCAAAGAAAAAGAGCTAGTACATGGACATTAAAAATATGTCAGTGAATATTAATTGCGACACATGCAATGTGGCAAAAATACACGTATTGCCATTCCCACAGAAAAGCGAGCAGCTACGCAAAGTCTACTGAAACTAGTTCACAGTGACGTGTGCGGGCCATAGAATGTTAGAATGTTGCCACCTAATGCAACAGGTATTTCGTCACGTTCATAGACGACTATTCACGGAAAATATTTATATATTTTATGCATGCGAAAAACGAAGTGTTTGATAAATTCAAATTGTTCAAATCATATGTCGAGTGCCAAACGGGCAAGAAAATAAAAGCTTTGCGAAGTGACAACGGGACAGAATATGTAAACCGGCAGTTTACACAGTATTTGAACACGTGCGGCATAAAAAGGCAATTAACGGTTCCGTATACACCACAACAAAACGGCGTCGCGGAACGCTCTAATCGAACGATCGTCGAGATGGCTAAAAGTATGCTGATTCATGCCGAGGCCGTAACCACAGCTTCATATTTGCGCAACAGGTGCCCTTCCAAAGCAATCATGGGCGCTACACCCTTCGAAATATGGCAAAATAGGAAGCCATCTGATAAACATTTGCGAGTATTCGGATTTCGCGCGTTTGCACTGGATAAGACAAGAAAAAGCAAGTTCCAGGCAAAGGGAAAAAAGTATATATTTGTAGTATACTCTTCAACAGCTAAAGCTTACCGTTTATACGATCGGGAAAAACGTATCATTGCTGCACGTCGTGATGTCAAATTTGTAGATTTTTTTTTTTTTTTTTTTTTTTTTTTTTTTTATATAAAATTGTATTTATTTACAGTGCAGTTTACTGTTACTGTTTGTAGCAACTTATACTGCAGGGTATCACATAATTTCTATTGAGTATTTACATATTTAAATACTTAAACCTACTTAATTAGGGAGCCTGGAGGCATGAATTAATTTTATGAATTAATTTATAAATCTTCTTGGTAGATCTGTTGGGTGAATGCGCAGGAGCCTCCTTCTCGCCCTCAGTCCCAAGACACGTCTCCTCATCGAGAGTTTCCGAGCCAACTGGTTTGGGTGGATTCCCAATTTGTTAACGTACGCAGTTGCATGTGCGTTTATGACATCGCCAATCCTTGGTACCTTCAGCTCTTTTTCAATGTCTTTGTTTCGGATGTACCAAGCCGCTCCAGATAGTTTACGCAAGATTTGCGACTGAGCCACACGAATTTTGTTGAGGTGCAACTTTGCGGCGATGCCATACACTATACACATATTTCCAAATAGGAGCCAAGACAACCTTATAAATTTTGGCCTTGTTGGAGACTGAAAGTTTGTTTCCAGGCCTAAGGAGCCAAGCCATGCTGTTCGCCTTTGTTTTGAGCCGCCGAGTTACATCCGTTACATGGCGTTGAAATGTAAGTCGCTTATCCAGAGTGACACCGAGATATTTGTGGGCGTTCGATTGTGTGAGGAGCTCTCCATGCAGAAACACACCAGGTGATGTGTCTTTTCTCAGGGTGTACGTCACGGAAACACACTTTTCCGGATTGACTGCAATGTTCCAGCGTAGGGCCCAGTTCTCAAATTTTTTTAGATACAGCTGAAGCGTATCAGTGGCTGTATAGACGCAAGTATCTCTGGCCAGGACTGCAGTGTCATCAGCAAAAGTGGCAACTAGCAGGTCATTGGGATCTGTAAGCGACATGTTGTCAGCTGAGGGCATGTCGTGCGTATACAGGCTATATAGTGTTGGACCTAACACACTTCCCTGGGGTACACCTGCTCTGACTCTTTTTGTTTGGGAGGACAGTCCGTCCTGTACTACTTTAAAGGATCGCTCGTGGAGGAAGCTTTTTATTATTAAAAAGAGCTGAGGATTTAGTAGCCTTTTAAGCTTGTGCAGAAGTCCTTCATGCCACACTCTGTCGAAAGCCTGCTGGATGTCCAGAAAAGCTCCAACGACGTACTCCTTTCCATGGAAACCTTCCAATACAAAGTTTACTACGCGGTGTAGCTGTTCAGGTGTGCCATGCCTTAGTCTAAAGCCAAACTGAAACTTCGGAATAGCTTTCTGGACCTTTCGGGACTCGAGCAATCTTCTCAGGATGCACCTCTCAAGTAATTTTCCAAATGCTGGAAGCAGGCTTATTGGGCGATAGGAGTCTAATTCCTCTGCTGGCTTCCCACTTTTATGAAGCATAATGATATTCGCCTTCTTCCAGGCGCTTGGGAAGTGTCCCAGTCGAAGAGCAGAGTTGAAAATTAGTACAAGGAATAACAAAGCTCTGTGGGGCATCAGCTTAATGGAGCGGTTGTCGATGTGATCCGCACCAGGAGCCTTGTTTTTGCGAAGGGATTTTATATCATCTTCCAATTCCGTGAGTTTAGTAGGCTTTACAGGAAGAGCCATCTGCAATGGGGCTTCTAGGGATTCAGCAACCAGTTGTACTCGTCTTGGCGATGCTGTCTCGAACGGCTGGAATCTTTCCTCCAGGTTTCTGGCAAACGCTTCAGCTCTATTCTGAGGTGATTTTGCCCAAGTGCCGTCTGGGTTACGAACTGGAAACTTTGGAGCAACTTGTCTATTGAATCTCTTCGTGAGCTTCCAGAGCGTGAATTTTGAGTTTTCATCGGCAGTAACTTTCCCCAGGAACGCGTCAGTTGCTTCTCTTTTCAGTATGGCTAGTACTTTTCTCACCCGATTTGATATCCTTCGATACAGTCTGTCAATTTGTAGAGGGTGAGTTTGATAACACTTTTTTTTTTTTTTTTTTCATATATATATATTTAAGTGTAGAATCCGTACATCAAAATATTGTACCTTAACATACACAGGGTACAGAAATATTCTTATAAATTGCCAAACACTATATCAACATAAATGAAGTTGGAACATAATTGAAAAGCTTTTACTGTTGTCCAATTGTCTTGGCGAAGCCTTGCCTTTTGAGTCGTCTTAAAGGTCGAGCGGGGATAAGACGTCTTGCAAGGAGACTCCTGTGTCTCTGTAGTCTGTCGCTATATCGACTTGTGTGTCTTCCAATTTGTTCCTCAACTGTGTGAAGATTGAGATCTTTATGAAGTGTGGAGTTCCGTATATACCAGGGACAGTTGGTTATTTGTCGTACTGCGCCATTTTGCAACACCTGGATGCGTTTATAATTCGATTTGGCTGCGATTCCTTAAATCTGGATTCCATATAACCATATCGGTACGATGCAGTGCGCATACACAGCTCTTTTGCACCTCAGCGAAAGAGTGCTCCTTCTATTCATAAGCCATCTCAGCTGTTGTGATCTGTGAGCACATTTTTTCTGCTCTTTGCTCTTCTTCGAAGACGTCTTTTAGTTCTGATTAGTTCTCTGGCCTCTCTTGTTAGTTTAATACCATAACTTCTGGGGCATGTCTCAGGCTCAGCCGGTGTAGAAGCAGAAGCAGCTCTATGTGTATTTTGCGTTAGAATGTCTACTGCGTTCTCGATGTCTTCCTTAGAGCTTAGAACCGTATTTAACTGAAAAGAGTTTTCCAAATGTTGTCTGAAAACCATAAGATCAGTTCGGCTGTTTATTAACCGAGAGCTTGGCCTAACATAGGCACCTTCTGTTTGTAGAGTAGCAACAAGGGCTACATGATCGGGGTCTAGATCCCAGTTTTCACAAATACTTGTTCTGTCTAAGTTTATCCCATGGTACACAGCAAAATCAATGCAGGTAGGTGTGTGACTGGTCACATGTGGGTATCTAGTTGGCGAACCTGTTGCAAGGATATAAGCGCTTCTGGCGGAAATGGCTTCTGCTAGTTCTCGCCCCCTGGGTGAATTGTACGTATCACCCCACAGCCAATGTCGGGCGTTCCAGTCCCCACCAACTAAATACCTTTGGCCACAAGAGACAAGTATGTCAATGAAGTGCCTTTCTTCAATTCTATTTGTTGGTGGACAGTATATCGCGCTAAATTCCATATCTCCCAGCCCGGTGGAGACCTTAACTGAAGACATCTGAATAGTTCTCGTTTTAATAACTCTTTGCGGGAAATGACGAAGGGAACTTCTCACCAGTACTGCTGCTCCTCCCATTCCGTGATTATGTCTTGAAGGTTTGTATGCAGGATAAAAGCTATACATATGTATCTTAACTGTGTTCCCTCTGTTGAGTCTGATCTCGTTTAGGAGAAGAATGTCAACGCAGTTGTTCTGAGCGAAGATTTCAACTTCCCTGGCTTTACCTGAAATGCCATTTACATTCCAGATAAGAATCTTCAGAGGGTTCATTGCGATGGTAAAGCGTTACTACGGAGTTGGAGAGCCGATGTATCCCCAGTCCGTTGTGTCATTATATTGGCCATTTCAAAAACCACTTTTTCCAGCCGTTCAAGTCGTTGTCTATTCACCTTGTTTTGTTGCTGTAGCTCCTGTTGCTGCTGCTGTAGCCACGATAGGAATTGCTGCTGTTGTTGTTGTTGAACCTGTTGCTGCCAATTCATAAATTGTTCCTGCTGCTGTGCCAATATTGACTGAACGTCAAGCTGGTGTCTGTTCAATATTAAATCCCTTTAATTGTACATTATGTAAACGAGGCTGGGCTGTTGTATTGCCATTTCTTGCAATATCTGCGTAGGACAAGCTCCCAGTATGGGCTTTGTAAGTGCTAGCTATTGCATGCTGCTTAGTTGCATGCTGCTGATTTTGCTGGGGTTGTTGCTGGCTTGCTGCTCTTTTATCTAATCTGAATTGCTTAGGTTGTTGCTTTTTTACAATGCCTGTTGATCGTTGAAGATACTCCTGGTACCACAGGCAACCTTTGTAACTTGCCGTGTGATTTCCTCCACAGTGTACAAAGGTAGGCTGTTGATCATTGGGAAGCGTGCATAATTTGGTTAAGTGATTTTCGCCACAGTGAGCACAATTGGGATGACGACGACAGTATTTTGCTGTGTGGCCGTATCCCTGACAACGTATGCATTGAGCAATTTCCGATGACTTACGCATTCTTTCTATCCGCACTTTCTGTCGGCATATTGTGTTAATATCATATATGTCATTAATTTTTGCACATGGCTTTATATTAATGAAGAATATATTAAGTTTTTCTTCTCTATTACTCCTGGATCTTGGGTTATGTACTTGTAAAACATCAAAGCCATATGTTTTAAACTTGGCAATAATTTCGTGGTTTAAGGTGCTATGGTGGAGGCCCTTAACTACTATTCTGTAAGGCTTCTCTTCCTTCATTTGGTACGTATGGAATTCAATTCCCGAACTATCCAAAATATTAACAATGGCTATAGAGATACTTATAGAAGTATCAGCGTCTTTGGGAAATATTCTCACAGTTTCCCCTTGATTGACTTTAACTGTTAAATTATTTTGATAACACTGAATCTGAAAAATGCACTATTTCAGAACAAAATAATGACTTCGCTACAAACATCATTCACCTTGAGTCAAATTCTTACGACAGTTATGACTCCGGTGAAGAGGAGGAGGAGTTTGTAAGCGCAAGCGATGAAGAGCAAATTCTCACTGAGGAAGAGATCGTACCAGACGTACAAGAGCAAGAGAGCAACGCACCTCGACGTGGACCCGGCAGACCAAAAACTATTCGCAGTGGTAAGTCCGGTAGACCCAGAAAACAATACAACAGCCTAAATTACATTGAAGATATTGAGACGCCACAGTGCGTTGGATACGCTTTACGGGGCGAGAAAGCCCAAGACTGGAAGACGTCAATGCAGAAAGAATATGATGCTGTCGTTTCAAATAACACATGGACATTGTGTGATTTACCTCCAGGACAGAAGGCCATAGGATCCAAGTGGGTCTTCCGCGTCAAAAAGGATAAAGAGGGAAATATACAAAAGTTTAAATTAAGACTTGTTGCTCAAGGTTGTGGGCAAAAGATGGGCGTCAACTATTCGGAAACGTTTTCTCCAGTAATCCGCTACGAAACCATCAGAATGCTATTCGCTATAGCAGCAGAAAAACAGCTATGCATGCACCAGGTTGAAATATCAGACGCATATTTAAACGGCAGACTTCAAGAAGAAGTGTATATGAGGCAACCACAAAATTTCATTGATGAGAAGCATCCAAACTAAGTATTAAAGCTTCAAAAGGCGATCTACGGACTTAAACAGTCAGGGCGTGTCTGGAATGACACATTGGACGAAGTTTAGAAGAGCATTGATTTCAAGCGCAGCAAAAATGAGGCGTGCCTGTACGTGAAGCAGCAGCAGCAACAACACAGCTACATTGCAGTATATGTCGATGATCTAATCATCATCAGCTACGACGAGAACGAGATCAGCGCGATTAAGAGAAAGATCGCAAATAAATTCGACCTACAAGATGGGGGCCAACTAAATTATTTCCTTGGCATGGAAATCCAACGAGAAGGTACAAAAGGGTCGATTTCGCTATGCCAGAAGCAGTTCATCATAAACCTATTGGATGAATATGGCATGCAAAATTGTCGTCCCGCAGCTACGCCGCTAGACTCTGGTTATAAGATGGGTTGTAGAAATGAGAATTGTGTCAAGGTAAATATAACACAATTTTAATCATTAATCGGTTGCCTTATGTATTTAGCAGTCTTGAGCCGAACAGACATTTTGCATACAGTGAGCAAACTGTCGCAAAGAAATACTGATCCACACAGTGAAGACGAGACTGCAGCGAAACATGTTTTGAGATACCTTTCAGCCACGGCTGATCTCAAAATCACATACAGCAAGTCCGGCGAACAGGTAACGTGCTTCGCCGACGTAGACTGGGCAAACGACCTGTCAGATCGCAAATCATACAGTGGGTATGCATTCTTCCTTCGAGGCAGTGCGTTTTCATGGACTTCAGCTAAGCAGAGCATCGTCGCCATGAGCAGCACAGAAGCAGAGTACGTTGCTTTATCCACGGCTGTAAAAGAAGCGGTGTATCTTCGCCGTTTGCTTTTAGAGATTGGATGGTCATTAGATGGACCAATAACCATATGTGGCGACAACATAAGTTGTCATCATATTGCGAAGAATCCAGTACACCATAAACGCACTAAGCACATAGATATTAAGTATCATTTTATTCGAAGATACGCGAGTGCAGACGTCTCACATTTGTGCTCCGTGAATTTAACAATCTCAACAGTGTAAAACTCTACATAAAAACATATAAAGTGGTACCACCACCAAGCGAAAAGACGCTACTGTGTGCAATGTGCAAGCACACCGGACTACTGATGCTTTAAATTTCGCGATTGGAGCAGTCCTATCACAAGATAATCACCCAATTTCATTTCTCCTTAGGGCATTATCTAAAGCCGAAGAGAACTACGCGGCTAATGAATAAGAGATGTTAGCCATAATTTCGCACCCTAAGGCCCTCAAAAATTACCTGTACGGTAAAGCAAAGGTTAAGATTTTAATAAAGGGTTAATAAACGGAATTTTCACGGACCGAAGATTTTTTGGGAAAAAATTTAAACAATCTACCAAATCCATTTTAATAGTATTGAAACACGATTTCCCCAGTCCAGGGTTGAAGACCTAACATGCGAAACTGAACAGGAACAAATAATTCTGCAAAATAAATGGAAGAGCGCATATAAATGCTCTACAAAACCAAAAACAACTTTACTTCCGTACAAGGAAAAAGACAATCTAAAGTTTGGAATGAATCCAAATACGATCCAAGCTCAAAAAGCTCCAATTCCAGAATACTACGGTCATGTGTTGGATATTGGTATTTACTCTAGCGAACGGAACTTAGTACTGAAATAGATAAATTATCTAAAGTACCGCAATCCAGAATGATAAATTCAAAAACTACAGAAGATATTAGAAACCCTTTACGTAACCTTATTTTTTTTTTTCCACGACGATTCACGGACAACGAAAATGCCTTTAATTCCCAATCGATCAAATTTATACTACAACAGCTTCTAGCTCTATGTTTCGTTTCTGCAAGCAATTTTCGGTCTCACCATGAAGTTCAAAAATCTCGTTGCTTTCGTAAGGCTGACTTTCACAGACCAAGCAATTTAATTTATACATTCGATTGGTTCGATCTATGGGAATGTACCGGTATTAATATCGCTTTAGAAACATTCTACAAAACGCTAAACTTTTTCTTCGACTCTTGCGTGCCATGGAAATATCCATCCGCTTCGACTGACCCACCTTGGTTTACAAAGAGCCTCTACAACTTAAAATATATTAAAAACAGACTCCTTAAGATATATAAAGGAACTTTTTTTCTCGCCGGCTAAGTGTGCTAAGCATTAGCATTATTACTAAATTTAAACTTACAAACTAACAATATTTACAAAACTTAAAAACAAAAAATAGAAACGAAAGAAAGACGATCTGGAGTATATCGTTTGGCTTATCATCATCTTGCTGTGCGTCTTGTTGGCAGCCGGTCGCCTGTTGAGCCTTCGTTGTGGGCGAGGTCTGGTAAGACCCTTAGCGAGTCGGTTCCGATGATGCTCCAGTTGGTTGTTGTAGCGGCTGGAGTGGAAATTTATGGTCTCAAAGACGTGTGAGCAGCTTTAAGTCACTGTGGAGGGCGGTGTTCCTCACATACCACTCGCAGCCAGTGATCATCCTCGCCACTTATTTTGGATGCTCTGGATTCTACGGATCTGGCTGTCACACGTCAGGCCCCAAATTTGGCACGCATACCTCCAAATAGGAGCTATGATTTGATTATAGATAGTTAACTTATTTCTCAGCGACAGTGTGCTACGCGGGCCCATGAGCCAGTAGTGCTTTGAAGCTGCAGCCCGTATGCGTATTCTCAATTCACTCACTTGCTTCGAGAAAGTGAGCCGGCGGTCGAGTATGACCAGATATTTGGCTGAGTTAACCTGTTCCACAGGGTATCGTCAATGAGCACTGCTGGTGGCGTTCTCCGTTTGAGGGTGTAGCAAACATTCGTGGACTTGTTGCCATTTATGCCAATATTCCATCTCCTAGCCCAGTCGGAGAATCTTGTTGCGTAGTTTTGGATACTGTTGGCGGCCTCCTGCTCGCACCTTGACCTGTACGTTATGCACACGTAGTCGGCAAATATGGCCACCATTGATGTTCCGTAGAGACCGTTAGCCGGACGCGGCATGTCATGACTATAAAGGCAGTATAGTAGCGGGCCTAGGACGCTTCCCTGGGGTACTCCAGCTGCCGCATTATACTCGGTTGAGAGCGCAGTGTGGAACCGGACCGCAAATCTCCTATTCCTAAGGTAAGACGCCAGGAGACAGTAGTAAGGCGCTAAATAGCTAGAAATCCACGTGAGAAGGGAAATCCTAAGATACTAAGTTTACTCAAAAGGAGTGAGTGGTCGACAGAGTCAAATGGTTTACTAAAGTCCGTATAGATGACACCTGTTCGAAGGCCCTTACGGAAGCCATCTATAATAAAGGATGATCTATAACAAACCAAAAGGTTTGTGGTGGTGGAGCGACGCTTTATAAAACAGTTCTGGCATGGAGAAATAATTGAACTGCAGAGATGTTGAAGATGTGGTGTTACCAATTTTTCAAAGAGCTTTGGAATTGCTGAGAATTAAGAGATTCCTCTATAGTTTGTAACATACGATTTTTTTTCCTTTTTTGTGTAGGGGAATTATGAAGGATTCCTTCCACATTCGGGGAAAAATCGAAGTTTCCAGAGACAAGGAGAAAAGTTTTAGAAGACGTCTGCACAATGACTTAGCGCAGTTTTTTAGTACACAGCCAGGAACACCATCGGGACCTGGCAAATAGACTGGTTTCACCCTCAGAAGATCCGATAACACAGTGCTTTCGGAGAAAGTTGGTCTGCAAATAAGATTGGTTGACTGAATGTTGTATGAAGAAGGCTGATCCATGATTGTAGGAAATGAGTACGTTGTTTTAAAGAAAGTTGCGAATAGATCGGCAATACCCTGATCAGTAGTAGCAGATACATTTTCATACATTTGCTTATGCTTAGTGTGAACAAAATTATAAAACTGCTTCGGATCCTGTGTAAACTGGATCCGACAGCGGTATATATAATTTTTATAACACTCAGCGTTATGCACGGTGAAATTTGACCGAGGTTCTAAGTATCTTGAGAAAGTTACATAAGTCTCTTAAGGAGTCTGTTTTTAATGAATTTTAAGTTTTAGAGCTCCTTGTAAACCAAGGAGGATCAGTCGAGGCGTTTGGATACTACCATGGTACGCGAGAGTCGAAGAAAGCGTTAAGCATTTTGTAGAATGTTTCTAAAGCGATATTAATATTGGTGCATTCCCAGAGATCGGACCAATCAAATGTAGAAATTAAATTGCTTAGTCTTTGAAAATCAGCCTTACGAAAGCAGCGAGTTTTATGAACTCCATGGCGAGACTGAAGGTTGCTAGCAGTAAGGGTTTCAATCGACACCGCAAGCGTTGGGTGGTAAGGATCTTCTGGGAACGAAAGTGGCATGGCTCTGGAAACGGTTATTCCATCTGGGTCAGAAACGAAACATAGACCTAGAAGCCGACCTAAAGAGTTCCTTACGTGGTTTATTTGACCAAGGGTTAGTCGAACATACCCTTAGTAAAATCATGATGTGTTGAGAGTGTTAAAGATGGTTAATTCTCGATGTTTGACCATATAAGTTCAGGTAAATTGAAATCTCCTAGAGTCACTAAAAGGTCACTATCAGACATGCGGTTAGAAACCAGCTGAATCGCAGATAAGTGGTGCCAGTATGTAGGAGGTTCAGAAGAAGATGGTAAATATAAGCAAGTGATGAACAGTGATTGAAGCGACATAGTGATTTTCACACATAAGAATTCAATATCACCTGGATTCGGTAACTTAACCTCTTCAGAAGCGAAATCGGAGTCCATAGAGATTAGGACTCCTCCTCCCCTTCGTAGTGGTTGGTCCCGTCTGTGGACGGGATCAACGGGACCGTCTGTGGCGTCTTGGTCCTGTCTGAAAAAATTTCGGAGCTAAAAATTTTCGGCTTTAGCCAGGTCTCTGTGAAGACTACAACCTGGGATGCAAAAGATGAACTATCAGAATACAGTTTAGGGAGCTTACTACGAAGCCCCCTAGTATTCTGATAGGTAAGGGTGATAGATGTTGTTAGTTTTTTGAGGATGAAGGTTTAGGTACGGTAGACGAAGATGGTACAGGGTTTTTAGGCTTTGGGAGTTTAACTCCCATAGGCTTATTAATTTTTTTATACCCTTGAAAAAGGGTATTATAATTTTGTCCAGAAATGTGTAACGCATTAAAGGAAGCATCTCCGACCCCACAAAGTATATATATTCTTGATCAGCATCAACAGCCGAGTCGATATAGCCATGTCCGTCTGTCCGTCTGTTTCTATGACAGTAAAAAATAGACAGTAGTTTTAAAGCTAGCGTTTTAAAATTTTTACCAGATCATTATTTTTGTTGCACGCAGATCAAGTTTAAGAATCGGTCGGATCGGACCACTATATCATATAGCTGCCATACAAACGACCGATATGAAAAAAAGTCTTTGTATGGAAAACTTTTTTTTTTCCAAGCTATTGCAACTGAATTCAACAAAAGTTGTAAAAGTTTGGTCCGGATCGGACCACTATATCAAATAGCTGCCATACAAACGACCGATATGAAAACAAGTCTTTGTACGGAAAGCTTTTTTGTTTTCAAGGTTATACCATCTTCGGCAAGCCGAAGATAACTTTTCTCACTTGTTTTTAACTGTACTCGGCTGATGTTTTTGTACGAATATATTCTCCGGCCAAAAGTTGGGCGAACAGATCGTATCGAACATCGGGAAAGGTACACATTTGGCTTGGATATATGCCGAGATATCAATCTCTGAGGTGTCAGGGGCCAGCCGTGAAATAAATATGTGTTTAGAGGGTAGAATCACCTGTAAGGGCTTTGGTGTTACGGTTGGTAAGACCGCGACATCAGTCCGTACCGGGGGTCCGGACGGTGGTTTACCCTTAGCAGTGGATTTTAAGGGGGTCGACTCTACTCGTGCCGGAGGAATCACTTGGAGTGATACCCTGGGTGGTATTTCAGACGAGTTATGCTCAACTATGGAGTCAAATTCCGAAACCACGTTTGTGTTTCGAACTCCTGCTCTTGGGGTAGTAAGAGTTATGAGCGGCTGCATGGTCGTCGGCTGATCGGGCTGAATAGCGATATCAGTGCCTACGGAGTCTCTAATAGCGGTTTTTTTGCGCTTTGGGGATTCATTTAGTAGCTGTAGGCTGCTAAATTGGGAATCCAGCGCAGAGAGTTGGTCGTTGATTTTACGGAAACCACCGATCAACTCTTTAAAACCGTTTTTAGTTTGCCGCATGAACGTTCGCATTTCTTTCTGAACCGCGCGACATCCACTGCAGCAAAAGTGGAAACCAGCGTTTCTAGAGATTGCATCCGAAACTGAGGCGGTGAAGCCTGCACATATCGTATGCACAACATTTTCACACAGCCAACAGGGGATGCTAGGCTGGGACGCGGAAATCGGCTTATTGCACGATTTTATAGCGCAGATGCTATAAAATTCCATTATAAAAATTTTAAGGTAAGAACTAGAAATTTAAGAAATATAAGAAATAAATAAACAACAAATAATTAATATTAGACAAACTAGTAGCCTTGAACCACTGTACTTGTTAATAAGAGCACTTGTTATTAAGAGGTAATGGGAAAATAAGAGCGCAAACTAGGAGAGAGAGTTATTGCAAAAGTAGAAATTGCAGTAAACGTAAGAAAAGGCAATAGAAATAAATAGGACACAGTACCTTACTTGGATAGATAATAACAAATACGGTACCGCGCAGACGCGAGTGCGAATGGAAACGTTTAAAGTGTAAGATTTAAATAATTAATTTCTCAACAAACGCCGGTTTGTCTTTTTAAGAAAATAATAAAATCGAATGATCGCCAGAAAAAAACACGTCCGTTCGCTATGAAGGTAAAGTGATTTCTGTGAGAAGCCAGAATATATTTTTAATTTAAAAATCAACTTAGATTGACCACAAAAATAACAAATTATTACTCATTTCACACATTTCTATTAACCATAAACTAGTTAACACAATTAAAATAATTCCCTATCCCTACCATTATGGATATCAATTGGACTATTCAGAGAAACAATCATATTTTGAAAACCATAAAATTTTTAATCAAGACAACAAAGAAGTAAACAATGAATGCATTAAAAATATTAATAAGCGCGAAAATCCTATTTGAACTTATATACTGACTTATATAAATGTAAGAAGGCTAACGGCAGTATGGTTGGCAGAGGCGCACACGTCAGCAGTATAGCAGTATATACACTTATATAAATGTCGAGGATCGGCAGTAACAAGAAGTCGGAAAGAGAGAGTCAACAAGTCGTATTGGAGTCGTCGTACAGGGCAGTCGTTGAGCAGTCGTCGGGGAGGGAAGTCGAAACAAAGTCGTAAAGCAGAATCAGTGTCGCAGCAACTCGTCGATCGTCTCAGTTGTATAAAACTTACATTACATATACCATAACCTTTTGTTTGTAATCTATTTTTGGCGAACCTATAATAAACATAATAAGTAATATAATTCTACATTTGGGGAATCAACCATAGCCAAGAAGCAAATAAAAGTGTTAGTGTCGTAATATTCAAATCAGCAATTGTATTGTGATTAAAACTGTTAGTGCTGTGGTGTTCTTGAGCAGTAATAATAATACGAGTTCAATAAACAGTAAAAAAAAAAAAAGAAACAGTTGAAAAATAAAATTCGAAGGTCAAGTGAAAAGGCTGAAATCATTTTGCGCAGTTAGAGAAAAATAACTGTTAATTTTATGAGTGGAGACGAAGAAAAGAAGAAACAGTCGGCAACGTCGCAATTGAGAGTGAGACAGCCATATGCTCTGCGATCGTCGCTAAAAGTTGGAATGACCGAGAACGAAAAGCATACACAGCTTACGATACCGAAAGCAGCAGCGCAAAACCAAGAGGACAACCGAGAAAATAGAATCACCAAATTAGAGATGGAAGGCGAGAAAAGTTGCATAGCAGACACCAATAGAACGCTACAAGATCTAGTTCAATTGCTCACGCTGAAAATGCAACTTGATGAAAAAAGCTAAAATGATTGTACAATTGTCGCAGAGCGCTTTACAAAAATTATACCAGAGTTTAACGGGCAAAGCATACCGGTAAAACCATGGTTCCGAAACTTCGAGTTGAATGCGGAGGCGTATGGGCTTACCGATAAGCAGAAGTATGTGCAGGCACGCGCAAAAATAACCTATACGGCTAAGTTGTTTTTAGATTCAACAGAAGTTTACAGCTATGCTGACCTAAAGATGCAGTTGGAGGATGAGTTTGATTGCGACTATGTAAATGTAGCGACGATGTACCGAGTTGCGTGAACGCCGTAAACACAAACAAGAGTCGTTTCACGAGTATGTGCTCCATATGAGAAAGATTGCGTCGGTAGGAGCTATTGACACACTGTCAATAATACGCTACGTTGTGGATGGGTTACAGAATTGAGAATGAGAATGAGAAAATTTTAATAGGTCAGCGTATTATAGCAACAGAAAGTCGAGAAACATTAGCATCAGCATATATAGGACAAATAAAAGAAATACCTGAAATTGTTTGGAACCCCTTAAAGCCTTCGATGATTATTCATACGGCAGAAATAGCTCAGTTGGCAAAATAAATTTAATAATTTAAAATACAAAACGTAGAGCTTCAAAATCGAAATGTTCATCTTCTGTTCATCTGGTCATAGCTCCTTCATTTTAGGGATAATAATCACTATTATTCTTATCATATATTATGCAAGAAAGTTAAAATCAAATAATCAACTGTTGGCTATAAGGCATTGCTATAGCAAAGTTGAAAAATATTCAATTTTATGCAAAAAAAAAAAGTATTAACAAAAATGTATAACTTCCCCGGCCCTCGCAGGATGTTCAAGCACCAACTTGCAATAAGATATAAAAGAATACCTTTTAGGGCCCTTGGGAGAATGTTTAAATGTAAAATTTTGTAAAATTAAAAAACACAAAAAATACTTTAGAAAATAATTAAATACAGTCCACTTAAAAATTGAAAGGTTATCGAATATAAAATATAATAAAAATGTATAATAATCCAGACTTTTGTGGCCCTTGGCAGAATGTTCATGCATTGAACATGTGTTAAATATTAAAATATAGAAAGAATGTAAAAGGGATCAGACCAACAACCAAATATATTATACATACATGCATTTTGTGACCGATACCTTCAAAACAAAGTGTAAAAAGCGTAAAGTGACACTGCCATGCACTTGATAAGGCCAGAACTAAATAATGGATTTTTTGACCGAACCCTCTAAGAAACATGTACTCATATGCGTAAGATAACACCACACGGCGAGGGTAAAGGTCATAAAATACTTAGCCCGCCATACATTTTCGTAGCCCATTCGTTGACCTTAAGAATCGAAATTTTCGAAATTTTCGGATCCAAGTTCTTTTTTGAGCTCAAAACTAAATCTTATAATTTTCCCCCTTCCCTTTTGCATAATAATAATTCTGAATCTCCACATCTTGCCATTGCTAATCTCTTTAAATGGAGGGGATGGAGGCGAAGCTACCCCTATAACAACGAGAGCGGATAAGCAGCCAGTGAGTAGTGGAGCAGGAACCCGGACGCGGGTGAATATCACGGCAGCGACGATTTCTTGCCCGGACACTATGGTGACTACTTCCCAACCTAAAAGTACTGCCGTCACAGCTGCGAGCCCAGCGCCGGAGATGAACCAGCCCCTCACGTTGAATCTCATGGAGAGAATCGCAGCGTTGGAGAAGGAGCTGGAAAAAGTTAAAGCCCTGCAAAGTGTGACCACCGCCAATTGCGCGCCAATCGCAGTTGGCCCAAGCGCAGTTGGCGCCAACAGTGCAGCGTCGAGTCGACCGCGATCTTGGAGCGGCCCGCCATTACCCACATCTAACAGAGAGGCCTTACATAACGGGGTCGGGTCGGTGCCCTATAACGGTGACGGTGCGAGCGGTGCGGCCTGGACGCTGCCACCATCTTGGAGTGGACCGCCATTGCTAACAACTAGCAACCAGTTTGTGGAGCCACTGTGTGCAACAAGCACTGCGCAGCCAACGCACGGATTCGTGCTACCGGGCGTGAGCGTCCACAATGTGGCAACAGCATCGCCACTTGTTGGATCCTACGCCGCGATGATTCCGAATGGAACCCAGGGAGCATATGGGCCAAGGAAGCTTCCGGACTTGCCTGTATTTGGAGGGCACGCCGAGGAGTGGCCGATGTTCAGCTTCCTACGAGCAAGCGAGTGGGCTGGGCCAGGCATGCTGCAACGATTGTGCCATTTCCCACTGTTTTCCCACTGTTGTCCACTTCAGCGCGTGGCTACAGGAGTACGCAAACGTGGTGTGCACGGTTTTGGACGTCGAGTTCTGCATGCGAGCATCGACCATAACGAATGCGATCAACAGGATGATCGGCATGGAGGTTGTCCCATCTGTGAAGGACAACATGGAATCACTAGTTGCAGAGAATTCGTTAAAGCTTTGCCAACGGGAAGGTGGAGGATTGTGAAGAGCCCCCGATTCTGCTTTACATGCCTACGAAGCAGGCACATCGCTAGATCCTGCTATATGCAAGGTGAGTACCAGATCAATGGATGCCGGAAGATGCATCACCGTCTGCTACATGGCGCGGACGAGGAGCGAAGGCCGCAGCAGCGAGGTAGTTTCAGACGTAACGGCGGGAACCAGCAGCCAGCAGTTTCCAGACACAGCCCGGCCAGGATGCCTTCGCTACGAGATGGTCACAGGGACCAAGAGGGGAACCAGCAGCCAGCCGTTCCCAGAAATAGCCTGAACAGAGGAGCTCCGCGTGGAGCGGGAGCGCCCATGCAAAGGAATTTGAGCTGCGTCGACGGCGAAGGAGGCCGCCTACTGTTCCGTATACTGCCAGTTACGTTGTACGGAGCTGGGCGGAAAGTGGATACGTATGCGCTCCTAGATGACGGATCTTCCGTCACGATGATCGATGATGAGGTGCGAAGAGATCTTGGAGTGCAAGGAGACCGACCGAATATCCAAAGGTTTGGGTGTAAGGCAACCAGAGAGCCTACCAACGTGATGAGTTTGAAGATAAGCGGAGTTGGAAAGCCCACTCGCCACATATTGAGAAACGTGTATGCCGTTTCGAGCCTGAGTCTGCCGATGCAGACATTAAGTCGACAGGATGTCCAGGGCGTGCATTGGGATGCGCGTCTGCCGATGAAGTCCTACAGCAACGAGGCGGTTCGCTAAAGAGGGACCGTACGCGGCCGCAACTGAGCTGGGCTGGGTTGTGTTTGGGCCAGTAAATGGGAAATCGACTACGCCATCACCGAGGTCCTGCCTACTTGCCGTGTTAGTGGATGACGCGATGGAACTGATGGTGGAGGACTACATCGACATGGAGAACTTTGGAGTGAAGCCCGCGCCACAGGTCGCAGCCAGCAACGATGTACGGGCACAAAGGATGCTCGAAGACACCACGGTGAGAGTGGGGCGTCGCTACCAGACGGGATCACTTTGGAAGGACGTCCACGTTGTGCTGCCACAGAGCAGCACAGAGAAGAAATTGAAGCGCAATGAGCCGTTGGCGCAGGAATATGATCGGATTATAAAGGATTACGTGTCTAAAGGATGAGGTCGCGGTGAGGAGCGACCGGTTATGGTATTTGCCACATTTTGGTGTCGAAAGCCCTAACAAGCCCGGCAAGGTACGGCTTGTGTTTGATGCTGCAGCCAAAGTTGGAGGAATCTCGCTAAATTCGGAGCTGGCCAAAGGGCCTCAGCACTTTGCATTTGCCAGCTGTGCTCTTTCATTTCAGAGAGGGAGCAGTCGGAGTTTGCGGTGACATCAAGGAGATGTTTCACCAAGTGCTGATCTGATCCGAGGACAGATGTTCCCAACGATTCCTTTGGAAAGATGGCGACGACGAGAGAAATCCGGATGTCTATGAGATGAACGTAATGACGTTTGGAGCAGAATGCTCGCCGAGCGCTGCACATTACGTGAAGACCGTGAATGCCCTGAAGTTTCGGGATTCGGATCCGAGAGCAGGAGGAGCACAGTGTGGCCATCACGGACCTGGTGTTATGGACGGACTCAAAGACGATGCTAAGATGGATCGGCATCACCCACCGCCGCTATAAGCAGTTTGTTGGCAACCGAGTGGCGGAGATTCTGGAGTCGTCAAATGTTTCTCAGTGGAGATGGGTGCCTACGGCTGACAATGCGGCGGATGATGTGACGCGGTCGCAGAGGGGAGTCCACCTTAGCCAGGATTCAAGGTGGCTAAGAGGACCTGAATTTTTAAGGCAGCCATCAGCCAGCTAGCCGGAGCCTGAAAAAATAACTGAGAGTGTTCCAGATGTCCTTGATGAAGAAAAGATGCCCAGTGAGTTTGCATTGGTCGTGGCAAACGATTTTGTTATTCAGTGTCAGAGATTCTTAAGCTTTAATCGCCTGTTGAGGATCACAGCCTGGGTCCAACGGTTTGCACGTGTGTGCCGCAAACAGAGAAGCGATCTCGAGGAATATGGCCTTACTGCAGCAGAATGTAACGACGCGGAGATCCTGTTGGTCAGACAGACACAGTTGGAGTCGTTTCCCGAGATGAGGTCGGTGGAAACTGGACAGGACGTCGCTAGCTCGAGCGACGTTCGTGGGTTCGTAACCTTCCTGGACAAGAACGGGATTCTGCGAGCTTACGGCAAAATTGATGGCGCATTATGCATGCTGTACAGTGCGAGGAGGCCCGTAATACTGTCACACAGGCACTGTCTCACAGAGCTGATTGTGCGACATTTCCACGCCAGGATGAAGCATCAAAATGTGGATGCTACGATCGCTGAGATCCGGACGAGATTCTGGGTCACGAAGATGAGGCGAGTGATGCACTCGTGCAACGAGAGCAAGTTGCAGCGAGTGCGGCCGATGCCGCCGGTAATGAGACCCCATCCAGAGGACAGATTGGATGCGGGTGGATGGCCATTTAAGTACACTGGATTGGACTACTTTGGGCTACTGTTGGTGACTGTGTCCCGTCACAAGGAGAAGCGTTGGGTCGCCTTGTTCACGTGCTTGACGACAAGGGCGATTCATCTGGAGCTGGCGCATGACCTGTCGACGGATTCCTGCATAATTGCGATCAGGAACTTCGTCTGCCGTAGAGGCCCAGTACATAGACTGCGCTGCGAAAACGGCAAGAACTTCGTGGGAGCTGACAGGGAAGCCAAACGCTTTGGTGACGTGTTCGAGATGAAGAAGATTCAGAATGAGTTGTCAAGCAGAAGCATAGAATGGGTTTTCAATTGCCCAGTGAACCCGTCTGAGGGCGGAGTATAGGAGCGCATGGTGCAGTACGTCAAGAGAATACTGCGTCATACCCTGAAGGAAGTTGCGCCGAAGGACTTTGTATTGGGGAGTCTCCTAATTGAGGCGGAGAATATTGTGAATGCGCGTCCGCTTACCCATGTGCCTGTGGATGCGGAACAGGAGGCGCCGTTGACGCCAAATGACTTACTCAAGGGAGTAGCCAATCTGCCGGATACGCCGAGTACCTGCCTACGCTCGTGCGCCGCGAGAAGTGGTGCCGAAGAACGGAGCCCATTCACCAGGGTGATATGTTCTTCCAGGACAAGGATGCGACCCGTCTTTAAACTTGCAGTACTGGATTTGAGTAAATCGGTTATTGACGGGGTCAGGGATTTCGCGGATCGATCGGTGTAATCGATAGGCGTGGTCAGTATTTTCGTGATAGTGATAGGATTTAGTAGATAAATGTGTGCGGGCACACTGTTTGCCGCCATCGCAAGCCACGAATATTTTAGCGTGCAGAACGAGCTAGTACTGCCGGAAGAGTCTTTCCTTTCCTTCGGGATCCAAAGGGGGGTTGCCGTTGAAGGCAACTTCACTCGAGCGACGACACTTCCCTATTATTATCTTATTATCTTATGTTATTATTATTTGTATCTTATTATCTTTATCGCTTACCCAACATATATAACATATATTATTCGTAAATTTTACTGTCATGTTATGTTTACGGCTCTTTTATCAATCAAAATCTCGAATGCGCCAGATCCGGGTTATGTACCAGATGTATCCTCAGATACTGTTCAGATATGCTAAGTTTACCTCTCACTATACTATTTAACCAATCCTTGGAGCTGGCATTCCCACCTAAGTTATGGAATGAATCATTTGTTATACCAATTCATTAAAAGGGTACTAAGGCTGCCATTAAGAACTACTGCGATATTGCTCAGCTATCTGCTTTTGCATGAGAAACTAATTACATCACCGCTACAACATTTATGAAAGAGCATAATCTCCCCCTCACAACTCGCTCGACAACAACAAATTTACTAGAATTTTGTTCGACCTTCCACTTTAATTGTTATCTCCTGTTACATACTTATTTCCTCATTGGGTTTGCATATCCCAAAAGTGTAGTGCTTCTTACTTTTAAAATCGAACTCAGCGTGTTTTATACAAATTCAAAGGTTATCCAGGTTTTATCGGGTGTCCCACTATTATAACTTTAGGTTCTTTTGTTATTTAGGCCGGTAAATAAACAATATTTCTTCCAAATTAACTTTTGGTTTATTTACTCTCTTTGACAACTTTCTTAGGTTATGTGTTACTTGAATCGATACATCGATAAGAAAAGATGTTTTGGCAAAAAGCGCCCTCTCTTTAAGGCGAGAAGTTTCTTTTGAATTTGAAACATCCTCAACACTTTCCCTTGTGAAAATTCTAAGCTTTATATTGACATACATATAATTGAAAACTTAATGAGTCTATACAATGCAAATAAATCATCCCTCCTTTTTCTTTCTTAAGACAGTCCAATCTTGTCGCAGACAATCCTTAGTTGAGTGCTGGGGATCGGCTTGGTCATCACATCGGCGAGCTGTTGTTCTGTCGGAATTTGCTCAATCTTGAATTCCCCCTCGGCGATTTTATCACGGATGAAGAAATGCTTGTTGGCGATATGCTTAGTCCGGCGATGAAATTCCGGGTTCTGAGCCAATTTCATAGCTGCAGTGTTATCGACCTGAAGAATCGGGACTCGGTTCAAACTGTCGATTTCCTGAAACAATCTTTTTAACCAAATTATTTCTTTAGCAGCCTCATTAGCTGCTACTATTTCATCCTCTGTCGTGGACGTGGCCACCGTTGCTTGTCTTTGACTTCTCCAGGAGATTATTCCTGAGGCAATCAGTTTCTGTCGCAGATTTTATTTAAAGCGAATCAAAACTCTACGAGAAGTAATAAAAAAAAAACAAATTTTTAAAATCGACTGCGGATCTGCCATATGAAGCATGGTTCTTTTTCCCTTGAAACATCGCTTATTTTCCTCTGTACTTTCATTCTCGGCAATTGCAAACCAATTTAATCAATTTTTTCACAGCTTAAAGAAAGCAATTCTACAGACAGAAACTTGATAATAATCCCGGAGGTAGATCTTCCTGTCTTTGTACAGCCACCAAAGTCTGCATCGCTGTAACATTCGAGGATCCCCTCCTTCTGTCTCCGATAAGTTATTCCGAGGTCGACGGTTCAGGAAATATATCGAAAAACCCTCTTTACTTGGGCGACATTTTCGTTTGTAGCGTTTTCTAGTGACCTTGAGAGAAATCCAATACTGAATGCCAAGTCTGGCCTTGTTCCGAGCATAAGGTACATAACTGCACCGATGACTTGGCGATAAGGGAACGCAGTTGGCTTTGATTCTTTCCCTGCTGACGAAATCTCCGAATTCTTGAGAAGTGGGGAAGAAACTGCTTTGCATTCCGAAAACCGAAAACGCTCCAGAATCTTTTTGGCATATCCTTGTTGACCAATTTTTATTCCGTTCTCTTGCTTCTTGATTTCGAGTCCTAAGAAGCACTCGGCCTTGTTCGTGATTATTTTAAATTCTGCTTTTAGTTCATTTAGAAAAACTTCCAAATCTTGAACATCCGTCGCTGCGACGAGTCCGTCGTCTACATAAATAACAAGTAGAATCCTTTTGTTATTTCTTTCCCTGATATAAAGACATGGATCCACCTCGCTAACTTTGAAACCGAGTTTCTGCAGGAAACCTCCAAAGCGCTTTTGCCAACATCTTGGTCCTTGTTTGAGTCCATAAAGGCTCTTTATCAATCTTCAAACCAACCCTTGTCCTTGCTCGTATCCTTCAGGTTGTTGCATGTAGATCTCTTTGTCGTCCAATTCTCCGTACAGGAAAGCAGTCGAGACGTCGAACTGGGCCAAAAACATGTCATTCTTCGCTGCAACACTCAACACTGAGCGAATCGTCTCCATTCTTGCGACGGAACTAAAAGTTTGATCGTAATCAATCCCTCGTCTTTGAGCAAATCCTTTTATGACCAAACGAGCTTTGTATTTATCAATATTTCCGTCGGGGTGGGTTTTAACTCGATAGACCCATTTGCACGGGAGTGCTTTCGAACCTTTTGGAAGTCTTGTCAATTTCCAGGTTTCATTTTCGTGTAAAGACTTAATTTCCTTGTCCATTGCTTTCTTCCACTCGAAGTTGCTGTTGACGGCTTCATGGAAGGTGTCTGGACTCTCCAAAGCGAAATTCTCAGCTGTTGATACGTAATCATCCAGATGTCCTGGCCTTTTTAACAACGAACGATCTCTCAACCTCATCGACTGTATTCCTCTTTTGTCAATTTCTTCGTCGAAGCTCGTTTCTCCTCCTGTCTCGTAATTGTCTTCGCTTTCTGTCTCAGTTGTGTTTTCTTCGAAGTCTTCCTTCTTAATCGTATCTTCGTCCTCGCTTTTGTGTGAACTTACGTCGTATTCTTTCTTATTGTCTTCTACGACATCTTTCTTCTTGGAATCTTTGAAAGAAGGGTTGACACTTGAATCACATTCGCTGAATTTTTCTTGAAATTTTACGTCTCTCGACACAATTACTTTGTGCTCCTCTGGTAAGTAAACACGATATCTTTCATCACCGTCGTAACCCACCAAGTACCCCTTCTTTGCTTTTTCGTCCATCTTTCTTCTTTTCTGCGATGGAATGTGTACATAGCACGTTGATCCGACGATTCGGAGATGTTTAATCCTTGGCTTCTTGGACAACCACAGTTCGTAAGGCGTTCTTCCTTTCAGCGATGATTTTCCCGTCCTGTTGAGAATGTAGACTGCTGTGCTGACTAGTTCGGCCCAAATTGCCTCTGGAAATTTAGTTTCAGGATTAGAATACTTAAAGGTCCTTGCCATTTCGACTATAGACAATTCTCTCTTTCAACACCCCCGTTTTGCTCTGGAGTATAGGGAGCAGTTAGTCGAAAAGTTATTCCAACTTCCTGAAGAATTTCACGCACTCCTGAACAGTTGAATTCTCCTCCGTTGTCGCTCAGAAATTCTTGAATTACGTGCCCTTGTTGCTTAGCGTGAGAGATCATGTGTCGCAGCACATCTTTGACCTCTGATTTCTGCTTGACGATGTACCCGTAACGAAATCTCGTGAAATGGTCCTTGAAGACCACGAGGTACCTTTTCATCTGGAAAGAATTCTCAAATGGGCCGCAAACATCCCCTGATATCTATTCACCTGGCTTCGTTGTTGTTTTCCTCGTTCCAAATGGCAATCGATGTGCTTTTCCATAGATGCAAGGCTCACAAAGATTGCTTTCAAGCTTGACTTCAATGCCCATTTCTCTTTTGAGCATCTCCCTAATGTGGTTTTTGTCCTGATGTCCCCACCTCTCGTGGTAGAGTTGAAGAGTTGAAAATCCTGAAGTTGCGAAATTGACCTCGACATTTCGTTCTGGTAGAATGGGCTCGATTGCTGCTTTGTAGAGTGTTCCTCCTACTTCTCTGGTCCCAGTGAGAACAATTTTGTGGTTCACCTTGAGACTGCATTCTGTTGCTGATGACTCAAATCGACTACTAAAATTTTTGTCTTGGGCAGACAGTACTGAAAACAGATTTTTTGTTATTTTGGGAACAAATCAAACATTTTTCAAGGACATAAAAAATGTTTTTCCATAGACAATCGTTCTGACTTTGATTGTACCCTGGCCCAAAGCTGACAAGGTTTCATTTCCCGCAGCTTTAATCCAACTAGGTTTTTCAAATTTCTCGTAATGCTCAAAATACTTTGCCGATTTCACCACACGTTTTGTTGCTCCGTTGTCTATCCACCAGTCGTCTTCTGAGTTTGCCTCTGCTGCAAACACGTCGTTGTGAACTGAGACAAGAGTTAGAGTTGGTTCTGCACACTTTCCTACTTCAGCATCCTGATTCTTCGGCTTCGGACGTCCATCCTTCTTCCATTTTATACAATTCCTGACCCAGTGCCCCTTTTTCTTGCAGTAGTTGCAGGTATCGTATTTCCGACCATTTGCTCCTGAATCCTGAGGATTTTCCTTTTGTGCTCTGGATACCAATGCCTCTTGACCCGTCTTTTCTTCGTCCATTTTTGACCTAAAGTTCCTCTCAGACATAACAAGTTAATTCGTTAGTTCATCAAATGTCTTTTCTTCTTCTTTTGTCAAGAGCATCCAACTCTGACGGAACGTTTCAAAAGATTTTGGCAAAATTTGCAATGTTTTACAAACAAGAATTAAATCTGGGAGCTCATTTTCATTTTTAGTCTTTAAGGCATTCCAGAGACCGCGCAATTTTGCTATGTGAGTTGATACATCGTTACCTGGATCCCAAGAAAAGGCGAAAAACTCGTTACAGATCCTGAAAACTTGATCCTTTGCTGTTGCTTCAAACAGATTTTTCAGGGCTTCCCATGTATCGTGAGCTGTATTCTTGTCCATAATTTTCTGTTGGCCTTCCGGAAAAAGTCGCTCTGCTCCTTGTGCTTCTTCTCGTCTGCTGCTGAAGCGTCTTCTGACAATGGTTCCGGTTTGACAATCTTTCCGTCCAACGCGTCGAGAGCACCATCGTGGTAGTCAATCAAGTCTCGGATTTTTCTTTTCCAAATCGGCCAATCGGTCGCACCTGAGAGCTTCGTGATGTGCTTCGCCAAATCCATTGTAATCGAGCGTAATTCACTTTTTCTACAGACTTTAAATTGAACAAAACGTTCCTGGGCCCATAACCTATTATAACTTTAGGTTCATTTGTTATTTAGGCCGGTAAATAAACAATATTTCTTCTAAATTAACTTTTGGTTTATTTACTCTCTTTGACAGCTTTCTTAGGTTACTTGAATCGATACATCGATAAGAAAAGATGTTTTGGCAAAAAGCGCCCTCTCTTTAAGGCGGGAAGTTTCTTTTGAATTTGAAACATCCTCAACACCCACAGGGTAGTCACATAGGACGCCTGTTGTTTATAGTCTTTTTCAACGATTTTCCGAATATGTTCGCTGATAATTTCAAGCTGTGCTGCTCCTTCTTGGAACATTTTCTTCACAGAGATCTGCAATTCGACCTTGATGGACTCTACTCATGGTGCTTAAAAAATAATCCCTTCCTGAACTGCTCAAATGAAAGCTTATGACGTTTATTTGCTGCATACCTCATATTTTCTCATACACTTTTGGAAATTACATCTTGGATCGTTTTTCTACAATCAATAATCTTGCTGTCCTTTTTGATCATAGACTTACGTTAATGATAACATCGCTAAGACAGTGACTAAAGCCAGAGGAACGATACGTGTTGTTCAAAAGAAATTGACGATGCATTCGCCATCAGGACCCCATAAATCACCCTAGTTCATGCTTTCCTCGAATACTGCTTTGTCATTTGGACTCCACAATACCCTAAACATCAAAATTTAAGCTGGGACTCTGACAATCGTCTTCCGCCCTATCGTTGCAGGCTTAAACCTATCTCCCCTGAAGGAGCACCGCACCTGTGCTGGGGTTATGCTTCTACATATAATTGTTGATGGTTTGCTTGACTCTAAATAACTATTGCACCAACTATTGTTTACCGTTCCTAATAAAATAGCTAGGTCTTTCTGAACCCTCCTCCCTTGATTAAATGTAATGTAAAATTCCTTTAAGAATAGTTATCTACTACATTATATTTAGCAGCTTATTGCTAAGTTGTTAAATAAATAGAGCTAGAAATTATGTTATTCCATTTATCCTTGAAGCTACAGAAAAAGCTACTAGAAGTCCTGGGAGGAATTTTCTGCCGTAAGCAAACGTCATAATTTTATATAGAAAAATCCGAACCCAAGTACCCAAGTACTTGACACAAAAATTTTTCTAACTGACTTGGCTGAGGTTATTGAAAAAAAGAGTGTTTCTGATCAGGAACTAGTCGAAAAAATTTTATCCATTATCCCCAATGGAAACATTCTTGAGTATGAATATTTAAACTTTCTAATTCTTTAAACTTTTATAACTCATTTAGAATGTGTAACTTTTTCCGAACAGATAAATTAAAATTCTATAGTAACAAAGAAATGAAATTTTACGCAAATTACAAGATAATCCTGGACCACTGTCGCAAACTGTTAAGAAATATTCACTTGTTTGAAATATTCCACAATTTAAGTAAAAATTTTAAGTACATCCGAGTTCAAGTGGTGTTATAATAATCCACTTATTCTATACGTCATAAATGCATACTCAGCAGAGTGGGAGATCCCACGCAACACAATGTAAACAAACCACATCCGGAACAAGCGATGTCGCTCACCCTAATAGTCACTCTCAATCGTTAGTTATTGTATACATACAATCAATATCCCAAGCGGGCGATCTTACTCCCGAAATAATCTTACCAAAAGCGCAACACAAGAAATATTTTTGTCACAAGAGTTTGGTCTTAGGCTGAGATATAAATAATAAAGACATGAAATTATTCCTCTGATCCTTTATTTTTTAGCGTTGACCTTAGTGAATTGACGGGACATTAGTTCGGCTCGGTAATACAATAAACATTTAACTAAATAAGATATACATGATGCAGCCAATCCGCTGCTGTTGTCACCGGTTACGCGACTTTTGCCAAATAGATATGTATGTTAAGCCAAATTTAAAATTTTGCATAATATAAGAACCTTCAATGGCTTCAAGCACTTAAACTTTGCCTAGATAATTTTCTTGGAACCTAAAGAGCAAACAGGGCAATAAAGTTAGCTTCCCGTGTTTACGCGATTGTAAAAGCCAGCTTTCTAGCGCCAATTGCAATCATCCAGCCAGATCCAGCAGCAGCACCAAGGCCACCACCAAAACCAACAAAACGACCTATTAAGCTATAAAAAACATTAAATAGAAAACCGCCGCATAACTAGATTATGTAAAAAGCATGAGCCATTCGAGTAGACAGATGACTTCCAAATCCGTTCACACGTTTAAATTTTTTTTTTTTTTTATGTAAAAATTGTATTTATTTACAGTGCAGTCCACTGTTACTGTTTGTAGTAACTTATACTGCAGAGTATCATAATTTCTATTGAGTATTTACATATTTACATACTTAAACCTACTTAATTAGGGAGTCTAGAGGCATGAATTAATTGTATCAATTAACTTATATATCTTCTCGGCAGATCTGTTGGGTGAATGCGCAGGAGCCTCCTTCTCGCCCTCAGTTCCAATACACGTCCCCTCATCAAGAGTTTTCGAGCCAACTGGTTTGGGTGGATTCCCAATTTGTGAACGTACGCGGTTGCATGTTTGTTTATGACATCGCCAGTCCTTGGTACCTTCAGCTCTTTTTCAATGTCTTTGTTGTGGATGTACCAAGCCGCTCCAGATAGTTTACGCAAGATTTGCGACTGAGCCACACGAATTTTGTTGAGGTGCGACTTTGCGGCGATGCCATACACTTGGATGCCATATATCCAAATACCTACCAGCTGAAAAGTGCCAAAGGATTGCAGGTTGTCATCAAAGGAATAGAGTCATCCGTGACCTCATCCGAAATTATCGCGGCACTAAAGGAAAAGAACTTCAACGCCAAAACGGTGATCAACATCCTCAACAGGAACAAAGAGCCGCAGCCACTCTTTAAAGTCGAACTGGAGCCATCGAGTCAGAAAAACAACAAAAATGAGGTACATCCTATATATAAGCTACAGTATCTACTGCACCGAAGAATAACCGTAGAAGAGCCACACAAGCGCAGGCAACCTGTGCAGTGCACAAACTGCCAAGAATATGGACACACCAAAGCGTACTGCACCCTAAAATCCATCTGCGTCGTTTGCAGCGATGCCCACAGGACTGTAAAATGTCCTAAGAATAAAAACGACAGTTCAATTAAGTTATGCAGCAACTGTGGCGAAAAACACACAGCCAACTGGCGAGGATGCATTGTTTACAAGGAACTCAAGAGTCGCCTAAACAAACGAGTGGATTCAGCTCGTAATCGTATCACACCAACAATTCACAAAGAAATGGAACCGACTACAACTAACATACCTTCGTCTGCCAGCCACCGAACAATACCAAACTCTTCCTTTGCAAGTGTACTAAAATCAAAACCTCCAGCGTCCAGCATAAAATCAACCAAATAAACACACAGAACATGCAACAGCAGCCAATTGGCCTTGAAGCGCTTATGCTTTCGATGCAGCAAAGCATGAACAACTTCATGACCTTCATGCAAGAAACTATGCAACAGATTATGAGGAACCAAAACATCCTTATTGAAATGCTCATTTCCTCTAAATCAGGATAATGACTCCCTTAATAATCGCTACCTGGAACGCTAATGGCGTTTCGCGGCACAAGCTAGAACTCGCTCAGTTCTTAGCCGACAGAAACATTGACGTTATGCTACTCTCAGAGACTCACCTTACCGAAAAGTACAACTTCCAAATACCAGGATATAAATTTTATTCTACGAATCACCCGGATGGCAAGGCCCATGGAGGCACTGGCATACTAATACGATTGCGAATTAAGCACCACTTTCTTGGTAATTGGCAAGAAGACTGCTTACAATGCACCTCTATAAACCTCCAATGCCACAACGGTGCTCTCACTCTGGCTGCTGTCTATTGCCCACCTCGCTTCACAATCTCCGAAGAAAAATTCACAACACTTTTTGACTCGTTTGGTGAAAGGTTTGTTGCAGCTGGCGATTGGAATGCCAAGCACATGTACTGGGGATCTCGGATAGCGAACCCTAAAGGAAAACAGCTGTACAACGCAATCATTAATCCGCAACGCAAACTAAACTATGTTTCCCCGGGAGCGCCTACATACTGGCCAGCAGATCCCATGAAGCTTCCAGATTTGATCGACTTTGCCATCACAAAAAGGATACCCCAATCCATGATCACAGCTGAGGCACTTCCAGAACTCTCAACTGATCACTGTCCGGTGCTCTTTCATCTCTTGTACCAGCTACAACACATCGAGCGACCTCATAGGCTCACAAGCAACAGGACCAACTGGGCGAGGTACAAAAAATATGTTTGTTCCCATACCGGCTTTTCTAGCCCCCTGGAAACCGAACAAGACATTGATCAGCTTACTGATAACATAGAATCAATACTCGTTGCAGCAGCAAAAGCGTCAACTCCACAAGACAATTATGTATGCAGCACAAAGTTCAACAAGACAAGTAGAGATACTGAACTGCTTGTCCTTGAAAAACGACGACTTCGAAGAGAGTGGCAGGAGCACAGATCACCTGGCGCAAAGAGTAGACTAAAAGCAGCTTCTCGCAGACTTACCAATGCGCTTAAGAAAGAAGAAGCGGACGCACATCTAAGGTACATCGAGAATCTCACGCCCACAGGCACAAAGAACTCGTTGTGGAAAAGCCACAGGAACCTACAGGCACCAACAGAAACGGTTGTACCCCTCCGTAACTCTACCGGAAGCTGGTCTCGCAGTGACACGGACAGAGCAAGAGTCTTCGCTGATCATCTTAAAAAAGTATTTAAACCAAATCCAGCCACTAACTCATTTACTCCCCCGCCTTTAACTGCATCTGACTTAGCACCACAAGATCCTATAGAATTTCGGCGAAGCGAGATAACGCAAGTCATTAAAGAGCAACTTAAAACTGGAAAATCGCCTGGCTACGACTTAATAACCCCGAAAATGATCATCGAGCTCCCAAAGAGTGCAGTTCTACGAATCTGCTTGCTCTTCAACGCAATTACTAAAATTGGATACTTCCCTCAAAAGTGGAAGAAATCAGTTATTATTATGATCCCGAAGCCTGGGAAAGACAAAACACAGCCATCATCATACAGGCTAATAAGCTTACTTACTTGTCTATCCAAGCTATTTGAAAAAGTGCTGCTGGGTAGTTCAGCCCCCACCTCAAAACACACAACACACTCCCATCGCACCAATTTGGTTTTCGGGCAAAACACGGAGCCATCGAACAGGTTAACCGCATCACAACAGAAATTCGCACTGCCTTTGAACATCGAGAATATTGCACAGCTCTATTCTTAGACGTTGCACAAGCATTCGATAGAGTATGGCTGGATGGACTTATGTTTAAAATAATCAAACTGCTGCCTCAAAACATACATAAGCTTCTAAAGTCTTATCTATATAAAAGAGTGTTCGCGGTTGGATGCAGTTCAAGCACTTCAAACGATTGTATTATAGAAGCCGAAGTGCCTCAAGGAAGTGCTCTGGGCCCAATTCTATACACCCTATACACGGCGGACATCCCAACAAACGACCAGCTAACGATATCCACATTCGCTGATGACACTGCAATTCTAAGTCGATCCAGATGCCCAGTAAAAGCTACGATGCAGCTAGCACGCCATCTAACTTGTGTAGAACATTGGCTTGCAGATTGGCGCATACGAGTAAACGAAGAAAAGTGCAAACAGGTAACATTTACCCTAAACAAACAAAGCTGCCCGCCCTTGGTAATGAGCGCATCCCACAAGCCGATAACGTTACATACCTAGGCATTCATCTGGACGCTTGTCCGCCGCTTGGCTCACCTGGCGGAAACACATAGAGGCCAAGACGACGCACCTCAGACTAAAAGCACGGGATCTACACTGGCTTATAAACGTCCGCTCTCCCCTAAGCTTGGAGTACAAAGTCCTCCTTTATAACTCCGTCTTAAAACCCATATGGACCTATGGCTCCGAGCTATGGGGCAACGCATCGAGAAGCAACATCGACATAGTCCAGCGTGCACAGTCTAGGATCCTGAGAATCATTACTGGTGCTCCATGGTATCTCCGGAACGAGAATATACACAGGGACTTACAAATAAAACTTGTCATTGAGACAATAGCTGAGAAAAAAGTTAAATATAATGAAAAACTAGCCTCACATCCAAATCCTCTTGCAAGAAAACTTACTCGAGTATGCAGCCAAAGCCGACTGCACCGGAACGACCAACCAGCCCAGCGTTAAATTTGTTAGGCCACACAGCACGAATCATTTCATAAAATGATATTTAGTTAGCTTAGAATAAGATTTGAAAACTTATTGTTAGACTCTTAAGTAAAAGGGAAGATTCAATAAATAAGAAAAAACATTGGAAAAAAAAAAAAAATATATATCCAAATAGGAGCCAAGAAAACCTTATAAATTTTGGCCTTGTTGGAAACTGAAAGTTTGTTTCCAGGTCTAAGGAGCCCAGCCATGCTGTTTGCCTTTGTTTTGAGCCGCCGAGTTACATCCGTTACATGGCGTTGAAATGTAAGTCGCTTATCCAGAGTGACACCGAGATATTTGTGGGCGTTCGATTGTGTGAGGAGCTCTCCATGCAAAAACACATCAGGTGATGTGTCTTTTCTCAGGGTGTACGTCACGGCAACACACTTTTCCGAATTGACTGCGATGTTCCAGCGTAGGGCCCAGTTCTAAAATTTTTTTGGATAAAGCTGAAGCGTATCAGTGGCTGTATAGACGCAAGTATCTCTGGCCAGGACTGCAGTGTCATCAGCAAAAGTGGCAACTAGCAGGTCATTGGGATATGTAAGCGACATGTTGTCAGCTGAGGGCATGTCGTGCGTATACAGGCTATACAGTGTTGGACCTAACACACTTCTCTGGGGTACACCTGCTCTGACTCTTTTTGTTTGGGAGGACAGTCCGTCCTGTACTACTTTAAAGGATCGCTCGTGGAGGAAGCTTTTTATTATCAAAAAGAGCTGAGGATTTATTAGGCTTTAATGTCTTTAAAAAGCAAGTTCCTGTCCAACGGGAAATTCACACATTTGTAGACGCATCAGAAAAGGCATATGCGGCGGCAGTGTACATTCGCACCATTCACAAAGATAAACGAATAAGCGTTCAACTGTTATGCGCTAAATCCCGACTAGTACCGTTCAACGCTATTACACTTCTTCGATTGGAATTAAAGGCTGCCGTTCTAGGAGCAGAAATAACAAGCACGGTTAAGGAACAGCTATCCTTGGACACCATTCCGACGTATTATTGGTCGGATTCGGAAATAGTACTATCCTGGATCAACAATCAGAAAGCGATTAAAGACAAATTAGATACGTCCACACAAAAGGAATGGAGACATATCCAATGCTGCTGATGTCGCATCAAGAGGAATAACTGCCTCAAAGTTTAGGGATCACAGCTTGTGGTTCTATGGTCCACTATTTCTGCATGGACCTCCATCGACATGGTCATCGCCGTTTGTACCAAAGGGAACTGAATCATCCAAGGTCGTTCCTGAAGTCTTATTAGCAGCAACCAAATCAGAAAAATTGATTTACACAATCAATCATGGCAACTCATACAATAAATTATTGTACCCATTTTGAATGGGTACAGGGTATAAAAAAACAAGCAAAGTAGCAGCAGTCGAGTTTCCCGATTGCAAAATACCCTGTACCCTTAGACATGCTTACAATTTATTTATTTAGTATCAATAAATAATTGAAACAATATTCTATTAGAAAAGAGTTCCATAACAAATAATATAAATTTGATATGATTTTGGTTATGAAAATAAGTTTCGTGTGTCATAAAGCCATACAAATTTCACTGTCAACGTCGCTGTCGGCGTCGCGCAATGCGTGTTTTGCTGCGTTTCTGTTTCTCTTGCCATAGATTTTGCAATAGCGGCATAACTTCCGTGTTTCTTAACCGATTTGGTTAAAATTTAAAAATTAACAAGTGAGAAAAGTTATCTTCGGCTTGCCGAAGATGGTATACCCTTGAAAACAAAAAAGTTTTCCATACAAAGCCTTGTTTTCATATCGGTCATTTGTATGGCAGCTATATGATATAGTGGTCCGATCCGGATTAAACTTGCACAGATCATGTATAGCTATGTCGAATGAATAAATGTTGAATTCAGTTGCAATAGGTTGGAAAACAAAATAGTTTCCCATACAAAGACTTGTTTTCATATCGGTCGTTTGTATGGCAGCTTTATGATATAGTGGTCCGATCCGGACCAAACTTTTACAAATCATGTATGGCTATGTCAAATGAATAAGTGTTGAATTCAGTTGAAATAGCTTGGAAAATAAAAAAGTTTCCCATACAAAGACTTGTTTTCATATCGGTCGTTTGTATGGCAGCTATATGATATAGTGGTCCGATCCGGATTAAACTTGCACAGATCATGTATAGCTATGTCGAATGAATAAATGTTGAATTCAGTTGCAATAGGTTGGAAAACAAAAAAGTTTCCCATACAAAGACTTGTTTTCATATCGGTCGTTTGTATGGCAGCTATATGATATAGTGGTCCGCTCCGGACCAAACTTTTACAAATCATGTATGGCTATGTCAAATGAATAAGTGTTGAATTCAGTTGAAATAGCTTGGAAAATAAAAAAGTTTCCCATACAAAGACTTGTTTTCATATCGGTCGTTTGTATGGCAGCTATATGATGTAGTGGTCCGATCCGGATTAAACTTGCACAGATCATGTATAGCTATGTCGAATGAATAAATGTTGAATTCAGTTGCAATAGGTTGGAAAAGAAAAAAGTTTCCCATACAAAGACTTGTTTTCATATCGGTCGTTTGTATGGCAGCTATATGATATAGTGGTCCGATCCGGACCAAACTTTTACAAATCATGTATGGCTATGTCAAATGAATAAGTGTTGAATTCAGTTGAAATAGCTTGGAAAATAAAAAAGTTTCCCATACAAAGACTTGTTTTCATATCGGTCGTTTGTATGGCAGCTATATGATATAGTGGTCCGATCCGGATTAAACTTGCACAGATCATGTATAGCTATGTCGAATGAATAAATGTTGAATTCAGATGCAATAGGTTGGAAAACAAAAAAGTTTCCCATACAAAGACTTGTTTTCATATCGGTCGTTTGTATGGCAGCTATATGATATAGTGGTCCGATCCGGACCAAACTTTTACAAATCATGTATGGCTATGTCAAATGAATAAGTGTTGAATTCAGTTGAAATAGCTTGGAAAATAAAAAAGTTTCCCATACAAAGACTTGTTTTCATATCGGTCGTTTGTATGGCAGCTATATGATGTAGTAGTCCGATCCGGATTAAACTTGCACAGATCATGTATAGCTATGTCGAATGAATAAATGTTGAATTCAGTTGCAATAGGTTGGAAAACAAAAAAGTTTCCCATACAAAGACTTGTTTTCATATCGGTCGTTTGTATGGCAGCTATATGATATAGTGGTCCGATCCGGACCAAACTTTTACAAATCATGTATGGCTATGTCAAGAGAAAAAGTGTTGAATTCAGTTGCAATAGCTTGGAAAACAAAAAAGTTTCCCATACAAAGACTTGTTTTCATATCGGTCGTTTGTATGGCAGCTATATGATATTCTTAAACTTGATCTGCGTGCAACAAAAATAATGATCTGGTAAAAATTTCAAAACGCTAGCTTTAAAACTACTGTCTATTTTTTGCATAGAAACAGACGGACAGACGGACATGGCTATATCGACTCGGCTGTTGATGCTGATCAAGAATATATATACTTTGTGGGGTCGGAGATGCTTCCTTTAATGCGTTACACATTTCTGGACAAAATTATAATACCCTTTTTCAAGGGTATAAAAAGCTTCTATAAGCACCAACGCATATGCCGAATTGCATAGCATTAGGTTAATAATTGTGGGCGTGGCAGTTTTTTGCGGTTTGCGGGAGAGCGGAGGATGATAACAAAAAAAACAACAAACTTGTACTGCATATGGTAATTACCTATCCACCGATATATGGCACATGTCTGTAGCTCTTGTAGTTTCTGAGATCTCGGCGTTGATACGGACAGACAGACGGACAGACCGACGGACGGACAGACGGACATGGCTATATCGGCTGTTGATGCTGATTAAGAATATATATACATTATGGGGTCGGAGATGCTTCCTTCTGCCTGTTCCATACATTTGCACCATATTATGATACCCATTGCACCCATTTTTAATGGGTACAGGGTATAAAAATAAAATACAGTAAAACGATAAAGCAAAGAGATCACATAGTGATAAAACAAATTCTTAATAATTTAAAAACTCAAATCAATAAATATAAATAAATAAGAATAATCCGATCAGGCCACCAATACTAACAGCAAGACAAAGAACTCAAGATGAAAACAGGAATATGGTAAAAAACGTAGATCGAGCTGCACTTGCATCTATACTAAGTGAAGTTGTAGCCCAGGAACTGCCAGTACTATTAAGACAACACAATTCGAGTGGAATTTGGGTGATTTAGATAGGGTTACCAGACATTGTGAAAACCATACGCGAATTCTCAGGTGATCCACATTAACCATAGGAAAAAAACATAGAGCGTGTCTTGGAAGCATACAGTTCATATCAAGGAACTCCTAAGTATTACGGTATCTTTCACACCATACCTAATAAAATAATAGGACATGCCAATATGGCTCTAGAGTCCTCTCAACTGATAAGAAATTTCAAAATTCTTGAAACTACACTACGGCGACACACGAGACATCAATACATTAGAATACCAAATGACAATTTTAGTGCAAACTTCGAACGAATCAGTGGAAGAAATCCACCAGTCTGTTTATAGGTATTTGTCCCTTATATTGAACAAAATCTGTTCTATGGGACTGAGTAGGGAATCGGAGCTACTAATGACGAAAAATGTACAGAGACAATGCTCTGGATACTTTCGTCAGAAGTCTTCAAGGTGACCTATCTCGACTATTAGAAATTAAAGAGCCGGTGGACTTGCCTTCGGCTCTTCACCTATGTTTAAAACTAGAAAAACAAACTTTCCGTGCAAATTATGCCAAAAGATACCAAAAGATAAACTGGAAATTTTAGGAACCAAAATTCGAAATCTATAACTGCTGCACGCAATATTAATTTTGTTGATAGACAACTGCCACAGGTTCCTTAAAGTATCCTCTACGATAGGGGCAATAATTAGCAGTACCATTGCCAAGACAGAACGTTAACAATCCACCAATTAATGCACCAAGACAAATGTTCCACAAGAGCCAATACCAACCAATCAATTCGCTCCGCCCACACCATTGGCACAAAAACCTCAGCTCCGTCCCGAGCCAATGGATATAGATCCAAGTATGCAAACAAAATTAGTTAATTACGTAAACAGACCGTGTTTCGAGCCTGGAAAAAGACCACCAAGTCAAGTTACATACTCATATAAAAGGCAAAGAAATTTTAACATACAGATTTTCATCGACGGTACTGGCAGACAATCGGCTGAGACTTATGCTACCATAACAGAGTACGAACGGGCTATAGCAATAAATGAAGATAATTACAATCAAGACGAAACTTTAGGTTACGTCGAGCAAATAGAACAAGGTGACACGGACAACAACGTATACGAATACTATGACGATACTGCATTAAATTTTATAGAGTAAAGAATTCCTCACTTCCATATTTTCTATGTAAGTTGAGGAATGGCCATCCAATAAAAATCCTTATAGACACCGGTTCAAGCAGAAACTATATTTAGCCAAAATTTTTCAGAAACCCTATTCCGAATAAAAATCCATTCAATGCTGTTTTTGTTGGAGGTAGTACAAAAGTGACTCCCCACAAAATAGCAAACCTTTTCAATATTCATTGAGGTAATTGACGTTGGGGTAAAATTCGTTCTCCTACCTTCATTAAAATCTTTTGATGCCATTTTAGGCAACGACAGCCTCAAAGAACTAGGTACGGGGTGTGTTCAATAAGTATCGCGAATTTTGAATTTTTGCGGGTTTAATATGATCGAATTCCGATTTTTTAGCGGCGTTATGGTGGTACTCATGTCTGTCACTTATGCCGACAAGCTTGGCCATTTGAATGTTCATTTAAATGTTGACAGCTGCTTGCACGTGTTTTGGATCTCCTTCGGCTTTTACCAATTCAAAAAAATGGATCAAAGAACCTGTATCAAATTTTGTGTAAAAAACGAAATTAATTGCGCGGATGCATTCCGAATGTTGACTCTGGCATACGGAGAAGCTACCTTGGACTGAAGCAACGTTTATCGGTGGTACCAAATGTTCTCGGATGGCCGAAAAGTTGTGAATGACGACGGACGTGCCGGACGCCCGGGCACTTCAACAACAGACGAAAAAATTAGTGAAGTGTTGAAAATGGTATTGGCCTATCGTCGTATCACCTTTAGAGAAGTTGCTGAGAACCTAAACATATCGATTGGCTCGTGCCATTCGATTTTTATACCATTGCAGAGGGTATTATAATTTTGTCCAGAAATGTGTAACGCATTAAAGGAAGCATCTCCGACCCCACAAAGTATATATATTTTTGATCAGCATCAACAGCCGAGTCGATATAGCCATGTCCGTCTGTCCGTCTGTCTGTCTGTTTCTATGCAAAAAATAGACAGTAGTTTTAAAGCTGAAATTTTTACCAGATCCTTATTTTTGTTGCACGCAGATCAAGTTTAAAAATCGGTCGGATCGGACCCTTATATCATTTAGCTGCCATACAAACGATCAATCAGATTTCAAGTCTTTGTATGGAAAATTTTTTGTTCTCCAAGCTATCGCAACCGTATTAAACATTTATTCCTTTGGCATAGTCACACATAATTGGTGAAAGTTTGGTCCGGATCGGACCACTATATCCCATAGCTGCCATACAAACGACCCATATGAAAACAAGGGTTTGTATGGAAAACTTTTTTGTTTTCCAAGCTATTGCAACCGAATTCAACATTTATTCATTTGACATAGCCGTACACGATTTGTGAAAGTTTGGTCCGGATCGAACCACTATATTAATAGCTGCCATTGTAAAAAAGTGCAAGGGTATACCATCTTCGGCAAGCCGAAGATAACTTTTCTCACTTGTTATCAATGATTTGGGCATAAGACGGACCGCCGCAAAATTCGTCTCAAAATTGCTTAATTGCGACCAAAAACAGCATCGCATGAACATTGCTAAAGAGATGTTGGACTCTGTCCGCGACGACCCAAATTTGCTCCAGAGGGTCATAACTGGTGACGAATCGTGGGTTTATGGCCAAAAACAACAAACTAATGATGCTGCACCCACCGTATTCCCCAGATCTGGCCCCCTGGGACTTTTTCTTGTTCCCTAAACTGAAGAGGCCCATGAAAGGACGACTTTACGCTATGATTGACGAGATAAAGACGGCATCGAAGGAGGAGCTCAACAAAATAAAAAAAATTATTTTTTGAAGTGCTTCGAAGATTGGAAAAACTGTTGGCACAAGTGCATAATATCTCATGGGGATTACTTTGAAAGGGACAAAATACATATACTCATGAATAAATAATAATTTCTGAAAACACAAAATTTGCGATATATTTGAACACACCTCGTACTGAAAGAAAACTCAGTAAAAATATAATAACCCTTAAAAACGGTATAAAAATCCACAAAAAAAGAAAAAAATTGGAATGCATCAATACTATCACTCCGAGAACATCCCATTTGTCCGATATCCAAAAAAACAAGGTTAAGCAACCTGCTCAGATCATTTACAGATCTTTTCGCAGACCCTAATAAAAGATTAACTTACATTACAAATGTAAAAGCTGCAATCCGAATTTCGTCCAACACACCAGTTTACTCAAAGTTTTATCAGTATCCTATGATACTGAGAGACGAGGTAAACAAACAAATAATATAACTTCTAGAAGATAGCATAATCCGCCCTTCAAGATCTCCGTACAATTCACCACTGTGGATCATCCCAAAAAAAGTAGATGCCTCAGGCGAAAGAAAGTATCGCATGGTCTTTGACTATCGCAAACTTAATAAAATAACAACAGCTAATATGGGTACTTATAAATGAAATAAATCAGGTACTCACCCAATTAGTAGATAATAAATTATTTTCTTTTTTAGATTTAAAAAGTGGTTTTCACCAAATTTCACTAAAATATTCTGGCATAGAAGAGACCGCTTTCTCCGTAATCAACGGAAATTATGAGTTTACACGACAGATTATGAGTTTACAAAATGCCAACATGAAGTGTCAGTTAAATAAATGTGAGTTTATGAAAAACAGAGTCGAATTTCAAGAATTTCAAGGATTTATTGTTTCTGATAAAGGACTAGAGACAACCCAAAATAAACTCGCAGCGATAGCAAACTATCCCTGCCCTAGAACTTTGAAGGGTCTAAGATGCTGTCTTGGCTTTCCGGCAACTAGAGAGAATTCATTCAAAATTATGCAAAATTAGCGAAACCCCTTACTTCTCTATTAAGAGGAGAGGATGGACATGTGTTAAAGAAGCTGTCATCAAGGAAATCACTTATATTAAATAAAGAAGCGCTAGAAGCTTTTAGAAAGTTAAAAAGTAGTCTGGTTTAAAAAGAAATTATTTTTCGCTAACCAGATTTCAATAGTCAGTTTCATCTGACTACTGGTGCTTCTAATTTCGCAATAGGAACTGTCCTATCGCAAGATAATCATCCGATATCATTCCTTTCTAGAACACTTTCGAAAACCGATGAAAACCTTGCAGCTAATGAGAAAGCGATGTTGGCCATAATTTGGGCACTTAAAGCTGTTAAAAATTACCTATACGGTAAGGCAAAGGTAAAAATCTTTACAGATCATCAACCACTAACACATTCTCTAAGTAGTTGGAATGGAAATGCAAGAATCAAGAGATGGGAAGTTTATCTTGAAGAGTACGACTATGAAATACTTTACAAGCCAGGTAAAGAAAACGTAGTAGCTGACGCACTCTCCAGAATTTCAACAGAACAAGTGAACGCTATTGTTTCTGCACAGCATAGTGCAGAAAGCTCTAGCCACGACTTGATACCTAGTATAGACGTCCCAATAAATGCATTCAAAAATCAAATATTGTTATATACAGCTGATAAAACCGAATTAAAATTCTCAATTCCGTTTCCTACTTACCATAGACACGAAATTTATAAACCAGAGTATTCTACAGACGAATTAATAGAACACCTCAAAAAATGTCTTAACCCATCAGTAATAAACGGCATCTATACTACAGAGAATATAATGGGAAAAATTCATTTTTCTATAAAAACCACTTCAGAAATTTCAAAATTCGATATACGCAATCCAAAGTTATAGCCCTGTCTTACGAAACACGACAGGAAGAAGAAATTCTTAAGACCCACAAGAGAGCACATCGTAACGTGTTAGAAAACAAAAAGCAATTATCTGAAAATTTCTACTTTCCAGTCATGTATTGCACATTAAAATATACTCAACAGAATTGCATTTAGTACTGACTGCAATAGATAAATTTTCTAAATTAGCTCAAGCCCGCAAATTTTTCATCCAAAGGTATAGAAGATATTAGAACCCCATTACGCGATTTGATATTTTACTTCGGAGTCCCTAAACACATTGTTATGGACAACGAAAAATCCTTCAATTCACAATCAATTAAATTCATGTTAGAGCAACTTAAAATAGAAACTTACACTTCACCCCTCTACAAAAGCACTGTAAACGAACAAATAAAACGATTCCATTCAACCCTTCCGGAAATAATGCGATGTCTTAGGAGAGATGATACCCATAGGGACTTTAAACAACTTTTAGACCGGCCTATTTACGAATATAACTACTCCTTTTACTCAGTTACGAAGAAAAGACCATTGGAGGTCTTTTACGGTAGGAGACAGGACAACATTAACAAACTAAAATCGAGTTTCCCGATTGCAAAATACCCTGTACCCTTAGAAATGTTTACAATTTATTTATTTATTATCAATAAATAAATTAAACAGTATTCTACCATATTAGAAAAGAGTACCATAACAATATAAATTTGGTATGATTTTGGTTATGAAAATAAGTTTCGTGTGCCATAAAGCCATACACATTTCGCTGTCAACGTCGCAGTCGGCGTCGCGCAATGAGTGTTTTGCTGCGCTTCTGCTTCCCTTGCCATAGATTTTGCATGTAGCATAACTAAAAATTGGATAGGTTTTATAAGCACCAATGCATATGTCGAATTGCATAGCGTTAGGTTAATAATTGTGGGCGTGGCAGTTTTTTGCGGTTTGCGGGGAGCGTGGTCGTGGCAGACTTGTACTTGACAAACTTGTACTGCGTATGGTAATTACCTATCCACCGATATATGGCACATGTCTGTAGCTCTTGTAGTTTCTGAGATCTAGGCGTTGATACGGACAGTCGGACGGACGGACGGACAGACGGACATGGCTATATCGACTCGGCTGTTGATACTGATCAAGAATATATATACATTATGGGGTCGGAGATGCTTCCTTCTGCCTGTTACATACATTTGCACCATATTATGATACCCTTTTCACCCATTTTTAATGGGTACAGGGTATAATAACATAAGTAACATAAGTTAACATAAGTAGAATTGTATTCCAAAAGTTAGTTCAGGGAAAGAAAGGGCTTTGTAGCAAACCAGACCATGAAATAGAAGAAATTAGAAGAAATCGACGAACGCCTCAGAAATGGAACCCACAGGCCTGAAACCTTATCTTGTGAGGTCTACCTCATGTCAATAACATTTCATACTTCGATCGACTGCTTGAGGACAAGCATAAATTGGAGGGGGAAGGGTTAAGAATAAGTAAAAGGTAAATAATGCATTAAATAGAATACCGCCGCATAGCTAGATTAAGATAACTAGAAAAAGCATGTACCATTCGAGTAGACAGATGACAGCCAAATACGTTCACACGTTTAAAAAAAAAAACATTTCTCAAGAAAATCTTAGGAAAGTTACTACAAGATACCAAGGAAGACAAAAATCCTGCGCAGGAGATAAGAAACTCCAAAAACTTGAAACGCAAGCCGGTATATGTAAAACAGCAAACTCATACCAGAACAAAAAATAATTTCAAAGAAATGTTCAATCAAATGTTTAGAGTAGCGCTACTCAACCAGGAAGCTAGATTGTCTACATTTCATGAGGATCCAGTATAGGGAGGATATTCTCACATTACAAAAATTTACTTTTACTGCACCCAATATACAAGCTAAGAATAAGTAAAAGGCAAACAATGCACTCCAATATGCTAGATTCGCGACTGCCTAATTTCTTCCACGCGCGGGGCCACCAGCATCGCCCCATAAGAAATTTCGTTATACCATGCAAATTTTATAAAATCAAACTGATACATACAACATCGGCTAAGAAGAATTAATTTACATATTGATTTGTAGTCAATTAGCTGTGGGATGAATTCAGGCCATGTTTGGCGGTATTGGGCAGCGGTTCCAAGTGCGATTTTTTCTTAATAGGACATAAACATAACTTTTAGCGCTGTGGCTCGATGGTCATTATGTTAACGCTCGCATGTTGATGTATTTAGTATTTGAGTGATTGTAGTTGGAAGTAGCGCATGGAAAGCTACAGTCTGCTGAGAAGCCGGTGGAATAGTCATTTTCAGATGTAATGTATGGGAAAAGTATTGGTCCTTGGACTCATAGTTCAAGTAATTCAAACATAGTGGACACCTGGCAAAGACTCCTGAGTGTCGCTGTGGCTCGATAGACAATGTTTGAACACTTGATTTACGTGAATAGTGCGTAAATCAGGATTGAGTGAAAAGGTTTATAAAATTCGGCTTTGCTTAAAGGTAGCTAAACTAAAAGCGTTTTTTAAGAAATTCGAATCTAAGCATAGGATTCATCTGGCACATGTGTTGTTGAACTATCAAGAAAGTAATTATACATTACGTTGATGCAATTAGTTATGGACTTTTGTAATGTTACTTAAATTTGTTATTTATATTTTTTATATGTATGATATTTGATTATCGGCAAATTCTATAACTTAATATTATAAAATGTATTATATAATGATCTCACCTTTTGGCAACTCAACGTTACGTCCTCCCCAACCCTGAGCAACATTTGGAATATATGCTAGATTTCTCTGTGTATTGAAAGGTACATTGGCAGTGTCTGAAGCTAAAGAGACCTTTTGGGAATTATAGATAATTAAGATTTTATAAAGATAATAAACTCGTATTTTACCTTTTTTTCCTGATTGGATATAAATTTATCATGAATGGTATCCGTCAAATCTCTTACTTCATTTTCGGAACCATATGGCGACGTTGTGGTTTGATCTTTTGATGGTTCCAGAAAAGCTGAGCTTGCGAAGCCCGTTTGTAACGCTGCATTCCAAGGTGATGTCACAACTTGTAGACCAGACTTTGAGTATTTTTCAATAACCTGATTCTGGTGAATATTTAACTGAACTCGATGTTTTCCAGCATCAGAATACGCTGGCAAAATGTTAGGAGGTGTTACAGGTTTTTGTTGATGATGCTGGTGATCTGGAATACCAGATAGATGACATTGAGTTCCTGCATTGGTTTCATCCACTACCCAATTATTAGCCTTTCTACGTCGTTTGGCAAATAGTTCAGCCCCTAGTAGACATTTATTGTCATATACATTGGGTGGCATTGAATGTAGTTACGGCAGCGGCAGCGGTAGCATCAGTAGAAGGCACAATTGAAGCAGAGCAACGCATTTAAATTTAAAGATATAAATTTTTATAATTTATTAAAAGAATTGTATCTGAAAGATGTTTCATGTGAATTTTTTCCCTAATCGTTAAAAGGGATTATACCTACATTCAACTGTATACTAGCACCGGTAAAAAAGCGGTTGCAGTTTATTAAATACTGTATTGTTTACAAAAGTGAAACAAATTTGAATTAAAATTAAATTGCATTTCACCATTTGGACCTCCATTAAAGGAGTTAACTACTCTACCGAGCAAAACTTTTTGCCTATTGTCTATGAAGCGGGACCTAAATAAAACGCCATCGAATAATGGGCCGATATGCCTATTTGACATAATGGCGAACATGTTGCTCATTCTTCACCTGCTCTCCCTGTAATATCGAGTGGGAATAGATTTTTTTTAATTTAAATTAGCCGAAGGCTAGATAATCAAGCATAAAAACAAGATAAATCGCTAAAAGGTGTTCCTAAGAATGGTGGCTTAATTAGGTCTAGGCACCTACAACTACACAGCCAAGCCGAACAAATATGTTTATCGACTATATGATGACCGGTAATCCTCTGGTCTACTCTCCGCCCCTTTTTTGTAGAGCAATTATTCTTAAGAAAAATAGAAAACTAGTATAAATTGATTCTAGAAACAACACTTTTTTTACTTCATATGTGTATTGCCAAATTACCGCAAATTAACTTGATCAAAATGTTTGTAATTTTTTTTAGAAATTGGGCGGTTTTTCTGAATTATGTAAATACTTTTAAATAATAGTTTAAAATTTTTTCCTATTAGATTAGGAAGGTAGCAGTAGACTATTTAATATAAATATTTCGTTAAATAAAAATGAAAAAAAATCACAAATGGGAAAATATAGTAGGGAAATGTAAAATCAAATATGATTTTAAATCTAATATGACACCGTAGCAAACGTATGTAACCAGAGAGGGCTAGAGCGATTAAAGAACCAAAGCTTGCATTTTTAGTCTACTCCGGACTATATGCATGAGTTACAAAATGTATGAAGGATAGGGTCTTCCCCAGCAAATAAAAACGTTCGAGGATGAGTGAGCTGTTGAAGTCACCCGAGTGGGTTCGGAGCAATCCGCGATCCTTCCATGGATTCAGAAAGAGTGTGTTTCTGAGACTGGAAGAATGCGGTTCCAGGGACTTAGTTTCTTGGACGAGTCATTTCTCGATCCGCAGAGCGGGCATTATAGGAGTGTATGGGCATGTGAGAAAAATGTGGATCGTGGTCGTCCCCAACTCCAGATGCACACTAGCAAAAAAAACTTTATTTTACAGTTTTTTTTTATAAGGGCGAAAACGCAATCTAGGCCATATAAAGCGAACCTTTTATTGCCTGTGTGGATCGCCTATTTAGAGTAATGCAGTTTAAATTCCGACTGGACGTATGCGAGCCTGTTGCCGCACTGTCTCAAAAGCTGGCATAGCTGGATTTGCTTGGAACATCCCCTTGACTTGAAGATACGGCGCAGAGCCATAGTCTCAAGAAAGGACTGTCATTGCTGCAGAATAAATGGTTATATGGGCAGGACGTGGGGTGTCTTGGCGGCCTGGTAAAATCCATGGGATGCAAGTGGGAAAGGACGGGGTACACACGAGTCCATCACGAACATCTCGTTTTTTGTCGATGGAGCAGACATTGGTTTTATCCTCAGTGCCGGATGCCTGTTGACTGGCCATAGATAGCTGATTACATTCTTGCATAGTCGGCACCTGACAGATAGTCCAGAAGGTCGCTGTGGCTCAAGAGACAAGACTTGGATGCATGTTCTCTGAGAGTGCCGCTATATGATGATCTTGACGATCTTGGTGGGTTGTGTGTGGTTCCGACTGGGTGGAACTTTGACGTAAGTTAAGTGCTCTCTACAAAAAACGGGATTAATAGGTTAAATGTGTTTGCGAGAACCGTGCTTGCCAAACGTCGAATACGTTGTTTTTTGGAAGCCTGGGGAGAGAATTGTATGTGAACCGAGTGCATAAGTGCCTCTAAGGTTCGCCGGGTTTTCGCCCGCCGCTGAGGTAGGTGAACATGGTGCCTAAGACTGTATCATCTTTTCTGATTTGGCCTTTTCGGCCATATCACTTCTACTCCCAGCGTCTTTGTGCACTCAAAGGCTAGCGATCCTTGAGTCAAAATCTGTAGTCCATCATGGGACGCCGCCTGAACGCATCCAATGATAATTTTTGATACCACAGAAGTCAGAAAACCTCACGAACTTGATTCGACCTGACTGCAAGGTAGGCCCCCTTGTGTGAGCGTCGTGGTGGCTGTGATTTAACACTCGAAGTTAAGTTAAATTCGAAGTAGAATTATGTTTACCAACCGGGTGCCGTGCTCCCAAAGATCGGAAGAGGTATAGATAGGCTTCCATTCATAACCGAGAATAAGGACATGAACTGAATATCCGAGTATGGTTCCAGGGAGTTGATTGAAGTACAATTTCATATCCTACACCTAAGGGGGACGTTAAATTACGCCAATATGGCCGGTGCTTGCGTTAAAAACAGGCGACTTTTATCCCACTCTACTGTAAAAAACTTTGGTATTTTTTTCTAACTTACTTGGCTAAGATTATTGAAGCGATAACACAGAAGTGTTATCTGCAGAGGAACTAGTCGAAGAGATTGTAATTATCATCGCATATGGCAACATTGTTAAATTTTTTTACAATACAGTTCAATACAAAACAGTATGAAAATTTAACCTTTATAATTCCTTAAACATTTTTTAAGCATTTAGAATGTCTAACTTTATTTATAAAGTATACATATAGCAGCCACTCCGTTGCTGGCGTCCCCGGCAGCTAAATATTTGTTGAAACAAATTGTATTATTAAATGAGTATAAAAATCTTCAATGGAGATAGGCGGCTCCAAGCCATTAAAATTTGCCTAGATAATTTTATTGGAACCTAAAGAGAAAACAGAACAAAGGAGCTTAACCAATACGTGGCGATCGTGACACAAGGACCTTTAGTACTACAAGGACCGAGGCCAATGAATAGGATAATACGCCAAAACAATACAAATTAAAAAAAAGGAACAAATGGAATGATATTATGGAATACATAATGGAATAACATTAAAAATAATCTTCAAATAAAATGAGCTTCCCGTAACAGCGGGATCGCGAAGGCCTGCTTGCTAGCCCCACAAACCCACCTGCCAAAATCACCAAGCAGATCCAGGAGCAGCACCAGCGCCACCACCAACACCACCAAAACCAAGCTCCAATGACTACGGAACGTCCGGCGCCTGCACCATCAAGCGTTACAAACCAATAGAACCGAAAGGGCATTGAATAACCACTTCTGCCGGATGAGAAGTATGGCCTGTAAAGTTATTCGAAACATTACGTAGGCATATATGAGTACATAATTACCTACATAATTACATCGTTAATAATAATAGCAATGATTATATTTATTGTACTACTTTTTATACCCTTGAAAAAGGGTATTATAATTTTGTCCAGAAATGTGTAACGCATTAAAGGAAGCATCTCCGACCCCACAAAGTATATATATTCTTGATCAGCATCAACAGCCGAGTCGATATAGCCATGTCCGTCTGTCCGTCTGTCCGTCTGTCCGTCTGTTTCTATGCAAAAAATAGACAGTAGTTTTAAAGCTAGCGTTTTGAAATTTTTACCAGATCATTATTTTTGTTGCACGCAGATCAAGTTTAAGAATCGGTCGGATCGGACGACTATATCATATAGCTGCCATACAAACGACCGATATGAAAACAAGTCTTTGTATGGAAAACTTTTTTGTTTTCCAAGCTATTGCAACCGAATTCAATATGTATCCATTTGACATAGGCATACATGATTTGTGAAAGTTTGGTCCGGATCAGATCACTATATCATATAGCTGCCATACAAACGACCGATATGAAAACAAGTCTTTGTATGGAAAACTTTTTTGTTTTCCAAGCTATTGCAACCGAATTAAATCTGTATCCATTTGACATAAGTATACATGATTTGTGAAAGTTTGGTCCGGATCAGATCACTATATCATATAGCTGCAATACAAACGACCGATATGAAAACAAGTCTTTGTATGGAAAACTTTTTTGTTTTCCAAGCTATTGCAACCGAATTAAATACGTATCCATTTGACATAGGTATACATGATTTGTGAAAGTTTGGTCCGGATCAGATCACTATATCATATAGCTGCAATACAAACGACCGATATGAAAACAAGTCTTTGTATGAAAAATTTTTTTGTTTTCCAACCTATTGCAACCGAATTCAACATTTATTCATTTGACATAGCCATACATGATTTGTAAAAGTTTGATCCGGATCGGATCACTATATCATATAGCTGCCATACAAACGACCGATATGAAAACAAGTCTTTGTATGGAAAACTTTGTTGTTTTCAAGGGTATACCATCTTCGGCAAGCCGAAGATAACTTTTCTTACTTGTTTTAATGTAAAACAGCATAACAAACAAATGAGAGAAGATTAAAAAAAATTTATTTCAAATAAAAACAAGTGAGAAAAGTTATCTTCGGCTTGCCGAAGATGGTATACCCTTGAAAACAAAAGAGTTTTCCATACAAAGCCTTGTTTTCATATCGGTCGTTTGCATGGCAGCTATATGATATAGTGGTCCGATCCGGACCAAACTCTCATAAATCGTGTATGGCTATGTCAAATAAATAAATATTGAATTCAGTTGCAATAGCTTGGAAAACAAAAAAGTTTCCAATACAGAGTCTTGTTTCATACCGGTGGTTTGTATGGCAGCTATATGATATAGTTGTCCGATCCAGACCAAACTTTCACAAATTATGAATGGCTATGTCAAATGAATAAATGTTGAATTCAGTTGCAATAGCCTGGAAAACAAAAAAGTTTTCCATACAAAGACTTGTTTTCATATCGGTCGTTTGTATGGCAGCTATATGATATAGTGGTCCGATCCGACCGATTCTTAAACTTGATCTGCGTGCAACAAAAATAATGATCTGGTAAAAATTTCAAAACGCTAGCTTTAAAACTACTGTCTATTTTTTGCATAGAAACAGACGGACAGACGGACAGAGGGACAGACAGACGGACAGACGGACAGACGGACATGGCTATATCGACTCGGCTGTTGATGCTGATCAAGAATATATATACTTTGTGGGGTCGAAGATGCTTCCTTTAATGCGTTACACATTTCTGGACAAAATTATAATACCCTTTTTCAAGGGTATAAAAATTATTGATAAAGTTATTTAAATGAATAGAAATTGCGTAGCTCACAACATTTTCCGATTCATTCTTAGTTCTTAATCAGTTGGTTGATATTTTTTTTTACTTTAAAATTGCAGGACGAATGAAACGATAGTATTAACTAGAAATCAGAGCTAGACTTAAAAGCAATCATAATTAAATAGATTGATCAAAGTCAAGTCCCCAAATAAGTGAAGAACAGAGTTCGATAAATCAATTAAGTGCCTAAAAAAAGCTGCACATATATCAAACTAAAAAAATGCTAATTTTAGTACAGAATTTTAACGCAAGAAAAACTTAACGAAATTTAACTGTTTAAAATAACATAAAATTCCGTAGAAGAATTCGATGAGTCAGGGTTAGAGTCCCAATCAGAAGACAAATATTCAGATAAATTAACAGAGGAGAGACTTTTATAAGTGGCACAATCACAAGGAGAATTTTTAAAGACCGCATCGTCCATTTTTATTGACGGTAAGGCAAAGGAATCGCAAAGTTCATTAATTCGCAGAAATCATTACCAACATAAGAAATTCCATTAAAGGAAAAGCGTTAGAATTTATATGTACAAAACTTCGCAACTTGCAGCATTAAAGCAAGACAGCTAACCAAAATGCACATGAGGTTGAGTTGTTGACCATAGCATTGAAAGGAGCATACATAAGTGATGGATTGAGTCCAGATATCGGACACATGCGGGCAGGCACATTTATCAATATAAATGATGCAATATGAAAATTTTTATTTCACACAATACTATAATATAATAGCGGTTTAAAATGGAAATTATAACTGTAACTACTGCAATATAGTCCAAAGCAATTCGAATAGATGCAACCGCAACCAAAATACAAACAATAATGTCAGAGTAACCCAGAACAATTCGGAAAATTCTTAACAACTTTGAGATAGTAAATAAGGTTATAAATATAATATAAAAGTAATAAATATACAGATATATTCAAACTTGACTAAAAAAAAGTTATCACAAATAATGTCTTCAAGTTAAATCTAAAATTTAAGGATGTAGTTCACCATCTAATCGCCTAAATAAAAATTGGGAATCCTCGTGGCCAAATAAAATAAATTTAAGCCCAAGTACAAAAATTAAATGACGACGACATAGTAGAACCATCAGTATCAGAATATAATAATATAATAAATATAACTATTGTTGGTGCTGAAAAAATTACTTCCGAATGCAGTCACGAATAAGGCGACTAGTATTCAACTATCGTCACATTAATGAAAAATTGTTATCCCATAAATTTCGACTCCCTGGAATTGATGACATTTTAAATCCACTAGGTAGAGCAAAATATTTTTTACGACTTAATGCCGTGCTTTTATTAAATTTAACTCAAGATAGTTAAAGAGATTTAACGTAATTTTCAACGAGCACTAATTTATATAAAAATAGGGCCTAACTCTTTCCAAAGTACGATTACAATAGCAATTTCTAGACTAAAAGCGTGTCAAGCATTCCTTAATATGGACCTAATAGTCATTGGATGTTCAAAAGAAACTTTACTGATGTTTTTAGGAATTCGGGAAATACAATTTAAAATTACACACAAAAAAATGAAAATTTTTGGTGCATACACATTGTTAGAACAAAAATTTACAAATAAAAGAATCTTACCAAATGATAAACAAATTCGATATAATTAAAAACTACCCAATCTCCTATGATGTGGATAGCGGTGAACAATTCGTTGAATTCTGTAACTAAAATATATGTTTTGTTAAAAACTTTGCTGATAAATAACGCCACATAACTAGATAATGTAAAAATAATACCCTAAGACAATTAAGTCCGGAAAATGTCCTTTAAAACTTCCCGCGTTGAATATTTTCAAGCACTTTTTTTGTTAAGTTGGTAGCGCTTTCCTTAATTACAACGCGTAAAATGAGCGAGATATGCCAACTAGTTTGTTTGCAGCAGCTGCTGAAATCAGTCGACCTCAGTAGTGTTCTGCGATTTTTACAATGCAAAAAAATATTGAACAGCATCGAATTTTGTGTTTCGAATCAAATTTCGTATGCGGAGTCGTTGCGAATGTTGAAAAAGGCTTATGGTGAATCTATTCTATCGAAAACAGAAGTCCTCGACTGGTACAGAGCTTTTAAGGATTTTCGAGAAACCGTCGAAAACTTTCCTCGTTCCGGTCGTCCTTTGACGTTTAAAACTGACGATAACATCAAAAAATAAAAGAAATCGTGCTCGAAAATCGTCATGCGAGTGTTAGATAGATATCACATAAGCTAAACAGCAGTGAAACAGCTCGTTTGATTTGGACGGATAATTCGGGCATGAGACGCGTTAATGCTCGGCTTGTTTCAAAAGAGCTGACGCGCCATCGCACCGAGCAGTACTTGTGAACTATTTTAAGACCAAAAACTCGTTCAATACCATCGATCAATCACCATATTCACCGGATTTGGACAGCGATCCCGGACAGCGACTACAAGGCATGTTTTGATGATTGGAAAAAGAGGTGGCATATGTGTATCGCTTCAGAAGGAGCATATGTATTTTGATAAAATACATTTTGATGAAATTTAAAAATTTTGCATTTTATTCAAAATTCTCCGGAAACTTAATTTAGGGTATACCATTCGAGTTGATAAATGACTGCCAAAAAGCATTCGCACATTAAAAATGTCAACTCATAGAACCAATGTTCTCATTTTCTCACCTTGTTTTCATACAATAGCCAGACTTCAGCAATAAATTTAGCATAGCAACAGATGCAAGTAAGAAAGTGTGTAGTGCTGTTTTAACTTAAAAACACGTATTGACGCATTCAATGGGAAATTCTACATTTTAGGTGCTTCGTTTACGGCAAAGATTTCACTGTTAAAACGGACCATAGACCACTTACATACTTTTTTCCATGGTTTTTTCTCGTTCGAAGTAAATTCGCATGAGACTTGAATTGGAAAAATATAATTTTACAGTAGAATATATAAAGGCCAAGATAATCACGTAGCAAATGCCTTCTAAAAAAAAAAACCATTAACGGATTAAAAGAAATTACCGGAAATTATTTTTTTATTTAACAAAATTAAATCTAGTATACAATATTAAACATAATAATTTAATAAGTAGTAGCTACGGGGGCTTCGACTCGAGGCTTATGTGCTAATACTTTTTATAATAAACTGAGCTTTTTGGACAAATTTATTCATTTTTGAGATATTTTCACAAGAGGGGTTATTTAAACAATTCGAAAGACTATGTGTACCAAATAATTCAGATCTAATTGAGTACAATCAACTGCAGGCGTCGAGAATATGGTCAACGGTGAGCTCGTCCCCGCATAGTTGGCATGTTGGTCGCGCCGTTCTCTTCAGTAAGTGTTGATGTGTGGATTGGGTGTGCCCGATACGTAGGCGGATGAAGGTCGCGCATTCCCGTTTATGTACGTTTGTTGGTGGCTTGAACATGATGCAATTTGGGTTAATAATCTGGTACCTGTGCATGAAGAGGGGCCATTCGGAGAGTTTCTTTTCTTTGAGGTATAGCTGAATTCGACTTTGGATATCCTTGCAGTTAAACGGAGTGAAAAGGATTGATGGTGTAAGTCTCATCTCTTGGGCGGCTTTGTCACCTAGTTTATTTCCAAAGATTCCTTGATAAATGGGAACCCAGAGGAAGGTGATTTTTGTGGGATGACAACTTAGAATGTGCCTAACTTCTTGTGTTGTGGGGTCATTATGATTCCAGTTGCATATAGCGGAAAGAGAGGAGAGGCTGTCTGTGCAGATAACAGATTTACCAGCGTTGACGGGAGCCTACCTCCTGCAATTATTTTACGGTTGCAGTCAACAACCGCAAACGTGGTTGCGTCGGTGACTTTAGAACCATCGGTGTAAATCCCGTTTTTCTCACCAAGATCTTCTTGTGCGCTCAAAAAACGTTTTTGGTATTCTAAGCGGCATGTATCCTTTTTGGCAGCATTGTAGATTTGAAGGTTTATGTTAGGCTGCTTGGAACCCCAATGTGCTGGCGATTTGAAGAAGCTCCTGGGCTTAGGGAGGGGAAGGTCAATTAGCATGATGTAGTTGTTTTGTTTAAAAATGGCTCCGAAGTCTTTGGTTAGCAGGAAGTTGGACGTTGTGTACAGCTTCGGGATAAGCATCAATGTAGTTTCTTCTACGCGTGGTTGGATACTCGGAAGACCAGATTCTGCCAATGTGCACGTTACTGGAGATGTGGGAAATGCGTGGATGGCGCGACGGACCGCTCCGTGATATGGGGCTTGTAGCTTTTTTAAGTGAGTTTTAGCACACCAACCAAAGATTGGCAGACCGTAGTCAATTTCAGATAGCTTTAATGCGCGCGTAATATCTATGAGAGTCTTAATATATCTATATGTATATGAATATTTAGATGATAGAAATTTAATAATGTTAAATCTAGTTTCCAGTTGTTTTCTAAGAATCTGACAGTGCTGTTGGAAAAGTAGTTTGGAGTCGAAGGTTATCCCAAAGATTTTTAAAAAGCTTACATCTTTTATTGTGCGGCTGTTAAAGTCAATGTCGGAAAGGTTACAACGTTGTTTCCGACAAATATTTTGGCGTGAATCCCCACCTGATCGTAGGCTCTTTCAAAATCCGTCTTCAAGATAGAGACATGATTTTGGGTCAAAAGAGCGTTCGACGCGAAGTGTTGGATACGCAATAACGCGCCCACCGTGCTATGATTTCTTTTGAAAGCAACTTGATTATGGGAAATTAGGTTGTGGCGTTTAATGAACCAGATAAGTCTTTGTGCTATTATTTTTTCTAGGGTTTTTCCTAGACAGGATAACAGGGAAATGGGACGGTAGCTGTTAATATCGGAAGGAGGATTGTTGGGTTTTGAGATAAAGATAGGGGTATTTTCCAGTGTTTAGCATTTGATTAAAGATATTCCAAAGTTTTGTTTTTAGGTGGGGAGATAGGTTTTTGAGCATAGGGTATGAGACTCTGTCGCCTCCAGGGCTTTTTCGTTTTGCTTTTGGTACTGAATTTTCTATTTCAAGCAATGTGAATTTGTTAATTCAAATAATACAAATTTTCACCACGGAAAAAAAAGTATACTATATACTCTGTTGAAAATTTTTGGTCAGAAGAGTATTCAGACCAAGATAAGGCAAACTCTTCGGCGATATTAAATGATCCAGTTAGAGTACCTGACTTGGATTCGATATATTTGAACGGTGGGGGAGGGATGCCGGCTAGGCGTTTTATATCGGACCAGACTTTTTTTTTTTGGAAGATACTGGGGAGATTTTGGAAGTAAATTTTTCAAGGGAGTTACGCTTGGCCAAAAGTATGGCTTTTTTGAAAAGGGCGTTTGCTTTTTTGTATGTGATGAGGTTTGTATCATACATATTGGCTTTGTAGGACGAGTACAAGCATTGCCTGAGGTCCCTATGCTGTTAAAGGTGAGCGTTCCACCATGGCACTTTGGCTTTGTGGATTACTCTTTTCGTTTGGGGAATGCTGCAGTTTGCAGCTGCTCGTATGACTTTCGTCATTTGTGCGACTTGCTGATTTAGGCAACCGTCAGTCCAATATGCTGCTGATTTTTCGCAATTTTCATTAAAGCGTTTCCAGTTTGCTAGGTCTGTCTTGTATTTAGGCAGGGGTAAGGTATTATCGGGACGGGTGGGTGTGTTTGTGTGGATGGTTATGGGAAAGTGGTCACTTCCATGGAGATTATCTGATATAGACCAGCTGCACATATGGGCTATCTGTGCAGATATCAGTGAGATATCGATGTGAGTGAAAGTGTTGTGAGTTGAAAGGTGAGTCGGGGAGCCGTCGTTAAGAACAATTAGGCTGTTTTCAAGAATTACGCCTTCGACTTTTTTACCCCTTGTGTTTGTGCGCGGTGAACCCCATAAAGGACTCCATGAGTTTAGGTCATGAGTTTCTGATTTGTCAGAGGAAAAAAGGTTTAACTTGTTTAACTTGAAAAATTGTGGAAATAACGAGTATATTCTTTGTGGCAAATAAAATTTGTAGAATTACATGGAAGGTTGGTTTCCTGCAAAAATACAATGTCGGGTGCGTGGCCTTTTATAAGTAGTGTCAGTTCGTTGTAATTATTAAACATACCGTGGATGTTCCATTGTAATATAGTAATTGTCATGATTAAATTTTATTGGATTATTATTTATTTGTATTATTATTTATTATTATTTGTATGAGTTTGTGCATAGGGTGAGAGGATCGGGACTAAGAGTAGTGTCATCTGAGTCTGTTGTGTTGATTATTGTTTGTAGGTTTGAGGTGTGTGAAGCAATTGATTCGTATGAGTTGGATCTTTAGGTCATTGATGTATTGTTGTCGTCGTTGTAGGTTTGTCCGATTAGAGCATTTGCTTTCGACCTAAGGGAGCGAGATTTTTCCATACAAGTTTCCAGTTTACTTGTTGGGCTTAAGAAAGAGAAATCAGTTTTGGCAGAGTTGCTTGGGGAGGAAGTAAGATTCTCATCGAGATTCAAAGAGTTGGCACGAGAAGTGGGATACATTGGTGAGAGAGGAATTGGTACTTTTGCCGAGCTGGTGGGCAAGTCGTTGTTTGTAATCGTGTCTGGGTTTCGGGTTTTTTCGATAAGAACAGCGGATCCTGGTTTTTGTTTGCGACGGTCGAGGAGGTAAGCGTTAGTTGTTGTGTTTTGTTGTTCTTTTAGGATCGTGCGAGCTTCACGGAAACTGCATTTTTTGCTTGTTTTGATTTGAAGAAGTTGTTTTTGTGTTTGATATTGTGGGCATTCGGGTGAGGAAGCTGGGTGTTCGCCGGTGCAGTTTGCACAGAAAATGCGAGTGCAGGGCACTGGTAGGTGCGGGGTGAGATTGCATGATACACAGGCGGCTGGGTTCTTGCAGTGCTTTAATGTGTGGCCCAATAATTGACAAGACATACATATCATCGGGTTGGGTATATATTCTGAAATCTGTGTGCCAGGAAACGATTAGTTTACTGGGTAGAGTGAAACGGTCAAACGTGACGAGAATTTTTCCAAATTGTTTGGGGGTGCCGTCGATCATTTTGGTGAGCTTGAAGACGCTGTGTACATTTTGAGATTTTACAATTTTGTTTTCTGGAATGTTTATAAGACAGGGTGCGTAAATGGTACCTTTGACAATGTTAAGAGTGTTGTGGAGCTTGCACTCGATTTCGCATAAGCCAGGTAAAGAGGTCACTTTGGTGAATTTGTCACTAATTTCTCCGGAGTTGACCAACTGAAAAAGGTTACCATTGCGATGATTAGAGATGGATATGATGTCTTTACTGATATTTTTAAGGGCTCTATGGACGGCAAAGCAGTAATACTCGGATATGGTTTTCGGAGAGTTTTTTGATGAGACAACTAAAAATCTCGGATTCCTGCACTCTGTTTCAGGGAGGTCTGGGAAATCAACTGGTAATTTCTAAAATGGTCTTTTTTCTTAGCTTTGGGGCTAACGCTAAAAAAAAAAGAAAAAAAAATAGAAAAAAGCACTCACAATTGGAAAGTCACAGACTTTCGCACTCGAAGAGAGATAGTCGGTGACTGTACCGGAAATATTAAAGTCACTATAAGATACTAAAATCCTTGCGCAGGAGATTAGAAACTAGAACTTTGGAGTCCAAAGAAAAAAATTCAATGTCCAACGTATACAAAGTCATTGACGAAGTACGTAAAGTAGTGACCTTGCATGTCAATAAATATGCTACTTTTCTATAATCATGGAATAAACTATACTAATGGAATTCTCGACTTAGACCTGTTTTTCCAAAGACTTGAAACGCAAACCGGTATATCTAAAACAGCAAACTTAAACTGGCACTGTAGAAAAATATCTTTAAAAACGTTTAAAAAAATAATTTTAAGAAAATGGGCAATAAAATATTGTAATCATTAAGAGTAGCGCTACGCAACCAGGAAGCTAGATTGTCTACATATCATGACGATCCAGTATAGGGAGGACACTCAAGCATTACAAAATCTTGACCATTAACCAAAGATATTATTTTTGGAAGACATGTCTAAGCAAATAAAAGATAAAAAAATGTTCCAAAAATTAAAAAAAAAACAACATAGCTTCTCAATAACCGGTACCCCAAATTATCCTTTCGATAGTGATACTAGCCCCGCTGGTCCACTACCAAGAACGGAAAATGGTAACGAATATGTCAACCTTATATAGTGTGTGTATATGTGACTTAACTAAATATTTAGTCGCTATATTAATTCCGAACAGAAGCGCAAATACTATCGGCATGTATGAGTTTTTTTAGCTAAAAAATTCAATAACAAAAGATTTGTGCAAATATTTAAATATTATAAATATATCGTCTACCGCATACTACCATCAGAAAAAAGGGACTGGCGAAAGAAGCCATAGAACCTTAAATGAGTATATATGATAGAACAACTTAAATACTTCGTTTACTGCATCAACACGACCCCATATACAGCACATACACGGTGTGTCCCTAAAATAACCGAACCTTTTATTTAAATCATATATAACAAACAAAATTGCTGAGGCATACGAATTAATGAAAAAGTTTATTGTGATGATTGTATGAGTCGTACGCAAGTTTATACGTGGTTTACACGATTTAAAAATGGTCGTGAGGATTTAAACGACGACCCTAGAGCAGAACGTCCAGAAACTAGTAATCGTGCTGAACTGGTGGAAAAAGTCCGTGAAATCATTGGTATCGATGCAAATTTTGCTACGAGAATGTTGGCTGAGGAATTGAACACGAGTAAAAACACTATTTGGAGAATTTTAACTGAAGATTTGTGGAAAAGAAAGGTCTGTGCGCGATTTGTTCCACATAAATTAAATAATGACGAAAAATCGCTCGCGTGGAGCATTGCAAAGAGATTAATGAAACTGCTGAAAACGATCCAGACTTCCTTGATTCCATCATAACTGGTGATGAGACATGGTGCTTTAAATATGACCCTGAAACTAAGTGTCAATTTGCCGAATGGAAGTCCAAAGGCGAGCCAAAACTAAAAAAATTGCGTTTTCAGAAGTCTCGAATCAAGACAATGTTGATTACTTTTTATGATTCGCAGGGTATTGTCCACAAGGAATTATTTCCAGAAGGTCAAACTGTTAATGGAGAATACTATTTAGGCGTTTTGCATCGTTTGTGGAAAAGAATCGGTCATGTTAGACCAGAATATCTAGCAGGTTATTTTTGGGACACACCGTGTAGCTATTGTCCGTGTGAGCTTGTAAAATCATCAGACTATCTGAGAGAAGTTGCTGAGGATGTCGGTATGTCTCTTGGCTCGTTCCAATAAATTTGTTCTAAAGTTTTGGGCATGGGACGTATGTCAGTGAAGTTTGTTCCGTAATTGCTCCATTTTGACCAAAAGAAAGAGCTTAAGGCCGAAAAGTGCTTATGAGAAGTGCTTTTATGATTGGAAAAGTGTATTGGCATAAGTTTGTTTTATCTGAGGGAGGCTACTTAAAGGGGACAACCCTAATATTGGTAAATAAATATTTTCTTAAAAATACAGTGACCTTTTCTTTGAGAACACCTCGTATGTAAAAAGCTTTCCCGCGCTAATCGATCGCAGTTACACATATAAGCGAACGCTTACAACAATTCTCCATATAATATATATAAAACTTACAACCCGACAATTTTAAACATTTCCATTTGTGGATAACTTTACAATTTAGTAGTTCTCCAAATTCATTTTTCAGTTTATTTGTTAGTTCGAAGACACTGGTATAATCCCTTTAAAAAATCAGAATATTATGGATTGTTATAACTTGTTTACCTTTTCCCTGATGAAGTTGCAGTGCATTTATTAGTTCAGCGCAATTTTCAGGCGATAATAGACCTGATTCGACATTAATTAATTCTTTAAGTGAGTCATAGTCTTGAACCTGACCTCTTGGATTCATTAAAAGCTTCAGCGGTATTTTTTCCAGCTGTGTTAGGTCCGGTGATGGGATTAAATTTGCATTTTCCTTACATGGAACTTTTACGTCGTTTATGAAATCTTTTTCTAAATAGTGAACAACAAATCTAATTTATTAATAAATGTTTAAAAATGAAAATATGGGTAGTTCAAACTTAAGCGATGTATTATAGTTTATACTTGTTACACATTTTTTTTATGCGAGGAAAAAGAACAGTGTGTATCGTATGTTTATCAATCCAATTCTGAGAAAGATGCGTTAGTTTTTATATATTTTCAAGAGGTACCAACAGAAAAAGTAATTTACTTATTATGAAACGTAAAATTAAAATTTTCCCTTTTCGATAAAGCTTACTTTTTAGAAGAGTGACATATCTTAAAAATAACATTTTGCGACAAACACCTCTGAAGTTTCCAATCTTTTTTATACCCTGTACCCATTAAAAATTTGTGAAAAGGGTATCATAATATGGTGTATAATATGGCAAATGTATGTAACAGGCTGAAGGAAGCATCTCGGACCCCATAAAGTATATATGTTCTTGATCAGCATCAACAGCCGAGTCGATATAGCCATGTCCGTCTGTCCGTCCGTCTGTCCGTCTGTCTGTCCGTATCAACGCCGAGATCTCAGAAACTACAAGAGCTACAGACTGTGCCATATATCGTTGGATAGGTAATTACCATACGCAGTACAAGTTTGTTGTTTTATTTCGATATCACACCCCGCTCCGCACCCCGCTTACCACGCAAACCGCAAAAAACTGCCACGCCCACAATTATTAGCCTAATGCTATGCAATTCGGCGTATGCGTGCTTATATGGTGCTTATAAAAGCTATCTAATTATTAAATTTGAACCAAATCGGATAAGAAACACGGAAGTTATGCCACATGCAAAATCTATGGCAAGGGAAGCAGAAGCGCAGCAAAACACGCATTGCGCGACGCCGACTGCGACGTTGACAGCGAAATGTGTATGGCTTTATGGCACACGAAACTTATTTTCATAACCAAAATCATACCAAATTTTTATTGTTATGGTACTCTTTTCTAATATGGTAGAATATTGTTTAATTTATTTTTTGATATTAAATAAATAAATTGTAAGCATGTCTAAGGGTACAGGGTATTTTGCAATCGGGAAACTCGACTGCTGCTCCCTTACTTGTTTAGTTATACAAAGGGAATAATATAAGTAAAATGGACATAGTAACGACTAACAAAGTATAGAGTTTGAAAGCTAGAAATGTGGAGGTAATATTTTGAAAATTTTAATCTTCAGCGAACAGCGGTGTTTTCGTAATGAAGATTGAAACACTGTCTGCGGTTGGCAGTATTAAGAAACCTTATCATTACAAAAAAAATAAAAATATTTGAGCAGTGGGCATCCATTATAAATAATTTTCATATGTACCAAAGATAAGCTGCCATTAAAAGAATTCCTATACATTTTTAAAAAATTTGTAAGTATAAAGCAATTTAGGTTATATTTTTATTATTTTAGTAAAGGTGACACCGTCAGTAGCAGGTCGCTTTCGGACATAGATTAAAAACCGAATAGCAGACAAAGCATGCCAGTATGTACGAGGTGGTTAGGAGGAAGGTTGTATATAAGAGCAGGTAATTACAAACTGAAATTCATGGTAGAAGAACTGAAACAGTGCCCTGTACACACCCCAGGTTTTACTGCCCTTTCATAGTCTATTTGGTAGTCTGTTTAGTTTTCGGAGGTGCAAACGATGCAGAAAACCATAAGGCCTGCAGAAAACCTTAAGGGCTGTATGATCTACAAAGAGCTTAAAATTCACTTGGAAAAAGCGACATCAATACGCCATCCCAATGTAAGAAACAGGGATGGAAAATTCACTTCAACTCAGAAAGCACACAGTATGCCTCAGGACATTTTACCTCCCACGATGTATGATGGTATTAATGATGTTTATAAAAACGAACACTTTTTCAAAATCAAAAAGCAGTTCAAAAATTCAATACATTTCCATTTGAAATGACAACGCTCTTTCGCGGCATAAACTTGAATCCAATCATATCGACTTTATCCTGATGATAGAAACGAATCTCACAACTAAATTAATCTTTTAAATAACATGTTACACATTTGATGCATGGATCATATGAATGGCAAAGTCCACGGCGGAACCGGTATATTTTTTTAGAAAATGTAAAACCAATATTAGAAGTATTTTTGTCCTCTTTAATTTTGTCTCTTGAATGTTGAATTCTGAGTTCTTTTTTGTGTTGTTTCAAAGTGTGCGGGACAAATCGAGGACAAACCTTTCTGAGGCCCAAATTTTCTATCAAAATACGATAAATCGACGTTGCGGATATTGATAATTCCGATTCCATATATTTAAGCGATGATTTCGGGTCTTTTTTAATGAATTCACGCACAATTTCCGTGTTTTTTTCGTTCACAACATCTTTTGGAGGGCCCGAACGTTCGTCGTCTTCCAAGTCCTCCCGTCCCTCTTGAAAACGTTTAAACCACTCGTGAATACGGCTACGTGATAAACAATCATCGCCATAAACTTGTTTCATCATTTGATGAGTTTTGGCGTTCAAAACTGTCATTGAGGAAGGGATCAGTTTGATTTTATTTTCATTAAATACTTTCCGACAAAAAAAAGAAAAAAATAAGTTTTTGGCAAAATAATCAAAAAAAAGAGGTGCTTCAAGAGAAGTATGGTCGATTCGAATCAGATATGTCGGAAGTCGTTTTAGGTGCTGATAGCTTCCAAGAAGTACCACGTACATGACGCTCCTTTCAGAGCATGCCCCCGCCTAGCACAACTGCCAGGGAGCTTCTTATGGTTAGCAGCCCAAGCCAATTAAACAATCTTAACCAGATAACAGTTGGAAATAGTCGTCTATTACCGTTAATTTAAAGAAATAGTAATACGCTCACATTCCAGCCGGCTTCAGTCTCTTGGCAAAAAGTTCCTTCCAAGAAGAGAAGCCTACCAACCTCACCGAAAAGTTCAAAAAAAAGAGCGCTTATAATCGAACATAATCGAAACTATCTCGCTTTAAATAGATTTGCTACTCTTGCAAACCATGATGACTGTCAAGAAGGCGAAAATAGCACGGACATTCTCCAGGTCGAAACCGTTGCAGAAGAAGAATCTCGACAAGCTCAAACTCCAGTGACAAAGAAGTCACCAAAACCTAGTGAAATAACAGTACTTGCTGTCAGCGACGTACCTGATTTGGGAAAGCTTCTCGACCCTGCGGTATCGTCTGAATCATATAAACTCAAGATCGCGCGTAATGGCAACTTGCGCATATACCCCCGTGACTCTGATGCCCACAGAGCTATCACTAAAAAGCTATCATCAGTAAATCTCCAATACACTCACTTCTGCCTCCCGGACGACAGAGCCTACATTGTTGTGGTGTGCAACTTGGCTGCTTCTACCCAAGTCGAGCAAATTTTAAATGCGTTCACCTCCCAAGGTCACGCTGTAGTTAATACCTATAATCCAAAGGTGACGTCACAAAGGGTTGACTCCTCTGATCCGGATCCAGGCAAGGCTTCTGGCCAGAACGTTTGGTTTATTGATATTAAAAGGGCTATTAATAACAGAGAAGCTCTAAAAATACATAAAGTTGGCCGTCAAAGAGTCACTGAGTGGAACTCCGTCAAGAGAGTGGAACTGCCGAAAAAAAATGTTAATATGCGTCAGTGTTACCGATGGTTTGGCTTTGATCACACCAAAAACTATTGCACCAAAGGGCCCAGATGTGGTAGATGCAGTTTGCCTCATTGGACTGGTTTCAGTCAATGCCAGGCAAAGACCTATGACGACCTGGAGTGCGTTAATTGCCAAGGAAAACATAAGGCAACTTACAATTCTGCAGGAATTTACGTCCAGAGGCTCAAAAGCCGAAAAACTGGGATCAATATTACTCCCATGACCCGAGTAGAACACCCACAGCCCATGCGCAACATCAAGCAACAAGCTATTCCAACCTCAATCGTGCGGCACGGCCTATCGTATGCAGATGCGACTAGAACTGGACAACAGAGCACACGACCTGACGGAAAATACTCCCAACAGCGAAATGCTTTCTCAAACGCAAGGTTCCAGACTGTTGCTCCTGCAACAAACGCAGGTGAACCTCAACATCCTAGCCAAACGGTAATTGATGACTCCCTCGCACAAATCATCATCTCAATGCAGCAGACCATTGCTGGTCTTCACAAAACATCGCTGAGCTATTTGAGGAGATCAAAGAACTCAGAGGTTCTAAGTCGTTGACGCAGCGCAATTAATGGCTTATGAACTGCGCTTCGGAGACTGGAACGCTCGTAGCATTATCCCAAATGCTAATGAGCTTAAGGTGTTTCTCAGCAAGCACGAAATTGATGTTATGCTTATTTCAGAGACACTCCTACACGACGGATGCTACCTGAATATGATAGGTTACAATTGCTATTGAGCAGATCACCCAGGAAGTCGCCCCAGAGGAGGTGCTTGTATCCTAATCCGGCAGGGATTAGTGCACTATCACCTGCATTCTATCACAACGAATCACCTACAAATGTCGACGGTAAAAATTTCCACTAATTTGAGCGAAATTACGGTGTCAGCTGTGTTACTTCCTCCAGGCTTGTCTTGGAATTCCTCTGAGTTTGATAATCTCCTTGGTCAACATGGTCAAGAGTTTATCATTGGAGGTGATTTTAACGCTAAGCATCGCCTCTGGGGTAGTATAAGAGCGAATGCTAGAGGCTCAGCACTTCACGATGTTATTTCCGGCAGCTCAACTCAAGTTCTGGCTACAGGCAGACCCACTCACTCACTACCCGTATAACACGAGGAATGTACCTTCATGTATCGACTTCTTGTTGTACAAAGGTATAGCTAACAGTCTACTATCAGTATGCGAAGAGTATGGCCTATCTTCCGATCACTTGCCGCTGATCGCTTCACTAACAACGTCACCTCATAGTACCGCCCCTATTAGGATGCTCGTTCCACCTGGTGGAACGAAGGATATCAAATCGGGTGAGAAAAATACTGCCATCCTGAAAAGAGAAGCAACTGACTCAAAATTCGCGCTCTGGAAGCTCACGAAGAGATTCAAGAGACAAGTTGCTCCAAAGTTTCCAGTTTGTAGCCCAGATGGCAATTGGGCAAAATCACCTTAGGAAAGAGCTGAAGCGTTTGCCAGAAACCTGGAGAAAAGATTCCAGCCGTTCGAGACAGCATCGCCAAGACGAGTACAACTGGTTGCTGAATTCCTAAAAGCCCCATTGCAGATGGCTCTTCTTGTAAAGCCTATTAAAGTCACGGAATTGGAAAATGATATAAAATCCCTTCGCAATAACAAGGCTCCTGGTGCGGATCACATCGACAACCGCTCCATTAAGCTGATGCCCCACAGAGCTTTGTTATTCCTTGTACTGATTTTCAACTCTGCTCTTCGACTGGGATACTTCCCAAGCACCTGGAAGACGGCGAATATCATTATGCAGAGGAATTAGACTCCTATCGCCCAATAAGCCTGCAGGTGTACCCCAGGGAAGTGTGTTAGGTTCAACACTGTATAGCCTGTATAGCCAATGACCTGCTAGTTGCCACCTTTGCTGATGACACTGCAGTCCTGGCCAGAGATACTTGCGTCTATACAGCCACTGATACGCTTAAGCTTTATCTAAAAAAAAATTAAGAACTGGGCCTTTCGCTGGAACATCGCAGTCAATCCGGAAAAGTTTGTTTCCGTGACGTGCACCCTGAGAAAAGGCACATCACCAGGTGTGTTTCTGCATGGAGACCTCCTCACACAATCGAACGCCTACAAATACCTCGGTGTCACTCTGGATAAGCGACTTACATTTCAACGCCACGTAACGGATGTAACTCGGCGGATCAAAACAAAGGCAAACAGCATGGCTTGGCTCCTTAGACCTGGAAACAAACTTTCAGTTTCCAACAAGACCAAATTTATAAGGTTTTCTTGGCTCCTACTTGGAAATATGGCATCCGAGTGTACGGCATCGCCGCAAAGTCGCACCTCACGAAATTCCTGTGGCTCAGTCGCAAATCTTGCGTAAACTATCTGGAGCGGCTTGGTACATCCACAACAAAGACATTGAAAAAGAGATGAAGGTACCTAGGATTGCCGATGTCATAAACAAACATGCAACCGCGTACGTTAACAAATTGGGAATCCACCCAAACCAGTTGGCTCGAAAACTCCTGATGAGGAGACGTGTGTTGGGACTGAGGGCGAGAAGAAGGCTCCTGCGCATTCACCCAACAGATCTGCCGAGAAGATATATAAGTTAATTGATAAAATTAATTCATGCCTCTAGACTCCCTAATTAAGTAGGTTTAAGTATGTAAATATGTAATTACTCGATAGAAATTATGATACTCTGCAGTATAAGTTACTACAAACAGTAACAGTGGACTGCACTGTAAATAAATAAAATTTTTATTTAAAGTTCGAAAAAAAAGATGAGTTTTGGTAAAAGTTTTACCAAGTTTTACCAATTTTTGAATTGCACCTTGTATAATTCATAGATTTTAACAACTCATTAGGCTTTTGCTTTTAGCTGCAGAAGCCTGCAATGTCAAGTATACGCACTGGGAACTACGTCTTTTGAGTCCTTAAGGGGGGGTCCTCATAACCCTAGAGGGTTAAAAAAAAGTGATTTTTTTTATTGCATATTATGAAAGTATAGTAACTCAAGAATGTTGTCTGTAAATAGGAATTCAATCGGAGCAATACTCACAAAGATATAGCTTTGGAACTTACAATAGTAGCGACCTACTAACTTTTAATGTGACGATCGAACTCCCGGCTTCGTGGTCATTTGTAAATATTTCCAACGAGCTTATTTGTCTTTGCTACTGTTAAAAAGTAAAAAAAATAATCCATTATCACTTTGACACTGAAGTCCACGAAAATATTTAAAAATTTGGACACATCAATTTTATCTCACAATTTTATTTCTGGGCCATCTGTTGGTAAAAAGATTGCTAACGCGCATATGGTATTAGGCATAACGCGGATATGGCATCTGGAAGCACATGTTATGCCAACAGAGCATTTTGTCTGTCGAAAAAGGGAACCATTGCACTGAGGGTATGGGAGAGCGGCCATAAATACTTCCCATGCAGCTAGGAGGCTAAGATTTCGTTTTAGGCATAACTTAAACAAGTCTTCGGCTTGCCGAAGATGGTATACCCTTGAAAACAAAAAAGTTTTCCATACAAAGACTTGTTTTCATATCGGTCGTTTTTATGGCAGCTATATGATATAGTGGTCCGATCCGACCGATTTTTAAACTTGATCTGCGTGCAACAAAAATTATGATCTGGTAAAAATTTCAGCTTTAAAACTACTGTCTATTTTTTGCATAGAAACAGACAGACAGACGGACAGACGGACATGGCTATATCGACTCGGCTGTTGATGCTGATCAAAAATATATATACTTTGTGGGGTCGGAGATGCTTCCTTTAATGCGTTACACATTTTTGGACAAAATTATAATACCCTTTTTCAAGGGTATAAAAAGACTTGGTGAAAACAATTTTAAAATTGGATCCTTTCTTCCCCAGCAAAATAAAAAAATCCTTTTTTCGAGCACCTATAGGTATGTAGCAATTTTTTAAAAGGATTTTAAAAGGAATGCGGATTTTTCCAAATAATCATATTTGATTTTGTAATTAGTCTAAGGGGCAAGTAAGATGTAACAGGCTGCTAGCCGCTAAGATGTTATCTGAAACCATTTGTTTATTTTTAGCATGAGCAGCGCTACCATCAAACGCATTTTTAGCGTTGAAAAAGAGGGAGGCGGCGTTAGTTTATTGATTAATATAAATAGGTTTGCAACTATTTGCAGCTAGACTTAACAGTTATGTTATCTTAGCATATTAACAAATGCACTGGTAATACTCAAATTGGGTGGAGCCGGGGGCAATATAATTAAAACTTTAAGTAAACATGAAAAAGACGCACACAAAAAGACACGATAAGATTAGTTTCACAAGAGAGAATTTGGAAAATTAGTTTATTGTTATTATACGCATTTAAAGTAAATACCTTCACCTTTAAAATCCATTTTAAATAATTAAAATCGGAGCACTTTTCTAGACGTTTGATAACTTGGAAGTAGGATTGGGAAGTAAAAAATATGCGGAGCTGGCAATTTTGCAACGCAAATGAACATGCGTTTACAACTTTGATGCTGATTTTAAAAAGAACTGTTTGATTTATAGAAAAATCAGGTATGGGGCGACGAAGTTTCGACATTTTAGAGCAGAATTGATTACTTTTTGTGTAAATATATTTCAATAATTTCTTGGATTTATGGCCTATGCGCCCGACCACTGTGCATTGAGCCATTTATAAGTTGTGCATGGAGAATTGTAGCGCAATATTCGTCGACGTATCTCAAGTATTTGATGTAGTCTTAATAGTCTCATGCATTAAATCAAAACGAATTTGGCTATGTATCTCTATTGAATCGTATCTCTACATAATAACATAACACAATTTAACATAATTTTCTTAGCAATATGCAACCCAGCAACATCTGACAGTTACACTATCAAGCCTGGAGTTTTACAAGGAAGCGCTGGCTTATTCTGTCTTTTTTACAACGGATAATTTTACGAAAAAGCTAATATCCAAGTTCGCTGACTACACAGCAATTCTTAATTTCATGGTAGTTAAAGGAAGGCTAACTCGCGTATAAAAGTAAACGAACAAAAGTGTAAAAGCATAATGTTTACTTTTAATTCAAGTTAACTAATTAACGCTCAGAGTCCACCTCGACAGTTGATTAACCTCGTGGAGACACATGACTAGTGGAGGGCAGTAGCATCAATGACTGTGTTAAATTGTTATTATTATATTAAATATACTTATTGTTAGTCTCCTATAAATAAGATCTATCAACAAAGACCATCAGCAAAAAATGTCCATAATATAGTTGGCCTTCTATGATTTTTTCTTTAAAAATTGTTTAGTGACAATTTTTAGTTAAACTATTAAAATCCGCAGAGAATTTGATCAACTGTTAAAAATATATTTTCTGGAAACTCTGAATGTTCTTCTAGAAGCCCATCTCTAGAAAAATAAGACCGTAGATAAGTTCACATTCATTCTTAAATTAAACTAATCTCGAACAGGTTATGGGCTCAGTGGCTAGTTAAGAAGTGATCACGTGTGAAAGTAAAAAAAGCATTTCTGGACACGTGTGCAAGAATGCGCCATTTGATTGTAAAGGTGAAAAGGGGCTTACTAGCATCATGTTGCGTGTCAAGCGTTTACAAATAATCTGAAGCATTGAAAAAGTGCAATGGAAGTTTTATACAAATTATGTCAAATACATACACCCAGAGGTCCGGCGCGCCTTATAAGTTTGTTCAAGCAGTTGCTCTAGATTGAGATAGGCGAGTGTTCAGTCATTGACCATGTGTACCTATATATTAAATCATAACCAACAACAACCAAAAAAAAATTTCAAAACAAACTCACATGTTAGCGCATGCGTAAGGTGACACTGCAATTGAAAGGGTCACAAAACACTTGGGCTGCCAGCGCACATACCAACGAATTGAAGTGGTTTGGGACATAAGCATACAACTAGTTTAAAATAACTCTTCTTACCACATAAAAATCTAATTGTAAGATTTTTGTATGTTTTTTCAGATTTTGAAGCGTATGAATAAAACAGTTCCTAAACCGAAATAATTGGAGTTAGACCTATTTTTTGGGGCTTCTCTTTACATTAGCCCTTTGAACCAACCTGACGTTTTCCCCCTAGTGGTAAGAGACTCAGATATGAACCAGTACCTGGTAATTAACTGTAGATTCACGCTGAAATGTAAGACCAAAAAAAAACAGATTCAAAAACGAAGTCCTCTGTTTTTACCTTCCAAGTGGTAAGGAACACAGAAACACAAGAGGCATCGAATTTTTATATATTTTTAAATCATAAAATAATTTGAATTGGAATTTACGCGAGTGCAGACGTCTCACAATTATGCTCCGGGAATTTAACAATCTCAACAGTGTAAAACTCTACATTAAAACATATAAAGTGGTATCACCACCAAGCGAAAAGACGCTACTGTGTGCAATGTGCAAGCACACAAAACCTTGTGTTACTTCTATTAAGTAATCTAAGAAAAACATAAAATCAACAATGCCAACGTATAATAATGCAAAAGCAATCGGTAAAAGTGCCAACAACAAAAATATTCAAGACGAAATTGCAACGGAAAAGAGAGCAAGACGAGCGTCGTCTCTCAGTGGCTCGCAATAATGCCTACCTGTCAATAATTTCCCCAACAGCAACAACAAGCAATGCAATCGATTGATCTATTTCTCCCGCTCCCCTGGGCTCAAAAGAAAGTTGGAGTGTAGAATGCGCGGCATTCTCTTTGCCAACAACATCAACAACAACTACGCAACCTTCGTTCTCCCTGTCTCAGTCCACAGTGACTGCAACAACAACATCAACGGCAACGTCTGGGACCACTGCTGCCATGCCCGACCGGCCAATACTGCAAAGTCAGCAGTTTCCGAGTCAATTACCTAAGCAACCTACCTCAATTTTAAACTCACGTCCAACTATACAGACCGGAATGGATCGATACATACAAGTTACCAAGCGCAAATTAAGCCCGCACAATAAAAAGTTGGGCAATAATCCAAAGCTAAATAAAACCTCTGAATCAAAATCAAATCAAGAAAACATTTGAAACGATAATAGATTCAAAATTTTAGGCGAACACCTTGAAGACGAACCCGAAGAAGTGGCCACAGAATCTGCAAAGCCAAAACCCCCTCCCATCTACATAAGAGACTCAAATTGTTCTTCGATCGTCGAACGACTTACGGGGGTAATAGGCACCAACAACTTTTATGTGACCCATATAAATAAGGGCAATATACGCGAAGTCAAGCTTCAAGTTAACAATGAAAATAACTACCGCACCGTTGAGAAAGACCTAAGAGCTACAAAGAAAAATTACTATACCTACCCATTAATGAGCAGTAAGGGTCTTCAAGTGGTAATCAAAGGCATCGAACCAACTGTGTCAACTGCAGAAATCATCTCTGCTCTACAAGAGAAAGGATTTGAGGGGAAATCGGCTAACCAATATTATAAATAGAGCTAAGATACCACAGCCTCTTTTCAAAGTGGAATTTAGCCCCGAAAACAAACCCAAAAACAAATATTCCGTCCATCCAATCTATAAACTCCAGTATCTACTCCACCGCAGAATAACAGTGGAGGAGCCACATAAGCGTAATGCTCCTGTACAATGCACGAATTGCCAGGAGTATGGACACACTAGAACCTACTGTACACTACACCCAGTGTGCGTAGGTTGCGGAGACTTGCACGACTCTGGCATCTGTCCAAATAATAAAAACGACTCTAATCTAAGGAAATGCGGCAACTGTGGTGGAAACCACACAGCAAACTTAAGAGGGTGTCCTGTTTACAAAGACCTCAAAAGTCGCGTTTCTAAACAACCATTCCCCAAACAGAACTCTGTAACTCCATCTCAATCAACACCGGGAGTCTTTTTCACAAAAGCAACTAGGTCCTCTTTTGAACCTGTATGCACAATTCCAGGAGTATCATTTGCAAATGCCTTGACAGGCATAGTAAAGCCAGCTTCTAGGTCGGCGATCTCCCTAACACCAACTGCCCAATCAACATCAGAGAAACACCACAGCTTAGAACAGCCATCAACTGAAATTGAATCACTAATTAGTTCACTTCATAAAAGCATGATGGAATTTATGCAGTTTATGCAATCTACAATACAAGACCTCATGCGAAATCAAAACATACTCATGGAAATACTTGCATCCCAACACTCCAAACCATAAATGGCTATTTTAAAGATATGTTTCTGGAATGCTAACGGCATTTCACAGCACAAAAACGAACTTATTCAATTCCTTAAGGAACACGACATTGATATAATGTTAATCTCCGAAACCCATCTCACAAATTAAAAAAACTTCTTTCTTAGTGAGTACACTTTTTACTCAACGAATCATCCAGACGACAATGCTCATGGGGGAGCAGGCATCCTTATCAAGAGACGCATCAAGGACCATCAATTGCAGCCATTCGCAACCAATTACTTGCAAGGTACGTCAATAAGTATTAAAGTGTCTTTCGGCAGTCTTAGTATTGCCTCAATATACTGCCCACCACGGTTTTCTATTTCGGAAAAAGACTTCATGGAATATTTCAACCAACTAGGTGCCAATTTCATATCAGCAGGCGATTATAATGCCAAACACACGCACTGGGGCTCCCGCCTTACAAACCCAAAAAGAAGGCAATTATACAAAGCTTTAATCACAAGATTGAATAAGCTTGACTTCATATCACCGGGTAGGCCTACATATTGGCCAGCTGATCCAAACAAAAAACCGGATCTTATAGACTTTGCTATAACCCGAAACGTACCAAAACAACTAACGCGGATAGAAGCAATATCTGACTTGTCCTCGGACCACTCTCCTATCCTTTTTCAACTGTTCGAACAACCACCAACGTTGGAACGGTCTGATATTTTTACATCCAACCAAACAAACTGGCTCCGCTACAAAAAATATATAAGCTCACACATTGAGCTAAGCCCAACACTGCACCACGAGGCTGACATTGATAAATCTGTAAATGCCTTTGAATTTATTCTCACCACTGCTGCACGCGTATCTACACCTCAAATGAAACCAAAAGTAGTACATCATTACCGTACAAATAGGCAAATTCAAAAGCTTCTTTTAGAAAAAAGACATTTACGACGAGAGTGGCAAAAAAACAGATCACCAGCAAGCAAAAAGAAATTAAAAGCTGCAACTCGAAAACTCTCTAGAGTACTGAAACAAAAAGAAAATCTTGCACAACACCAATACATCGAACAATTCTCTCCAACATGTGCCAAAAACCCACTCTGGAAAGCGCGCAGTCTCAGTGCCCCTATTGAAACAGACAGCCCTATCCGAAGTCTTACAGGAAGATGGGCTAGAAGTGACTCCGAAAATGCGAACGTGCTTGCAACACACCTCCAAGAAGTCTTCCAACCAAATCTTGCGACCAATTTATTTGAGCTTCCGGAATTCTCAAGCTCTGACATAATACACACTACGCCCCTGAAATTCCGATCAAGCGAAATTACTCAAATAATCAAAGAGCAATTAAAGCCGAACAAAGCACCGGGCCACGATAGAGTTACTCCAAAAATGATCATGGAACTACCGAGCTGTGCTGTAAATCATTTATGCACGCTTTTTAACGCAATGACTAAATATGATTATTTTCCTCAAAGATGGAAAAAGTCAACTATAGTTATGATTCCAAAACCTGGTAAAGGCAAAACACAAGCATCTTCATATAGACCAATAAGTCTTCTGTCCTGCTTATCAAAACTATTCGAAAAACTCAACTTATCGCACATCAGTCCCCATCTTAGTATAAATAACATAATCCCAATGCATCAATTTGGGTTCCGAGAAAAACATGGTACAATAGAACAGGTAAACCGTATCACCACGGAAATACGCTCTGCGTTTGAACAACGAGAATACTGCTCTGCTTTATTTCTTGAAATTGCCCAAGCGTTTGACAGGGTGTGGCTTGATGGACTCATGTACAAGATCAAAACATTACTCCCCAATAGTATGCACAAACTCCTTGAATCCTATCTGCATAAAAGATTATTCTCCGTAAGATGCAGCGCCTCAACATCTGCTGAGCGTAAAATCAAAGCTGGAGTCCCTCAAGGAAGCGTTCTCGGTCCCATTCTATATACATTATACACATCGGACATTCCGACAAACATTCAACTTACCACTTCAACTTTTGATGACACTGCCATTCTTAGCCGGAGTAAATGTCCCCTTAGAGCAACTATTATTCTACAAAATCATTTGGAATCTCTTGAAAAATGGTTAGCTTACTGGAGAATTAAAGTAAATGAAAGTAGATGTAAACACGTAACATTTACACTGAACAGACAAACCTGTCCCCACCTTACTCTAAACGGAGCACGAATCGCGCAGTCAAACACCGTCACATACTTGGGCATCCATCTTGACAGGAGACTCACCTGGCGCCCACACATGGCAGCCAAAAAAACTCAACTAAAGTTGAAGACCAACAAGCTCCATTGGCTAATCAACTCTCAATTCCCTATTTGCCTTGAATACAAAATACTTATCTATAAACCGTGATCAAGCCAATATGGAAATATGGCTCTGAACTTTGGGGAAATGCCAGTCGTAGTAACATTGAAGTAATTCAAAGAGTTCAATCTAAGACACTTAGACTCATCACTGGTGCTCCTTGGTATATAAGGAACGAAAACATTCATCGAGATTTAAATATCAACACCGTTTCTGACGAAATTTTCCATCAAAAAGCAAAACTCCAAGCTAAATTAACATCTCATCCAAATCATCTTGCACGCTCGCTAACCAGAACTTCCAGTTGGAGTAGACTTCAACGTGCCGATCATCCACTCGCTCAGTTCCGATATAATTAGAGCCGTGCTTAAAACTAAACCCATCGCTAAAAATGGATTTTAGTTATAATATTAGTCTAAGATTTTAAAACTTGTTGTTAGTCTATTAAGAAGAGAAGATCCAGCAAATAAAATTAAATTGTAAAAAAAAAAAAAAATAAAAAAATAAAAATAATTTAAAAATGTCTACGAAAGAGAAGGCAATCCTGATTGAAGATCAGGTTAGAATAACTAGGCTAGTGGATGGAATTTTAATAGTACCGAAGAGAAAGAGAAAGTACTACTATCATCATTAGAATCCGAAGGTTGTGAAAACCTTGAAATATACATACATATATACAATTAAAGGAGACAGAAATCAATGAAAATTCACAAAAAAAAAGGTAGAAGATAAAAGTCCATAAATGGACGATTTACCCACACTACCAAAAATACAGCTTTTCACATTCTCTGGTGAGTCCGAAGATTGGGACCATTTTTTCGAGCTCTTTAAACAGCTAGTTCACTCAAGGGCAAACGTAAGCTCATCATTGAAACTAAGCTACCTCAAAAGTGCATTAAAAGGGGAAGCTAGAAAATGTTGCTTCCCATTTATTGCTAGGCTCTGGCAGCTTTTGAACTGCTAACAATAAGGTACGAGAATAATTGAAAAATATTGTCGGACCGACTAATGGAGCTTTCAAAAATCAATATGGACTCATATAGGCATTTAAAAAATTTAATTGACCCTATTAATGAATTTATTTATATGATGCGACTCAAAGCAAACCTGACTGAAGAATCAGATTGAATTTTTGCGCACATCATTATCAAAAAATTAAGTAAAGAAGCTCTTCAGCAATATGAGGGCAATGTTTAAAAATCAAATGAAATCCGGGTGAATCCGGGCGACCGAAAAAGGTACTTACCATACTGGTCGACATGGACAATATAACATGGTGAATGTCATGACTGGAAATGACATTCAGATACTGTCAATGAGGCATTGGAAACGGCGCAAGCTAAGGACTAAAGATGTTCGATGGAGAAGGAGTTTGAATCGCTGCAAGCCAATAAGACATGGTAATTGGTGGATCTACCTAAGGGCGAAAAGCTGATTCACTGCAAATGAGTCTTTGCCGTAAAGAAAGAGGTTCAAATCTCGATTGGTCGCAAAGGGTTGCGCTTAACGTTTCGGCATCAATTACAGTAAAAAATGTTCTGTGTCTTGTTATTCATCGATGAGGTTGGGGATCGCCCTGGCTGTTGAGCAGAAGATGTACCATGTATGCAGAAAATGGACGTGACGTCCGCATATCTGAACAGTCGTCGTGTATATGAGGCAATAAAGATTGCCCAGAGCGTGTATTGAAGTTGCATAAGTTATTGTACGGTCTCAAGCAAAGCGGGAGTGTCTGGAACGGGAAATTTATCGAGGAAGTTTCAGAAGTTTAGTTTCGTCCCTTGCAGCAGCGAGCCCTGCATATATACACGAATGGTTAAAGGTACCCATACCTTTATTGACGATTTAATAGTGGCTAGTACGAGCAGGGAAGAACTGAATGTGGAATTTAATGTGGTCGATGGCAACGCTCTAACTCATTTCCTCATTGTCATGGAATTTGAGCGCGATGGTGAACTTGGCAGCATCAATATTGGCCAGAAGCAATTTATTGAGAGTCTTATCAATGAGCATAGCACTGTAAAACAAACGCGTTACCATTAGAGGTAGGCTTTCAGGTTAAATGCGATTACGAAAACGTAATCAACTCTGAGTGTTCTCCTAGCAGCCCATCTCCAGAAAAATAAAACCGTAGTTAAGTTCACATTCACTCTTACAATACATAAAACTAATCTTAAAAATTAAGCAAATCAATCGAACTTTTTAGTCAACATTTTAAAAGTTATTGCTACTTATAGTTTTTTTTTAATTGTTATTATTTCGATAATATTAAAACTACTTTAAATATCTTTTTCTAAGTAATGATGGAAGTTATTATCGAATATTTTTTGGTGTAACACATGTATAATACGTATTTAGGTGTACCACGGAACCTTTTGGCAGACAGAATGCCAGTTTTCCCATGATTTTGGAATCCCTAGGGACATTAAGAAATGAAAATTATTTGTGGAAGAAAAAATATAGTTTGATTTTGTCGGCCTCTGTTATAAGCTTCCTGCACTAAAAAAATATATTATTTTAACTCTACAAATTTCATTAATTTAATCGTATTTTTTAACTTATGTCACTCTTCCAGTATATGTATTATTTTTAATTATTTATTTAAACTTGTTTATAAAGTTACAATGATAATTAGTATTTAAGGAAAAACTGTTTTCTGTAGGAACCCTGCAATTTTTTTAATTTTATTGTGGAGTTATAGGTTGTGAAACAATTTGAGAAGGAATAAAATTTCTAAGGCACATGGAATAGAATATATAGGCTCTTATGGATTCTTGATTTTTATACATAACTGGGTTATTTACTGACAACAAAAATTTACTACATACTCGTATACTTCCGAAAAAATACAATATTTACAATTGTGTTACTAAAAAACTACTAATTACCTTGAAAACTACCTTCATGAACCCATTTTACAGACCGTTTTTTGCGGTTTACAAACATTGATTGACCCTTAGATTTTTGGTTACTGATATCACTCAATGAGTGCGATATTCTTCTGGCAAGCTCGACTTGGTCTTCCACAGTTGGGTGTAGTGTTGGGGAATAAAATGCGGATGAAGCATAAAGTTTTCCTATTCGAAACAAGTTTAAATTTGAAACTTAATTTATATTAGTTTTAATCATTTAAAGGCGATACGTAATTCATAATAGTGTTTGTATGCCTTAGGAGATCCAAAAGAAAATTCACTTATATAAAGGGCCCCGCATTTTTCTAATACGTATCACCTTTCTTGATTATTCATTACTCACGATTTTTTGGCAATGCATCCACGTTGTCAGTTGCCGGTGTAAATATTTTACGCAAATCAACAGTTTTCGAAATGTGATGATCCTAAATTGAACGAAAAAATTTTATATTTGGTTTAATCTTATCCCCTTCAATATACTTATATTAAAATACAATGCATATAATGAAATGGCTATAATATTTTTGTTAAATAGAGTAAAAGTCCCGTCAGTTGACTAAGGAAAACGCTGGAGATAATTATTGGACGAAGGTTTTTATTTTACTTCTTTATTCGGCTTAAGACTGCATTTTTGTGCAAAAAATCTGAATTTTACTGTGTATTGTTTGCTTAATTTTGATGTGATCGCTTGCTTGGGATATTGTTTATTTACATTTTTTAAGGGCAATATCGCCTTCTCTGAACATGGATTGTTCAGATACACATACACACAATACACATGCGTAGTTCTTAATACCTAAAACAATTTGTCAAAAAAGCAACTTATGTCTAGTACATAAGTGTATATGTCACTCCCCCCAACGCCTTAGGCTAGCAATAGCAGCATTACAGGGTACAATGCTGGCAACGGGTTTTGTGTGTTTTCTTTATTTTTCGTATAAAATTGTAATTGGGTTCGAAGTTAAATATTTTCTATAAACTAGTAAAACAATTAAGCAAAATGTAAAAATTATTTCAATTACATAAAGTGTAAAAATTATAAATTATATTATTGTTTGTCTAAATATGTGTTAAGACATGATAAGTAGGCAAACTATAAACATATTCTATTTATGGGCTGCAATAAACATGTCACAGGACAGCATGAGTGGCAACTACAGATAAGTACAATTGCAGCGGCCTATTGCCGAAGTGTCAAGAGATGTGACCACGCGGGAGGTGATTAGCGCGGTCATAGGCCTCAAACATAGATTTAAGAATAAAACTCAGCTGCATTTAGAAACGCAGACTGCGGCGTCTTACAAGCGCTGCATTATATAATTAGATGATAAGAACCTATGTAAGAATGAATAAAAGGCGAAGCCCTCGCAGTAGCGAGTCAGTTAGATTCAAGCACCCGAATTGAACTCATTAAATGTACGCACAAGTTTATAGTGTGAACATTTTGGTCCTTCGAGAAATTCTGTTGTTTCCCCCACCAGTGGTAAGAAACACAGAATAAAAAACCAGCGCTTCGAAGTAAAAAGAGCAAGGTTATTCGAGTGATTCTGTTGTTTCCCCCACCAGTGGTAAGAAACACAGAATAAAAGACCACGCCTTAAAGTACTAGGACTATAAGGTGAAACATTGTGCTCTTGCTTTTCTGTGGCTGATCAAATCAGCTGTGAGTCGAGGCACAGCTAGGTCAACTGGGCGACCAATCAAAAAATCCTCCAACGGATCACGCCAAAGAATACAAGCAGAAAGCACAAAAAAAAAGTCACAGTGATTGTTTTCCCAAGATGTTGTCGGAAAGATCTGTGAAATTGATGCAAGACCAAGGAGAGCTGCAGAACAAAATACTGCAAGCCATCAAGGAAAAGGCATCTATACCAGCAATAGAAGTATTGGTAGTCCGATTCACTACTAACAACAATGCGCTGGTAAAATTGGGAGTTGGCGATCATCAATATTTTAATGACAAAATATTTATTAAAACTATGGATGCTATCAAGGCCTACAAGGAGTCACAGTTAAAGGTAGAAACACTTGAAGAAATAAATCTACCAAGCGGATCAAAATTATCTGATACCGCATCAGCTCGGAGCTCCAGTCCAGTTGATAATCTGGCTCAACTGGTGGATAGAAGAGCGGACAGGGTGAGGCAACAGATGAGCCTAATCTACGAAACCCTAGATAGTTCAAGTGAGATTGAACTAGTCAAGCAGCTGGCAATGATGAAAAGTCATTGGTCCAACGTGACGGACACACTAAAACTGCTTGAAAACAAGTATGACAGAACTGCCTTTGATCAAGATGAGGCAGACATTCTGCAATCGGAAGTTGCCGCATTAGAGATGGTACTTCAAATGAAGTTGGAACAGTTCAAAAGTTCCAACTATGACGTGCCAGAACTCCCAAAAGTGGACCTTCCAACATTCAATGGAAATGCGAAGGAATGGCCAACATTTTACGAGCTGTTCTCTGAGCTAATAGACAGCAGGAAGGATCTCAGCAACACAAGGAAGCTAGGATATTTAAGAGCCTGCTTAAAAGGAGAAGCTCAAATGGTGGTTAGCCATTTGATAACGGGATCAGCGGCTAGCTATTCAGCAGCATGGGAGCTTATCTGCAAACGCTATGAGAATAGCAGAAAAATATTCTCCCAACACTTCAACAAATTAATGGAACTGGAGTGCTTGCTGCCCCATGATGAGAAAAATTTAAGGAAGTTTTTGGATACTGCGACCGAGAGCATATTCATCATAAAGGAGAAAGGAAAAATAGAAAGCTCGGCTGACGTAATTTTAGCAGAAATTCTACTGCGGAAATTTTCGCCAGAAGCCTTGCAGCTGTATGAACAGCATGTAAAAAAGGCAAGAGCTATACAGTCCTTACAAGACGTACTGGAGTTTATTGAGCAACAATACAACTCAGTAAATGCCATTACCAAAAATACCGCTCAGCTTGCTACAAGAAAAGTGAAAGTTAGATCGTGTGCCTTTTGCTCTAAGGATGGCCACGATATGATAAAGTGTCTCAAATTCAGAGCACAATCAATCGAAAAAAGAAAAGAGTTCGTTCAAAAGAACAGCATGTGCTTTAGATGCTTTGGAAAGCATAATGCTATCGACTGCAGAAAGGAAATTACATGCAATCGATGCTCCAAAGGACACAACAGCCTTCTTCATGAAGACACGAAACGCAGTATCAACAGCAATAGCCTCAAGCAAGGCCAAGACACACTATTGGCTACAGCTGTGGTTTTAGTTAAAAACAAAGCTGGAGGTTACAACGAGTTGAGGGCGCTTATTGACGGTGGATCCCAGAAGACGCTGATTTCAGAGGAGGCAGCACAAATATTAAGGATTCCCAGAGTAAGGAGTACTGTAGAGGTAGAAGGTATCTCCCAGACTACTCAATTATCAAAAAATAGCGTCCACCTGACGATCAAACCAAAAATTCCAAGCAGCTTCAAAACATCAACGGAAGCATTGGTTTTACCAACACTCCATAGAGCCCTTCCCAGCAAAAAGTTTGATATTGATATCAACAAAGAGTGGAAGGGCTACAGGCTAGCAGATCCACGATTCAACGAGCCAAGCAGAATTGACATGGTGATAGGTGTGGATCTAATTCCCCTGATTATGATGGAGAAAATAAAAACCGTAAATGGAATCTTGGGACAAAAAACCAGATTTGGATGGATTGTGTCCGGAAATATAACTCGGGCAGCAAAGCAAAAAATTATAAGTGCCACTACAACGATAAATCTAAAGGACCTGGAACGCTTTTGGGAATTGGAAGATGAAGCCGAGGAGACGATTACAGACAATGCAGAATGCGAAAGAAAATTCCAAGAAACAACTGTCATCAACGAGGAAGGCAGATTTGTAGTTTCAATTCCATTCCACAAAGAGGCAAAGCTGGGAGACTCTCGCAAACAGGCAATGGCAAGGCTTATGCAAATGGAAAAGAAGTTTCAAAGAAACCCAAAGAACTGGGCTGCATACAACGAATTCATGAAAGAATACCTTAAAATGGAACATATGGAATCTGTAAAGACAACGGGTCAAGGTAAATACTATTTACCCCATCAAGCAATCATCAGGCCTGGAAGCTTAACTACGAAGCTACGAGTAGTTTTTGACGCATCCGCAAAGACGACAAATGGACTAAGCCTAAATGTCGTTATTATAGCTGGTCCTAAGATTCAAAAGGATATATTCGATATTCTAATTAAATGGCGCAAGTGGCAATATGTTGTGGTAGCTGACATTGAAAAAATGTATCGCCAAATAAAGGTTGCTGAAAAAGACCAAGAATACCAATATATCCTATGGAGAGATGATCCAAAATTACCGATCAGTGAGTTTAAGTTAACAACCGTAACTTATGGCACATCGGCAGCACCTTTCTTAGCAGTACGATGTCTACGAGAGTTGGCAGATCGCTTTTGCCAAGAGGATAGCGTCTTAGCAGAAACAATTAGAGACGACTTTTATATGGATGACCTCATAACTGGTGGAGACACAGTCAATGAGTGCTATGAACTTCAAAGAAAATTGAGGCAAGTGATGGAGAATGCCGGCATGCATCTGCGAAAATGGGTTGCAAATGACAATCGGATTTTAGCCGATATTCAGGACGACCGTGCTACGGAGAAAATCTGCATTGAGGAGAATGAATCGATCAAAACCTTAGGACTTCAATGGGATCCGAAAAAGGATACATTTACGTTTTCGGCAGAAAACCCAATGCTAACACGTATAACAAAGCGGTTAGTGTTATCACAGTTGTCCAGAATTTTCGACCCACTAGGATGGTTGGCACCTGTAACGATTCAAGGCAAATGTTTCATTCAGGAACTGTGGAAGTTACCGATGACTTGGGACGTTGAATTGGAATCCAACTTAGCTAACTGGTGAATGGAATATGGTAAAGGTCTATCATATTTAGAAGAAATTAGCATTTCACGCTGGACTGGATGCTTCAAAGGTATTATGGAGCTACATGGATTCTGCGATGCATCAGAGAAAGCATATGCAGCGGCTGTGTATACAAAAGTAGACGGCAGAGTGACTTTGCTAGCAGCAAAAAGCAAAGTAAATCCTATAAAAAACAGGAAAACAATTCCAAAGTTGGAATTATGTGCTGCGCATTTATTAGCAAAGTTATTAGCTAAGGTGCAGGCTATATGGAGCAATGAGATCACAATGCATGCATGGAGTGATTCGCAAATTACTATTGCTTGGATACAGAACAAGCGCAGCAAAGATAAGTTCGTCAGAACTAGAGTTGAAGAAATCAATAAACTAATTCCCAATGTCAAATGGAATTACGTTAAATCTGAAGAAAATCCAGCAGACGTGGCTTCAAGAGGGATATCACCGCAAGCTCTTAAAATCTGTGAAATTTGGTGGAGAGGGCCGAATTGGCTAGCTATGGATGCACAACACTGGCCCACTCAAAAGGAATCGGAAATTGTTGTGGTATCCACATTGATAAAATCCGAATATCTGCAAAATCATCTTTTATCGAAGTATTCATCGATCGACAAACTTTTTAGAGTAATGGCGTATATATTGCGCTTCATAACAAACCTAAGAGGAAAGTCGCAACAGCCTTCACATCTTACGGTGGAGGAATTAAAGCTAGCGAAAATTGCCGTGGTAAAGATACAACAACAGCTGGATTTTGGACACGAAGTCAGACTACTCAAAAACAAAAGACCATTAGACTCCAAGAGTAAGTTACAGGCGCTAAATCCGTTTTTGGATAGTGATGGCGTACTTCGAGTTGGTGGACGACTACAAAACGCAATGATACCCTATAATGTAAAACATCCAATTATACTAGATAAGTCACATTTGACTTGGTTAATTGCAAAGGATGCGCATAAGAAAACTCTGCATGGCGGAATTAACATTATGAGAACTTATATTCAGAGGGAGTTCTGGATATTTGGCATACAAAATTCCTTAAAGATATATTTAAGGGAATGTATTGTATGCATACGATACAAGCAAGAGATGTCCAGTCAACTGATGGGAAATTTACCAGTTTATCGAGTAACGGCTAATTACTCGTTTCAAAATACTGGAATCGACTACGCCGGACCGTTCCAGATTCGCTGCTCCAAGGGAAGAGGTCAAAAAACGTATAAAGGATACATTTGTTTGTATGGCAACAAAAGCGATACATCTGGAAGCTGTTAGCGACCTTTCGTCAGACAAATTCCTGGAGGCTCTTCGACGGTTCTTTGCAAGACGAGGCAAGAGTGAGAACCTATACTCAGATAATGGAACAAACTTCGTGGGAGCTTCAAGAGTATTGGACAAAGAATTTGTAGCTGCCATTAAAAACAATAATGAGTTAGCACCTACACTGGAAACAGAAGGCATCAAGTGGCACTTTATTCCCCCGGGAAGCCCCCATATGGGAGGTTTATGGGAAGCCGGTGTAAAATCAGTGAAGCATCACCTTAAACGAGTTATTGGTGAAAACAGCTTTACATATGAAGAATTTGCATCGCTGCTATGTCAAATCGAAGCAGTGCTAAACTCGCGTCCAATAGTCACTGTAAGGAGCGAAATAAATGGTGAGGACATATTAACGCCGGGTCATTTTCTGGTGGGAAGACCTCTAATTGGAGCTCCTGAACATTTTGACGAAAGTAAGACAATCAGCTCTTTGGATAGATGGAAGCTTATTCAACGCATCAGAGGTGATTTTTGGAAGAAATGGAAGGAGGAGTATCTGGTGTCATTCCAACAGCGAACCAAATGGCGCCAAGAAAAGCCAAATCTGAAGGAGGGACAGCTGGTTCTTATAAAACATGAGAACACTCACCCTGCAAGATGGCCAATGGGAAGAATCATTAGTACGACTAAAGGACAAGATGATAAAGTCCGGGTAGTCACAGTCAAAACAAACGATGGGGAAGTAAAAAGATCGCTAAACAAGATCTGTCAACTTCCTGTTAGCGAAGCAAAACCAGCTGGAGCTGCAACGCCATCTATAACGGAGTCAATGCAGCTACGCAAGGACAAGAAGCTTAGGCAGCGAGTTCCAAGAGAGAAAAGGAATGGCACTGGAAGCATAGCTACTGTGCTATGCTGTTTATTGATATTGCAAGCTACAACTGCGACAGAAAATTCGGAACCTCGAAAAGGCCAAAGAGCTTGGGAAAATTTACGACATCGACGCAAAAGCTGCAGTTATGGTGAACAAAATTGGTAAAATTGAAGTCGCTACATCCAGTTGGCAATTATTGTTTTATTATGACATGCAAGCCGATTTTGATGTCATAAAACAATCAGAGGACTTCCTGGAAAAATCCCGCTTGGTTTGCGAAAGTAATTGGGCATGGAAAAACACGGATGATCACTCTTGCGAAATATCACCATTGAAACCAAGCAATGCACACTCATGCGAAATGATGGAATTTCAAGGCAATTCGTTCATCAAAGAGATAAGTGGATCCAATCGTTGGCTATTTAGACTGTTTCGGAATACAACAGCTAATATAAGATGCAACGAACAGCATCAAGTTATAAGACTGCCCAATCAAGGCATTATACAACTACTTGCAGGATGCACAGCGATATTAGGGGATACAACAATAATTACTCCTCATAAGATAATTTCGACAGCTTCTGAAATGTCTATCTTCCCCAGTTTACGAATTATAGATGACAAGGAGACATGGAACGTGGTCCCGCTGAAGCACTTGATTATCAACAACACTAATGAACTGCAAAATCTTCAAATGCGCATCAATACTCTGAAAAATAACAAGGTACACATTGATGACTTGATCTTTCACACGGCAAGCGGACACTCGGCTCTAGGGTTGACAACGATTATCATAATTATATTGGTCATTTATATCCGGAGGCAACGCATAAATGAGAGACGACTACTGGCCGTACATTTTTCCCCCCCGGAGAATGTCTAAATATGTGTTAAGACATGATAAGTAGGCAAACTATAAACATATTCTATTTATGGGCTGCAATAAACATGTCACAGGACAGCATGAGTGGCAACTACAGATAAGTACAATTGCAGCGGCCTATTGCCGAAGTGTCAAGAGATGTGACCACGCGGGAGGTGATTAGCGCGGTCATAGGCCTCAAACATAGATTTAAGAATAAAACTCAGCTGCATTTAGAAACGCAGACTGCGGCGTCTTACAAGCGCTGCATTATATAATTAGATGATAAGAACCTATGTAAGAATGAATAAAAGGCGAAGCCCTCGCAGTAGCGAGTCAGTTAGATTCAAACACCCGAATTGAACTCATTAAATGTACGCACAAGTTTATAGTGTGAACATTGTTTCTTTTTTTTTTTTTTTATTCATTGAAAAATAGTTCATCAAAAAGGAACTTTGTTTTCGATTTTAAATTTAATTATTTTTCGGAATTTTATGTTTTGTTATTCCCGCACGTGGGACTTGGTGGATTGCGCACTTTACGGGCCGGGTCGGGCTGCCAAGAGCGGAGTCCCACTGTTTCCGTTGCCCTTTCGCTGTCGTTGCTGCTGTGACTTATTATCTGCATAAACGTTATAGAATGCCAACCTAGAGTATGGACTAGCAGGCCCCGCCGCGTGCCATTAAGCTCGGCAAAACAATGCCCAGTAAGAAGACCCTCAAAGCAAGGAAGTGCAGCTCGAGCAGAGAATAAAGCTGGAGCTCTTCCTTCTCGGAGCCCAGCGAGATCAAGCGCAAGTCCGCGCGTAATAGGCAAGGAGAGAAGCCAAACGTCACACCTAGCACCAGCGCAGTTCTGCGCAGCAAGCTGGCAAATAACCCCTTTGCCCTCCTCTCAAGCAAAGAAGATGACGACGATCATGACGAACCCAAAACTGCCTCAGAGGCAGTCGCATCTAAAACAGAAGAGAAACCAATCCCGATCCCGAAGACCCTCAACCGTAGAGCCTTCACTGAAATTCAACGACGTTCCACAATGTTTCAGATGCCAAGGATTTGGACACACCGAGCGCTACTGCTTCCTGGAACATCGCTGCGTGAAATGTGGTGATTCTCATGACTCTAGGTCATGCACCAAAAAAAAAGACGAGAAAGCATGCTGTTTACATTGCCAAGCTGATCACCCTGCGTCGTTCAGAGGATGCCCTGCCTACAAAAAGGCAAAAGCGCAGCAATCTCCTAAAGCCAGACCCGTTGAGAGTATCAACAAACCACCTCTCATCCAGATACCAACTATCATTAATGGTACAAGTTATAGGGACGTATTCCTAGGAAACCAAGTGACACAGCCAACGAATCTCCAACAAACCCCTCATACCACTCCCGAAGCCCCAAAAACCCAACCAGTTTGATACGATGCTTGCCCGCACGGAACGATCGATTGAGAGGATGATGGAAAAGTTGATATCGCAGATGTTATCGCAGATGTTCTCACAGATGATGCAGTTTATAAGGCAAATAAGCCTTAACATAGTTTTTTGGAACGCAAACGGCCTGCAGAGGAGCAAAGCCGAAGTAGAGCATCTCATTAAAACAGACAATATCGATGTTCTTCTAGTTTCGGAATCCCACTTTTGTCCCAGATCCTACTTTAAAATTAGCGGGTACGAACTGTTACATGCCAACCATCCAGCTGGCAGAGCACGCAGAGGAGCAGCTATGCTCATCAGGAGTGGCATTCAGTACACGGAACTTCCCACGTTTCAGGAGGAATGGGCTCAGTGCGCCGTGACCAGGATTTCTAGCCCACAGGGAGATATCACCATTGGTGCGGTTTACTTCCCACCCAGACACTCGATAACCAAGACCCACCTTCAGGACTTCTTCGAGTCCCTCGGTCCTCGGTTTATAGCAGCCGGAGACTTTAACGCCAAACACTCCTGGTGGGGGTCCCGCACAAACAACCCCAAGGGCATAAAGCTCTATAAGTACCTGCAGCGGAAGAGTCTCGACTGCCATTCCACTGGAGAACCCACACACTGGCCTACCGACCCTTCAAAACAGCCGGATATGCTGGACTTCGTCGTCTCCAAGGGCATAGGACACTCGAAGATAACATGCTCAAGCTATGATAAACTGCTATCTGACCACAGCGCAGTAAATTTGCTCCTAAACATCCCCGTCCTCAGAAAAACCCCGCTTAGACGACTCACCGAAAAACACACAAATGCCCCCAAGTTTCCGTTTTGGATGCTTTTCTCCCTGTACCCAGATACCCCTCTTTCCACACCAAGCAACATAGATGCGGCCATAGAAAAACTAACCAATGAGATGCACAATGCCGCTGAGTTTGCGAATCCACCTCCACCGACTACCCCGAGAATACCTAAAAGAGACGTGCACTTGTGGTCTCCGGAAATCGCGGCCCTCGTGGCCGAAAAAAGGCGCCTCAGAAGAGTCTGGTTTTCCTCGCACAACCCCAGAGACAAGACAGCACTTAATCGTGCCAAAAAAGATTTGAAGGACAAGCTACCCATACTACGGCAGGACTCGTTTCATAGATTCCTTATGGAGCTGGAACCTGGAGACCCGCAGCACAACCTGTGGAATGTCGCGAGGCACATAAAAAGACCTGTGAAGAAGATATCAACCGTGCGAAAAGTGGACGGTTCCTGGTGTCGGACTGAGGTCGAAAGAGCAGAAGCCTTTGCTGATCATCTACATAGTGCATTCTCACCGTTCGACAGATGTACTGGCGAAGAGAGAGCTGCAACCATAAGGTTCATAGACAGCCCAAGTGCTCCTGGCCCGCCAATACAGCCCGTCGAACCAGAGGAGATTGCGCAGGAGATCGCCTCATTAAAAAATGGCAAGTCACCGGGTCCTGACCGTATCGATGCAACAGCACTGAAAATGTTGCCCCTAATCTGTTCCCAAAGGCTGGCCAACATATTCAAAAGCTGCCTCCGTCTAGGGTATTTCCCTTAAGAGTGGAAGCGAGCGGAAGTAATTGTCCTCCTTAAACCTGGGAAACCTGAAGACAACCTAGCATCGTATCGACCGATTAGCTTGCTGGCAATCCTTTTCAAAATACTTGAAAGAGTATTTTTACGAAGAGTACTGCCAGTATTGGAAGAGGCCGGTCTGATCCCTGACCACCAGTTTGGCTTCAGACGCCTTCACGGAACACCTGAGCAATGCCACCGGATTGTTGAGACTATACTTGAGGCCTTCGAAAAGAAGAAGTACTGCTGCGCCGTTATGCTTGATGTCAAACAGGCGTTTGACAGAGTCTGGCACTCTGGACTACTTTTCAAAATTAAAACCCACCTCCCAAGTTCCCATTTCGCCTTCCTCAAGTTATACACAGAGGGAAGAGAATTCAGAGTGAGATGCGGATCATCAATCAGCACCCCTAGGCCCATAAGAGCAGGATTACCACAAGGCAGTGTTCTTGGACCCATCTTATACACACTCTACACAGCGGACCTCCCCATCACCCCCTCCCGGAACCTCACAGTAGCCACTTATGCCGATGACACCGCCTTCCTAGCATCCGCCAAAGATCCTCAGGAAGTTTCAGCCATCATCCAGAGGCAACTGAATGCCCTCGGTCCATGGATGAAACGATGGAACATCGTGGTCAACCCGTCACACTCAACGGGGAAACCATCCCAACTAATAACACTCCCAAATATCTAGGGCTGACACTGGATCGCAGGCTCACATGGCGTCCGCCCCTAATCAACAAGCGCAACCAGGCCAACCTACGGCTTAAGCAACTGCATTGGCTCCTGGGAAGAAGGTCCAAGCTCAAAGTAAAATTCAAGCTGCTTATTTATAAGGTAGTGCTTAAGCCAATCTGGACATATGGGATACAATTGTGGGGCACGGCAAGCTGTTCGAACCGCATCAAAATCCAGCGATTTCAGAATAAATGCCTGAGAACAGTTTCGAACGCCCATCCGTACCACGAAAACTCAATAATTCATAAAGAGCTTGGAATTAGATGTGTAGCAGAGGAGATCACCCGTCTCAGCGGAAGATACATAAAAAGACTGGATAACCACCCCAACCACCTGGCCATCAACCTCCTAGATAATAGGCAATCCCCAAGACGCCTGAAAAGGAAACACCCGCTTGATCTCCCCAACCAATAGACACCTAAGTCAACCTCATAAGATATACATTCCATGTACCTCCCTTAAGTCAAGGTCTCCCCCAAACCATTTAATGATTGTCCAGTTGGACAGATTTTAAATACAAATTAAGAATGTTATAAAAAAAAAAAAAAATATTATTGTTTTTGATATCAATTATGGTCCAAATAGGGAATTATTTTAATTGTATTAACTAGTTTATGGTCAATAGAAATGTGTGAGATGAGCAATAATTATTTTTTTTTATGGTCAATCCAAATGGATGATTTGGTTGGAAGTATATTTTGATTGTTAATGTTTTCTAACTTGTCATAATTTAGTAGCTTTGGATTAAACAGTCCAAGACGTGAAAGTTGCATACCCATTTTTATGCCTTCTATGTATTTAAAGCTTTACTGGAGAAAGCTTCACTCATATCAGCCTTTAGTAATTTAGGTTTACCCTCAGATGAGTAAAGGACTTCTACAAATTTGCCTCCACATGCACAGAGGCTGGGAATTACCGTAGTGTACGTGGTGTTAATCATTTCTTTATATGCTCTTTGAATAATTTCGAAATCTACATCACTTTCAATATAAATGGTGATGTTTCTATGAATAAAGTAATCAAGTAAAATTTGTTTCGACTTTTCGAATTTTATTACATTATATTGGATCGTGATAATGAAATTGCCAAAAATAGTTTACTGTTTTACTTTATTTTTATCGGATTTTATAAAAATTATTGGTTTTTTCAAGCAATTTATTGGTTGCTCTGTTAAATGAATAAGGTTGCTATTGTCTTCTTCTGCACTATGTTGAGTAACCTACCTATAATGATTTTCTTCAATTTTAATTCTTAATAATGCATCGGCAACTGAATTTTCCCTTCCTTCAATATACTCGATTCAAATTTGGTATTCGTTTAATTTGGCTCTCCATCTTTCTAACTTGGCATTCGGTTTCCGAAAAAGTCATGGCACACCAGAACATATGTACATAGTAGCAGTATTTATGGACATACAACAATCTTTAGACAGAGTTTGGCATGACGGTCTTCTATCGAAGCAAAAAAACGCTCTTGACGCCGCAATTATTTATATTTATTAAAAATTTGCAGAAAGGAAATTTACTGCGGTTGTTGATGGCGAAAAATCATCACAGCGATCCATCTTGGCAGGTGTACCCAAGGTAATGTGCTAGGCTCGACCTTGTATTCGCTGTACACTTCCGACATGCCCGAATCCGGGTGCTGTACGGAAGTTGAAGACGAAGACAGTATAATAGTCAGGAGTAAAGAAATGAGTACTGCAACCAGGGGCCTACAAAATTACGTGAAGGCTTTTGAAAAGTGGGCAATGGAATGGTACATAGGAATTAATTGCAGCAAATGTGCTTGCGTAACATTCGCCAAAAGGCCTTTGAAATGCCCAGGAATTACAATGCTTGGCTCCACACTTCAACATAAGGTCCACTACAAATACCTTTGTGTGATTTTGGACAGAGGATTAACGTTCTAAAGGCACACAACTATGATTAAACAGGCTGTGCTTTCAAAGGATACAAAAAAGGGCATGGCTCCTTTCGCCGAGAAGCAAACTCTCGTTGACAAATAAAGTTGGACTCTATAAATCTATTTTGAGCCCAATGTGGAAAAATGGTATGGAAGTATACTGAATTACAAGTAAATCAAACCTGAACAAAATAAGAGTTTCGCAAAGCAAGATAATCAGATATATTTGTAACGCCCCCTGATACATGAGAACAAAAGACATGGAGAGGGACCTTAATATTGCCAAGATAGGCAATGTATGCAAGACACACGCGAAAGGATACTTAAGATGTCTTGGCCTCCAACCCAACACACTGGCGAGAAGGCTTACCCACCCCCCACAAAAAAGGAGACTGAATTTCTTCAATTTCTATTACCCACAAGATCTCCCTTCCAGATTTAAAAAAAAAAAATGATTTTAATGTAAAATAATATAATTGTGTAATAATTTAATTGGAATTTAATTTAATTAATGTAATGTAAATGTTAATTTTAATATACTAGATGTGCAGTATGTATTGACATACATTTCAGTAATTAATTTTTATGTTCAACCTGTATAGCTGCCTCATAGGTAACAGTTAACATGTTAAACTTAAATAATAAATATTTTCCCATTGAAAAAAAGAAATCTTTGTAAGAGAAATTGTCGTCCTAGTAAATAATGTCGAAAAGTTTTAGTGGCCCAAACTATGGCAAGTAATTTTTTTTCGATAGCACTGTAGTGTGTGCTATTAAAGGATATGGGATGACCATTTTGAGATAGTATTGCCCAAGGGCTAAATTAATAACATCTGTGATTAAAGTATATTTTTTTCGAAATCGGATAATTTGAGAATTGGTTCTCTAATTATCAAAGCTTTAAGTTTTTTGAACCCGCCCTCGTGGGCGGGTCAATAAGTCCGTGACTTTTTGAATTTCCCGCCTCTAAATTGAAATGGTAACACTGCTCCCGTCAACAGTCATCTGTCAGTTAACTCTTGTCAAAAATTGAACAAGCTGCGACATTTAGTTTGTTTTTGACAGCCGTTAATATCAGACTACCGCGTTGACTGAGAAGAAAATGGAAAAAAGTGAATTTCGTGTGCTCATTAAGCATTATTTTTTGAAAATAAAATCCATTACGCAAACCAAGGCGAAGCTTGATAAATATTATGGAGACTCTGCACCATCCATTTCCATGGAAAAAAAGTGGTTTACTGAATTCCGATGTGGCCAACGTTCTGGACGCCCAGTTGAGGTTTCCACATCCGAAACAATTGAAAAAATCCACGATATGGTTTTAGCCGATCGGCGATTAAAAGTGAGAGAGATTGTGGAAGCCGTAGGCATTTCACATGGCTCAGTGGTTTCAATTTTGAATGATCATTTGGGTATGAGAAAGCTTTCCGCAAGATGGGTGCCGCGTTTGCTCACAATCGACCACAAATGCAACCGTGTGACAATTTCGCAGGAATGTTTAGCGTTGTTCAATCGCAATACGAACAAGTTTTTGCGCCGTTTCGTAACCGTGGACGAAACGTGGATTCACCACAACACACCGGAGACCAAACAGCAGTCAAAACAGTGGGTTTCTCGGGGTGAATCGCCGCCAAAGAAGGCAAAGGTGGGTTTGTCAGCCAATAAAGTCATGGCGACTGTTTTTTGGGATGCACGCGGTATTATCCACATTGACTACCTTCAAAAAGGAAAAACAATCAATGGTGAATATTACAGCAACTTATTGGATCGATTCGATGAGGCATTGAAAAAAAAGCGACCGCACTTGGCCAAGAAAAAGTTCTTTTCCACCAGGACAATGCATGGGTGCACACATGTGCAGTTTCCATGGCAAAATTCCATGAAATGGGCTACGAATTGCTCCCTCATCCGGCCTATTCACCCGATCTAGCCCCGTGTGACTATTTCTTGTTCCCAAACTTGAAGAAATGTCTCGGCGGAAAGAGATTTTGAAGACCTCGACAAATCATATTTTTTGGAAGGGATAGAAAAATTGGAGAAACGTTGGGCTAAGTGTATAGAGCTCAAAGGAGACTACGTTGAAAAATAAAATAACTTTTTTTCTATAAAAACCTGTGTTTCATTCAAATAGTCACGGACTTATTGACCCGCCCTCGTAGTCGAGATTTTGGTCATCTATCTTTGCTCCTTTTTTTTGCGTAATTTGCGATAAATTTACGATAATAACCGATCAATCCTTGGAATCGGATATGAAACTATGGCTTTAACTTTAAGAGGGTTTGGTTTTATGCCATTAGGGGTTACGATGTGACCAAGAAAGATAGCTTTCTGTTTTAAGAACGCAGTTTTAGGAATTGATTCCTCGTCCATTTCTATTTGGTGAAATCCTTTTCCCATATCGATTGAAAGTATTGGCATTTACCCAGTTTGCCAAGAATTTCGTTCATATTTGGAGTTGATTATCTCTTAGGTATAGTTATTTCATTAAGGTTCCTATATTCAAATACTACCCTGTACTTAATTTTGTCAGAAGCATCCGATTTTTTTGGTACACCCCAGGTAGGACTATGGTGGTTATATGGTGAATTATTTTCTCTGAATAATCCCTGATTAATCATTTCCTGCACTTGGTTTCCGACTTCAATTTCGTGCGGTTGAGCAGGTGGGTATTGTTTTGAATGAATTGGAGAGTTGAGTGTTGAATTTAAAACATGCTTAATTGTGCTTGTAAATTTTAACTTGTCTTCTTCTTGATATTGAAGATTTTTAAATTCGTTTAGTAAACTTTTCAATTTTGAAGTTTCCTTCTGATTAGAATGATCTAGTCAAAATAATCAAAAGTTTATATTATTTAATGATACCTGATCATATTTCTTAGTTGAAATGGTGCTTTTTGAAGACAAAATAATATGTTTTGTCGAAAAGAGTAACTGTTATAATTTTATAATTTATAATTGATTGTGCAATTTCGAAAATTTTTCTTCTACTAAGTGTATCGTAATCATTTGGTAAACTATGTATGTGGAATGTTTTGCATGTTTTAAAAATACTATTGTTTTGTAACATAGTTAAACTGTCCGAAGTGATAGAACCATTTGATGTAAAAACTTCACATTTGGTATTCTAAACAGGAAGCGAAAATATATTTTTGTTCATCATATCTATTGTGGATGAACTGAGAGATCGATTGATTCTGTGCTATTTTGGTTCGGTTTATTTTGGTACAGTTCTTCATTTATTAATCCATGGTATTTATTATAGTCATAATATTGCTGTTCATAATTCGGTTGAAGTTCATAGTATTCTTGCGCATCTTGAAACCCTAATTCGTCAATAGACATTTTGGTTTGCTCACTGTCCGATAGTCTTATTCGTTACTGTTTTTACTGGGAAGTAAGTATTATAAGTTGTAGAGAGTTGTTGTGGTTGACAACACTGGTTGGCACTTTCTGTGTATAGGTTGGTCTAAATGGTTGTGCGTAAGGATTAAAATTAGATTGCAATGGTTGAGGATATTGTGTTTGGTTAAAAAACCAAAATAGGTGATTTAAAGATATTATTAGGATTTGGACACTTAACGAGAATTTCTTGAATTTTATTAAGTTCAAAATTTACATGTTCTTCGTAAATTCCTTCATTTTGTGCAATGTTAATTTAAGATTTTATATCGGCAATATGATGGGCCAAAATAGTAAACAATAGTATTGGTTATTTTCTAATAAGTACTTTAATTAAATCTTTAACTGTCTGTAGATAAAAATAAGAAAAGCCAATTGATTACCTTCTAAGTGTAGCTTGGAAATTATTAGCTGCCTACGTCTTTCTGCTTCTTCGCAGAATGTTCGTAGATTTCCTTTAAAATTAGTCGCCCTGAAGTTCTCCAGAAGTTGGTAGTTCGGTGTTTGGGACTTGTATATCGAAATCAGTTTGGATTTCAGTATAGGCCAGTCTTCGTGTTTGTCCAAGTTCCGCTCGATTGCTTCTAATAGAATTCTTTGCTGTCGGACATCAGTGGTTTGGTAGAGAGATAGAACATAGTCCAATCTACTGACTAAGGTGTAAAGGGTCACCCTTAAATGGAGTGATATCTTTTAACTGTTGTCGTTCAAAAACATGAGTTAAGGTGCGATATTCGATTGAGCCATTGTTATTACAAAGTTGTATTTTTATGTTTGTGTTTTTTTTGTTAGTTTTTATTTATTTATTATATCGTTTTTTTAATTTTATTTATTAAGTTTTTAATTTCAGAGTAAAATCTGTAATTTTATTGCTCGATTTACTAAGAATATAAAACTAATGTTTGAAATTTGTATTTTTTTGTAATGTTTTCTTTTATTTTAATTTGTTCCACTTATTAAAGTTTTAGTTCGAGTTTTAATTTATTTAAGTTTGTATTATTGTTGGTTAAATGTTACTTGTTACTTTCATGAATTGGGATTGATATTTGCTTCTTTTATTCCCACTTTTTGTTGGACAACCGAATTTAATTTATAATCCAAGTTGCAGTGAAAGAAGAGCCACAAATCGTGTGGCGTCAATAATATCAAAAACCACAGATTATAACATTAAATTTATGATCCACTCGCGTTTTTTTTTTATTTGGAAACTTTTACTTGTATCCTACCGACTGCTCCAGTTAAATGCTTATTATATTTTGATTGAATCGAATAAATGCCCCGTCAGTTAACTAATGATAACGTTAAAGAGAATAATTGAAACTATATCACCTTCAGGTTAAATTATTGTGCACAAATTTTGAATTTTACTGTTTGTTGTTTACGTAATTTGGGAGCGCGTTCGATCGCTAAGAATATTGTTTGTTCGAGTCACATTCTTCAGTTTGAATATTTTTGTAGAGTAACTTTTATTATGTGTTGGTCGAACATTTGAATTTTTTTTATTATATACAACAAATAAGCTTTGAAAATAATGAAGAAAAGAATACAAATTTATAGAATTATCAACGATAAAATTTAATAGGATAGTTTGGGGAAATTAATTGTCTTTTTATACCCCTTCCAGAGGATATTATTATTTTGGTCACAAGTTAGTTTGTATAGCTGTGAAGAAGACATCTGCGATGCTATAAAATTCCGTTGCTCAGAATTACGTCCTGGTTCAATATAAGCATGTCCGACTGTCAGGTATAAGTACAAAAGTCACAATATAAGTTTGGGATTTCATGCGAATTAGCCAACCATATTCTATAGCAGGCATTTAAAATGAAATTTTTGCAGTTTTAGGAGTATAAGCTTGGAAATTTTTTTACATTCGATTTTATAAGAAACTGGTCTAAGTCGTGAGACGTACAACTATATCCGGTATTTGCCATACAAGGATATATCAGCCGAAGTTAGCTTTACTTTCTTGTTAAACCTTTGGGTGAATATATTGCTTGAAATTTTTTATGTGAAAGTGTTATACATTTTAAAGAATAAGTAAAAAATAATTAAATGCTGTTCAATGTTATGTATTGCCCATGTTTTTTAATTCCTGCCGAAAAACAATCCAGAAATATCCTTTATAACAGACTTTATGCTAATACTAATATATTAAAATTTCATATTTTCTATTATCAAAGAAATATTAAGGTGAAACTTTTTATTTAAAATAATAGGTATCAATTGTGTATAAAGGTAACAGTTGGCAGTGTTAGCAGCCTCTAATCACTTGATAAGTTATTCAGAAAAGTGTATAAAAAAAGTAGAAAGAAAACTTTTATAATTAAATGATAATTTGGATAATTTGGTTAGCCCATTTTTCGCTAGGACAAGCAAACTGGAGGGTTTACCCACTCGCGAGCATGCAACGTATAATTGACCATGTGAAAAACATGGTGTGCTCAAATCTAAGCCACAAACGGACATTGTTTGGCCTTGGGACTTATTAATTGTCATGGCAAATGCCAATCGTATTGGAAACTGGATTCGTTTAAATGGACATGGCACATCTGTCGGAATAATAGGGATTCGCGGTATCAATATCTTTTCACCACGGAACTTTCCATTTAAAATGCTGGATAAACGTATTTTCTAATGCCACATTGAAAAAAAAATTGAAAACAAAAAAATTTTAACAAAAAAACTTGACAAAATAAAAAAATGTTAGTGGTGGACAACCCTTAATCGGTTAGGGGTACGAAGAATAGATGTTAGCCGATTCTCAGGCCTACAGAATATCCCCTCAAAATTTCATCCAAATCGGTCAAGTAGTTTAGTTATTAGATATATGTCCTACAGTCCAAATGTGTGTAATATTTGCTACATTTTTTACCAATAGACTAAAGATACTCTTTGTCAACAATCTTTTGAATGTCATAACTTGTAGTTATGCCTGTACATTTTTGTACTCTGATTATCATCAGCTTGATATCCAAGCTGTGATTCTCGTTCACATAACGTTTTCTTCACATACAGCTACAATTGGACCTTGATACTTTTTCGTATTAACTATAGAAAATCAAAAAATTTTAAAAAGTTTCTAAGGGCAGATTCCTTTTTTCATCATTTTATTTATCTAAATATTCGTAACCAATTTGTTGACCTTAACAATTAACTATATATCTTTTGTATGTCCCAACTTAAGATAATCTTTTGAAATACTTTCTCTTTTGTTTTTATTAACACTAAGCGTAAATGTACTCTTTTTTCGCTTTATCCTTCCAATATTAATACATGTATTTCTTATTTCTCATTCTATTATTATTTTAGTATTATTATTTATTATTGCTGCATTTTTTCAAACGACGTATTAATCTCTAATTACCCTTATCGATTATCGTATATTAAAAACATTAATCTTTTAATACAATTCTGTTTTGGCAGGTCCTGATAATGTAGTTAGTTTCTTGTTGCAGCTCTAATATCCTATGGTTGCCGTTCTCCCCCCTTTTTTAATTTATCTTTGCAAGAGTACGATGCCTCCCTGACAGCATTGATTTTTGAACCATCACTCGACAATAAAAAATCTACACGAATTTTCTACGAACATCCATCAAGGATTTCGGAACCGCAAGCAATAGACGTAATACGAGTATCCTTATTTTAGCAATTACTTGTATTTCTATCTAGGGGAACTTTCTCTCTTTTTTTCTGGTTTTCGCCAAATGCATGAATGCCAATCGAGAGAAATTTTATCCAAATATATATGTCCTGGTGTGCGCAGGGATGATGTGAAGCGGAACATTTTCTTTACGGATATCTGCAATTGAACATTGAGAAACTCTTCTCTTCTTTAACTACTTAAAATGCAATTTCATGCCGTTTAATCGCTGCGAATCTCATTTTGTTTCATAATCTATTAGACGTTCGATCCTGTTTCCTCAATCAATGGACATACGTTTGGATATTTCTGTGACAGTGAATAAAGCCAAATAAATGTAGCTCTCTCTGACCAAACGTTGGATTTTAACGATTATATTTTTGTGACAGTGAATTTAAAATAAATTTAGTTTTAAACGATTCTTCCTTTATTCATTATATTCTTAAGCTTGCGTTTGAGTCCTGGTAGTATTTTACGAGGAACGTTCAGAAAGTAAGTGTACTCAAAACTCAAAAACATACTTCCTTACACTTGTGAATATGTAAGTTATTCTTCGACGTAGTCACCATCCCTCTCGAATCAAGTGGTGAGCCGCGGGATTTATTTTTGTATGCCAGCCTCGAATGGTCTACGTTCAGCAGATGATCAATCAAAATTATGCCATGATTGTTGTGGGTGAAATTGTAGTTTTTATTTCTTGGTGGAAGGTGACACGAAAGTACGGGCATTTTAAAACTCGCGACACCACTTGTATACACTCATACGATTGATAGACCATTACCGTGAACAGTTTTTACCTCATTATCAATTTTGACCAGAGCATTTTTATTGGTAACGAAGTAGCGAAAGACGGCGCGAACTTCGCAATTAGCGGGATATACGATCGACATTTTTCGAGAGAGATGCTTCTGCGTCAAGAGTTTTAAACACACTAACCTCAAATTCATCTAGTTTTAAAGGAGAGAGGTCTTGCTACGTGGCAGCACGCGGCAGTATTACCAACATATCGAAAATGTCTTCCCTACAGCTGTGAGAGTAGCACTTACTCTGGAGTAAGTATATTGTACGAGATATAGTCGAGTTCCGATAATTCGAAATTTCAATGGAATTTATTTTTTTACTAATTAGTTAGGAATTTTTTGGAGGTTTATGTTTTTAATTGGAAAATGAAAATGCACAGATTGCGGTGGAAAGCTGATTTTGTTTTTATTTGAAAGATAATACGATTACATTATATAATGGAATATAACTTTAGGCAAATGGCCACCACGTCAGTTTTTCAGAAACTGCATCGTGGAATTCCAATTCTCGACCACTTTTTCAAGCATCTTGGGCCGTATGTCGGCAATAGCTCGTTCAATGTTTTCTTTTAGGGCCGGCATCGTGGTGTGCTTGTTCGCATAGACCAACGACTTTAAATACCCCCACAAAATAATCCAATGGTGTAATATCGCACGATCTTGGAGACCAGATCTTGGCACAGAACCATTTCTGGAGAAACGCTGCTACCGAACACTTCGCCCAATAAAGTCGATGGTTTGACGGGCTGTGTGGCAAGTTGTGCCGTCTTGTTGAAACCAAATGTCTTTTATATCCTCTCGCACTTTTGGAAATAAAAATTCGTTGAGCATGGCTATGTAACGGTTTCCGTTGACGGTAACATTCATTCCTTCATCGTCTTTAAGGAAATACGGCCCTACTACCGCCAGCTTATAAACCGCACCAAACTGTGCATTTCTCTGGGTGCATCGGTTGCTCATGGTATGCTTGTGGATTGGTGTCGCAATTTTGTTTGTTTACCACACCAACGAGACAAAAGTGAGCCTCGATTATAAGCACCATAAAACGGGCGGATCAAACGGTACACTTTCAAAAACGACCTCTGATTTTCGAAATAAAATTCAACGATTTGATATCGCTGCTCAGCTGTTAACCTATGCATTATGAATTGCCAAGCCAAACTGAACGTAAAGCACTTGACATATGTCAACTGACATCAAAGACGGCCGAACTTAACCCTATTGAAAAAAAACTCCTAAAAAAAAACCTAATATTTCACATTATTTTACATTTTCATTTTACATTATTTACGTTTAAAAACCTAAAAAAAGAACAAAAATTAAAAAATTACATTATATTTTTAAAATTTAAATTTTAAATATTCAATTAATAGTTTAAAAATTTAAAGTCTTAATTCGAACCCTATACCCCTATATTAATAATAAATGAAGACAGAAAACAGCATGTGCCTTTAAAGGCCATATTTCAGGCCATTATGTTCTATGCGGCTCCAGTTTCATCGGATGTTGCTAATTGTCATCTATATAAGTTGCTAACTTTATTACTCATAGCTTTCAACAAATCAAGCCATATTATAAACCAAAACAAATTCTTTACGCACACAATGTACGCCGACGACCTATGCCTCATTTTCATCCCAAAACTAGGATATACCTAACACTGAAATAAACAATTTATTTAACAAAATAAACGAATGATATAATTTCACTGGAACAAAACTATTAACAGAGAAAACAACTCACCTACACATACGCAAAAAACAAACGGACGGATTGTCGGAGCCATTGTTTGGTGAATGTTTTATTAAATGAAGAAAAAAATAAAGGAAAAACTAAAATATTTTATAAAAATAATGATAATAACTACGACCCTTTAATGTAAATGCTTTCTTGATCAGGACCATCCACTTAGTCGCCTATATTCATGGTCATCTACATGTATCTACGCGATCTAGACTTACAACTCAAAACTTTCCACACATCCTTTGATCCGAAAATGGAGTGCTTTGAATGGACCGTAACTTTTATTATTCTTGATAAATTTGTAGACCATTCGACATTAATGAAAATTTGTAGTGCTCCCAATAGTTGGTACTCATCCATTAGTATGTGTTAAGTGTGTGTATTCATGATGTGTGGGTGTTAAGTTGTATTGTGTAAAGAAAATCAGGAAGATGGCAATACGAGCTCATGGTCTTGAGATCTACGATAGTTCATAAGATCGATCCTGCTAAAGGCTTATTGGATACTCCTCTAATCCAACGACTCTTCTTTTTGTAATGAACGGTCGTGTTTTTTTTCGTGCGCATGCATGTATAGTTCATTGTTATTTTTAAAACAACCGGTGTTTGTTAACACAACTAAATTAAAGCTACCCTCGCTTAGTTTCTTATACCGTATCGCTTTGCGTTGTGCAGCACCATATATGGGTGAGAAATTTACTTATCTTAAAATACCCAAATATATTATATATATAATTATATATATTTTTTTCTATCTTGAGCACCTTATGCTCTTCTTGCATTCCTCTTATTCTTTTTTTCTAACTTTTAAATACAGTGGTTTTAGGTAAAATTTATGATTTTTTTATTATGGATTTCTATAGGAGCTGTGCTATAAAATCGTGCAGCAAGCCAATTTTCGCTTCCCAGCCAAGCATTTCCTGTGTGAAAACGTTGTAAAGGGTGATAAGAGCTATATGAAAGTTTTTTCCAAAAAACACATAAAATTCAGAAAAATTTATTAAATCTTTATTTGAATGGATATTGCGGTCCATATTATTTAATGTATGAAGATTATTTCATGCAAATGTTGACCGCGAGTACGCCTCAAATGGTCCATCCGCTTAGTCCATTTTTGGCATACTCTTTTTAACATTTTGACCGAGTAAATCCTTCATATTGTCCTCCAATACATCAGTTGATGCGGGCTTGTCTGACATTAGATTTAACATAGCCACACAAAAAATAGTCTAAAGGCCTCAAAACGCACGTTGTAGGCGGCCAATTGACCGATCCCAAAAAAAATTTGATATCATCTCATTGTAGCGCTCATCTTTGAAGAAGTACGGTCCCATAATACCATAAACCGCAACAAACTGTGACTTTTTCTGAATTTTCTTCTGTGATTTTCTTGCAATACTTCTCACTCCATCGCTACTCATTACTTCAAAATCGACAATTCTGCCTTTTACTCACTCATTAAGCTAAAAATGCGCTGACCATAAAATGAAAGAAGCGCGCGGTGAATTTGGTATTATTATTGAATTTTGGTATTAAAATTTAATAATGTGCAAACGTTCTTCATATGTAAGATGACTTATTGGTAAATTATAGATCAAACTGAAGATGTTTCACAGTGATACAAAACACGAAACCTGCGTCACCTTTTCAAGCCAGGGTGCCAAAAAGACAATAGCAAAATATTACCCTTTGTATGCTTAACATGCCGGTTTCATCGCACCATTTTCAAATAAAATATCCCTTTGGTTTAGGATCTTTTGTTCTATTTAATGAGGTGCAGTTTAAAAAGAGATGCGATATTTTATGTGACAGACTAAAAATAGGCTTAAAGAGTTGCTCGGTAGTTTCGTTAAATTCAACAATTGACTCTGCGCTTGATTCCAAATTAAGCTGCCTTTAGCTGCGAAATGACTCTCCAAAGCGTAAACAAATATGCTGTTAGGAATGCCACATATGCCTAGACCGCCATTTGACCTGAGCAGAAACATGAGTTATAAATAAAAATTCGGCACCCAAATTTAACTCAACAATTGTCCGATTTATTCTCCCTCTTACCAACCGAAACACTAAAACACATACAGGTGTTTCCCCCTCTAAGCTCATTTTTATTTCACGGCTAAGCCGCACACCTCTGAAATGGATATTTAGGCTTACATCCAAGCCAAATCGAAGGACGAAATAAAAGTAGACAAAAGTTAAAATAAAATAGGAAGCTTAAATATTCTTACTCGAGGACCACTTCATTCCTCGAATTACGATGTTCCACACGATTTGTTCACTCAGCTTGTCGGTGGAGATCTTCTCGAACCTCTTCGAACAAGATTCTCAGCCGAGTACAGATAAGAAAAAAATTACGAAGCCTATGGGAGTTAAACTCTTTAAAGCTAAAACACCAGTCTGCCTCTTTATGAAAAAACTTACAATATCCATTATGCTTACTTTTGCTTATTATTGATTCTGATAGTTCTACATATGGATCCCAGATTATTGTCTTTATAGAAACCAGGTTAAAGCCGGATTTATTTAGCTCCGAAGTCTTAACAGATAGGTACACCACTTTAAGACGGGACGTACCTCTACGAAGAGGAGGAAAATTCGTAATCTGTGTGGATTCCCATTTCGTTGTTGAAGACGTGAGGTTACCAAATTATGGTGATTTTAAATTTATCGGTGCTAAAATTCCGTTGCTTAATAGATGTTGTTTAGCTGTTCTTACCTCCTTCATCCAAACCGCCAACGTACTGGCGTCACTTGTCTGCTATTCAGTCGGTTTTTAATTTTATATCCGAAAGCGACCGACTAATGACTATGAGTGACTTTAATCGACCACACCTACCTTGGTCAAATATTGAAAATTCACCATCAATATCCTTTTTACTGAAGGTATTTCTTTGGTAACACTGGGGACCATGTGCAGGTTGTCCAACCCGTAAAGTGCTATGTTTACGGGTTTACCCCAGTTTATAAAAAAATTTCAAATTCTAGTTTATAAACAAATTTCAAATTCCAATCTCGGCGGCATTTCCTTTGTCTTTGTTTATGTCTTTGCCTTTGCCAGCGCTTAGCTACCCGATGAGATAAATAACCAAACTTAAAGTAACACAGCTTCCGCTTGAAGACCAAGCCATGGTCAACTTATTGCGCTTCAATCAAGCATCAGTCAGCAAATTTCAATTTTACAATGCAGTGAAATAATTTCAGCATAAAGCTTTAATTCTAAACATAATTGAAAGTTAAAGAAGTTTCTAAAGAAAAGCTTCTGGCCGAGGTTGATTGGATTAGGATTAAGAATTATAAGATCAGTCTGATTCGGGACAATATCGAGAACGGTTTTAAATTAAGGATAGGTTAGAACCAGTGTCTTGTAATAGTGTGTTAAGTGAAAAAAATAATATAAAATTATATTAAAATAAAAATTATTTTTTTTTTAAATTTAACAACAACAATTTTAATTTGCACATGCAAACTAAAATATTGGTTTATTATTTTCAACTTCAGTTTATAACTTAACATTGCGCAGATCGTGTGCTTATCTCCCACACGAAATCCATTTTTAGTCACTGCTTAACGGTGACGGCTTTGGTTCGCGAAACTTATCAGCAATTACAAGTTTTAAGTTGTATTGTTTTAGCCCCTCGCCCAGCGCGCTATGCAAGCGGGAGGCTGTTACAATTTACCTTACATGTAAACCGGTAAATCTTAAAGTGTTAAATAAATATTCATTGCATTATACGCCAAAGTATAAGACAATCTATATAGTGGAGAATTCACATGCTCAATCGTGCCCTAGCAATGGGTGTAATAAATTTGTAGAAATGACGAATGTAGCAAGTGGAAGCCCCAAAGAAAAACGCTCCCAACCCCGCAAGAATTCTGGCGTCAATTCTGGCATCAACAACAATTAAAAAAAAAGCCCTACAGAGTAGTTCTTAATGGAATCCATGTTAATATTCCAAGTTCACAAGAAGTAAGTCATTAGGGTTTGAGGTCCCTAATATCTATTGCCCCACAAATGCAAACTGGAAGATCATTCGGTTAAAGAGCATATTCTACTGCGCCGACGAAAGTTATACCAACATCTGATAATAGCCGTAACAATATATACATGGCGATAGAAAACTCCATTCGGGTCAAAAATACGAGAATGTACCAACCAGTTAAGCTTATATAGGAAACTGTAGAGGCCAATAAAGCTTTCAGAGAACTGGTTCTGATTACACGTTCTGATTACACGTATTCTGATATGACCCAACCAACCTGGAGCGTTTTGGAACGCTCGAGGATTATCAAGCGGTTCTAATGAGCGTCAGATATTTCTTAGCGATCACGATATAGACATAATACACGTGAAAATTAGTCAGCGCATCTAGCTCTTATGGTATCACACGTATCATTCACACCACCCCATTAATAAAAGTAGAGGTGGCTCTGCTGTCATCATTAAATGTAGACTTTGTTACAGCCCTCTGCCACTTACCATTACGAATGACAGGCGTGCACCTACAAAACATCGGTTGGGACCATCACTGTACAGCTGCATACCTACCTACTATCGCCTGAGCTCTCGAATAAGTAGGACGCGTTTTGTTTTTCCGGTTCACCTATATATGCACTTCTTCAACAAAGACTCACACTGAGTTGCTTATATGGAAAAGTCCACGGTTGTGGCATTATTCTTATTAAGCTGCGAGTGCAGAAAGTGCAAACAAAGTGATATAGTTGACTGCATCATTTATATAAAATCATAATTTATTTTTTTTTTCGACGCGCCTGCTCTCATGTAGCCCGCGTGGCGATCAGCTGTTAAAGCATAAAACCTCCATCGGCCAATATACATAGCTCTTGTCTGGTCTACAAGTTTAGCCGGTTTCAGAACGTGCCCTGCAAATGTAATTCTGGCATTTCTTTAACTTCATTAAATAAAGTTTTAAGTAATTGCCAGAAAGCGTGGGTAATCCACCGTCAAGTAAACCAATTGACTTCGACGGAATGGAGTCAATTGCAGCCTGCGGCTATTCAGAACTGCGCGTTGGTACGCAAGCCCTTTTACATAATGGCGGGCCACGCGAATGCCCATCCACAATATCATTACAGTAAAATTCAACACAAACACTAAATAATAGTGTGTGCTCTACAACAATCAGCATGAGCTAAATCAGTGCAACGGTAAGCACCTCACAAGATCTCCCTTATTCATCTTAGAGGATGTATCTTACAAAAGGGCCGGCTTCGCTCTTTCCCCCAAATTAGCCCGTAAAAAGGTAGTCTCTGATCAGGAGGATAGTATTCGCAGAAATCGCTTCCAGGCTTTAAGCGACAATGAAGACATGGAACCCTCCACCTCGCAAGCAGCGATCGGTCGTGCCGAAGAGAAGCCCGCAAGTATTATTACACCTGCTCCCGGCGCCCCCTTAACAACTCACCGTTATTCTAGAGTACCCAGCAAGCAGGGATCGGTCGTGCTGACGAGAAGCGTAGAGCCAACCAGAAGCCCGCAGGTATTATTACACCTGCTCCCGGCGCTCCCTTGCCAACTCGCCGTCACGGTCCCCCGCGTGGTTACCTATCCGGAATTCACCAGCGAGCGGGACGCCCACATTGGGCTTCTCAATGAAAACCTTAAATTCAGGTGATTGTGCTATACAGTGTAAATCCTCTAACGTCTATAGAACTGTGGCACGGTATCCCATCGGAAGACATTACCGAATGCCTGCAGAACGAAGGCTACCACGTCCTCCGCATTTACACCCCTCATAACAATGTAACGAAACTCCCACTGAACATGAGAGTCATCGACCTTAGTAGTAAGTTAAAACCTCCTAAAAAACATCTCTGCTGTCTGCAGTCATAAAGTTGGCTGGCAGAAGCCGCGTAAGCGGTCCGATCCTGTCCAATGCCTCAGGTGCCAGGAATATGGGTACACCAAGGCATACTGCCCTCGAAATCATATATGCAAGCAGTGCAGGAAGAATCATTTTAAAGGAGAGAGGTCTTGCTACGTGGCAGCACGCGGCAGTATTACCAACATATCGAAAATGTCTTCCCTACAGCTGTGAGAGTAGCACTTACTCTGGAGTAAGTATATTGTACGAGATATAGTCGAGTTCCGATAATTCGAAATTTCAATGGAATTTATTTTTTTACTAATTAGTTAGGAATTTTTTGGAGGTTTATGTTTTTAATTGGAAAATGAAAATGCACAGATTGCGGTGGAAAGCTGATTTTGTTTTTATTTGAAAGATAATACGATTACATTATATAATGGAATATAACTTTAGGCAAATGGCCACCACGTCAGTTTTTCAGAAACTGCATCGTGGAATTCCAATTCTCGACCACTTTTTCAAGCATCTTGGGCCGTATGTCGGCAATAGCTCGTTCAATGTTTTCTTTTAGGGCCGGCATCGTGGTGTGCTTGTTCGCATAGACCAACGACTTTAAATACCCCCACAAAATAATCCAATGGTGTAATATCGCACGATCTTGGAGACCAGATCTTGGCACAGAACCATTTCTGGAGAAACGCTGCTACCGAACACTTCGCCCAATAAAGTCGATGGTTTGACGGGCTGTGTGGCAAGTTGTGCCGTCTTGTTGAAACCAAATGTCTTTTATATCCTCTCGCACTTTTGGAAATAAAAATTCGTTGAGCATGGCTATGTAACGGTTTCCGTTGACGGTAACATTCATTCCTTCATGGTCTTTAAGGAAATACGGCCCTACTACCGCCAGCTTATAAACCGCACCAAACTGTGCATTTCTCTGGGTGCATCGGTTGCTCATGGTAGCTTGTGGATTGGTGTCGCAATTTTGTTTGTTTACCACACCAACGAGACAAAAGTGAGCCTCGATTATAAGCACCATAAAACGGGCGGATCAAAACGGTACACTTTCACAAACGACCTCTGATTTTCGAAATAAAATTCAACGATTTGATATCGCTGCTCAGCTGTTAACCTATGCATTATGAATTGCCAAGCCAAACTGAACGTAAAGCACTTGACATATGTCAACTGACATCAAAGACGGCCGAACTTAACCCTATTGAAAAAAAACTCCTAAAAAAAACCTAATATTTCACATTATTTTACATTTTCATTTTACATTATTTACGTTTAAAAACCTAAAAAAAGAACAAAAATTAAAAAATTACATTATATTTTTAAAATTAAAATTTTAAATATTCAATTAATAGTTTAAAAATTTAAAGTCTTAATTCGAACCCTATACCCCTATATTAATAATAAATGAAGACAGAAAACAGCATATGCCTTTAAAGGCCATATTTCTGGCCATTATGTTCTATGCGGTTCCAGTTTCATCGGATGTTGCTAATTGTCATCTATATAAGTTGCTAACTTTATTACTCATAGCTTTCAACAAATCAAGCCATATTATAAACCAAAACAAATTCTTTACGCAAACAATGTACGCCGACGACCTATGCCTCATTTTCATCCCAAAACTAGGATATACCTAACACTGAAAAAAACAATTTATTTAACAAAATAAACGAATGATATAATTTCACTGGAACAAAACTATTAACAGAGAAAACAACTCACCTACACATATGCAAAAAACAAACGGACGGATTGTCGGAGCGATTGTTTGGTGAATGTTTTATTAAATGAAGAAAAAAAATAAAGGAAAAACTAAAATATTTTATAAAAATAATGATAATAACTACGACCCTTTAATGTAAATGCTTTCTTGATCAGGACCATCCACTTAGTCGCCTATATTCATGGTCATCTACATGTATCTACGCGATCTAGACTTACAACTCAAAACTTTCCACACATCCTTTGATCCGAAAATGGAGTGCTTTGAATGGACCGTAACTTTTATTATTCTTGATAAATTTGTAGACCATTCGACATTAATGAAAATTTGTAGTGCTCCCAATAGTTGGTACTCATCCATTAGTATGTGTTAAGTGTGTGTATTCATGATGTGTGGGTGTTAAGTTGTATTGTGTAAAGAAAATCAGGAAGATGGCAATACGAGCTCATGGTCTTGAGATCTACGATAGTTCATAAGATCGATCCTGCTAAAGGCTTATTGGATACTCCTCTAATCCAACGACTCTTCTTTTTGTAATGATCGGTCGTGTTTTTTTTCGTGCGCATGCATGTATAGTTCATTGTTATTTTTAAAACAACCGGTGTTTGTTAACACAACTAAATTAAAGCTACCCTCGCTTAGTTTCTTATACCGTATCGCTTTGCGTTGTGCAGCACCATATATGGGTGAGAAATTTACTTATCTTAAAATACCCAAATATATTATATATATAAGTATATATATATTTTTTCTATCTTGAGCACCTTATGCTCTTCTTGCATTCCTCTTATTCTTTTTTTCTAACTTTTAAATACAGTGGTTTTAGGTAAAATTTATGATTTTTATACCCTTGAAAAAGGGTATTATAATTTTGTCCAGAAATGTGTAACGCATTAAAGGAAGCATCTCCGACCCCACAAGGTATATATATTCTTGATCAGCATCAACAGCCGAGTCGATATAGCCATGTCCGTCTGTCCGTCTGTCCGTCTGTTTCTATGCAAAAAATAGACAGTAGTTTTAAAGCTAGCGTTTTAAAATTTTTACCAGATCATTATTTTTGTTGCACGCAGATCAAGTTTAAGAATCGGTCGGATCGGACCACTATATCATATAGCTGCCATACAAACGACCGATATGAAAACAAGTCTTTGTATGGAAAACTTTTTTGTTTTCCAAGCTATTGCAACCGAATTCAATATGTATCCATTTGACATAGGCATACATGATTTGTGAAAGTTTGGTCCGGATCAGATCACTATATCATATAGCTGCCATACAAACGACCGATGTGAAAACAAGTCTTTGTATGGAAAACTTTTTTGTTTTCCAAGCTATTGCAACCGAATTCAATATGTATCCATTTGACATAGGCATACATGATTTGTGAAAGTTTGGTCCGGATCAGATCACTATATCATATAGCTGCTATACAAACGACCGATATGAAAACAAGTCTTTGTATGGAAAACTTTTTTGTTTTCCAAGCTATTGCAACCGAATTCAATATGTATCCATTTGACATAGCCATACATGATTTGTAAAAGTTTGATCCGGATCGGATCACTATATCATATAGCTGCCATACAAACGACCGATGTGAAAACAAGTCTTTGTATGGAAAACTTTGTTGTTTTCAAGGGTATACCATCTTCGGCAAGCCGAAGATAACTTTTCTTACTTGTTTTATTATGGATTTCTATAGGAGCTGTGCTATAAAATCGTGCAGCAAGCCAATTTTCGCTTCCCAGCCAAGCATTTCCTGTGTGAAAACGTTGTAAAGGGTGATAAGAGCTATATGAAAGTTTTTTTCCAAAAAACAAATAAAATTCAGAAAAATTTATTAAATCTTTATTTGAATGGATATTGCGGTCCATATTATTTAATGTATGAAGATTATTTCATGCAAATGTTGACCGCGAGTACGCCTCAAATGGTCCATCCGCTTAGTCCATTTTTGGCATACTCTTTTTAACATTTTGACCGAGTAAATCCTTCATATTGTCCTCCAATACATCAGTTGATGCGGGCTTGTCTGACATTAGATTTAACATAGCCACACAAAAAATAGTCTAAAGGCCTCAAAACGCACGTTGTAGGCGGCCAATTGACCGATCCCAAAAAAAATTTGATATCATCTCATTGTAGCGCTCATCTTTGAAGAAGTACGGTCCCATAATACCATAAACCGCAACAAACTGTGACTTTTTCTGAATTTTCTTCTGTGATTTTCTTGCAATACTTCTCACTCCATCGCTACTCATTACTTCAAAATCGACAATTCTGCCTTTTACTCACTCATTAAGCTAAAAATGCGCTGACCATAAAATGAAAGAAGCGCGCGGTGAATTTGGTATTATTATTGAATTTTGGTATTAAAATTTAATAATGTGCAAACGTTCTTCATATGTAAGATGACTTATTGGTAAATTATAGATCAAACTGAAGATGTTTCACAGTGATACAAAACACGAAACCTGCGTCACCTTTTCAAGCCAGGGTGCCAAAAAGACAATAGCAAAATATTACCCTTTGTATGCTTAACATGCCGGTTTCATCGCACCATTTTCAAATAAAATATCCCTTTGGTTTAGGATCTTTTGTTCTATTTAATGAGGTGCAGTTTAAAAAGAGATGCGATATTTTATGTGACAGACTAAAAATAGGCTTAAAGAGTTGCTCGGTAGTTTCGTTAAATTCAACAATTGACTCTGCGCTTGATTCCAAATTAAGCTGCCTTTAGCTGCGAAATGACTCTCCAAAGCGTAAACAAATATGCTGTTAGGAATGCCACATATGCCTAGACCGCCATTTGACCTGAGCAGAAACATGAGTTATAAATAAAAATTCGGCACCCAAATTTAACTCAACAATTGTCCGATTTATTCTCCCTCTTACCAACCGAAACACTAAAACACATACAGGTGTTTCCCCCTCTAAGCTCATTTTTATTTCACGGCTAAGCCGCACACCTCTGAAATGGATATTTAGGCTTACATCCAAGCCAAATCGAAGGACGAAATAAAAGTAGACAAAAGTTAAAATAAAATAGGAAGCTTAAATATTCTTACTCGAGGACCACTTCATTCCTCGAATTACGATGTTCCACACGATTTGTTCACTCAGCTTGTCGGTGGAGATCTTCTCGAACCTCTTCGAACAAGATTCTCAGCCGAGTACAGATAAGAAAAAAATTACGAAGCCTATGGGAGTTAAACTCTTTAAAGCTAAAACACTGACCAGTCTGCTTCTTTATGAAAAAACTTACAATATCCATTATGCTTACTTTTGCTTATTATTGATTCTGATAGTTCTACATATGGATCCCAGATTATTGTCTTTATAGAAACCAGGTTAAAGCCGGATTTATTTAGCTCCGAAGTCTTAACAGATAGGTACACCACTTTAAGACGGGACGTACCTCTACGAAGAGGAGGAAAATTCGTAATCTGTGTGGATTCCCATTTCGTTGTTGAAGACGTGAGGTTACCAAATTATGGTGATTTTAAATTTATCGGTGCTAAAATTCCGTTGCTTAATAGATGTTGTTTAGCTGTTCTTACCTCCTTCATCCAAACCGCCAACGTACTGGCGTCACTTGTCTGCTATTCAGTCGGTTTTTAATTTTATATCCGAAAGCGACCGACTAATGACTATGAGTGACTTTAATCGACCACACCTACCTTGGTCAAATATTGAAAATTCACCATCAATATCCTTTTTACTGAAGGTATTTCTTTGGTAACACTGGGGACCATGTGCAGGTTGTCCAACCCGTAAACATAGCACTTTACCCCAGTTTATAAAAAAATTTCAAATTCTAGTTTATAAACAAATTTCAAATTCCAATCTCGGCGGCATTTCCTTTGTCTTTGTTTATGTCTTTGCCTTTGCCAGCGCTTAGCTACCCTATAAGATAAATAACCAAACTTAAAGTAACACAGATTCCGCTTGAAGACCAAGCCATGGTCAACTTATTGCGCTTCAATCAAGCATCAGTCAGCAAATTTCAATTTTACAATGCAGTGAAATAATTTCAGCATAAAGCTTTAATTCTAAACATAATTGAAAGTTAAAGAAGTTTCTAAAGAAAAGCTTCTGGCCGAGGTTGATTGGATTAGGATTAAGAATTATAAGATCAGTCTGATTCGGGACAATATCAAGAACGGTTTTAAATTAAGGATAGGTTAGAACCAGTGTCTTGTAATAGTGTGTTAAGTGAAAAAAATAATATAAAATTATATTAAAATAAAAATTATTTTTTTTTTAAATTTAACAACAACAATTTTAATTTGCACATGCAAACTAAAATATTGGTTTATTATTTTCAACTTCAGTTTATAACTTAACATTGCGCAGATCGTGTGCTTATCTCCCACACGAAATCCATTTTTAGTCACTGCTTAACGGTGACGGCTTTGGTTCGCGAAACTTATCAGCAATTACAAGTTTTAAGTTGTATTGTTTTAGCCCCTCGCCCAGCGCGCTATGCAAGCGGGAGGCTGTTACAATTTACCTTACATGTAAACCGGTAAATCTTAAAGTGTTAAATAAATATTCATTGCATTATACGCCAAAGTATAAGACAATTTATATAGTGGAGAATTCACATGCTCAATCGTGCCCTAGCAATGGGTGTAATAAATTTGTAGAAATGACGAATGTAGCAAGTGGAAACCCCAAAGAAAAACGCTCCCAACCCCGCAAGAATTCTGGCGTCAATACTGGCATCAACAACAATTAAAAAAAAAGCCCTACAGAGTAGTTCTTAATGGAATCCATGTTAATATTCCAAGTTCACAAGAAGTAAGTCATTAGGGTTTGAGGTCCCTAATATCTATTGCCCCAAAAATGCAAACTGAAAGATCATTCGGTTAAAGAGCATATTCTACTGCGCCGACGAAAGTTATACCAACATCTGATAATAGCCGTAACAATATATACATGGCGATAGAAAACTCCATTCGGGTCAAAAATACGAGAATGTACCAACCAGTTAAGCTTATATAGGAAACTGTAGAGGCCAATAAAGCTTTCAGAGAACTGGTTCTGATTACACGTTCTGATTACACGTATTCTGATATGACCCAACAAACCTGGAGCGTTTTGGAACGCTCGAGGATTATCAAGCGGTTCTAATGAGCGTCAGATATTTCTTAGCGATCACGATATAGACATAATACACGTGAAAATTAGTCAGCGCATCTAGCTCTTATGGTATCACACGTATCATTCACACCACCCCATTAATAAAAGTAGAGGTGGCTCTGCTGTCATCATTAAATGTAGACTTTGTTACAGCCCTCTGCCACTTACCATTACGAATGACAGGCGTGCACCTACAAAACATCGGTTGGGACCATCACTGTACAGCTGCATACCTACCTACTATCGCCTGAGCTCTCGAATGAGTAGGACGCGTTTTGTTTTTCCGGTTCACCTATATATGCACTTCTTCAACAAAGACTCACACTGAGTTGCTTATATGGAAAAGTCCACGGTTGTGGCATTATTCTTATTAAGCTGCGAGTGCAGAAAGTGCAAACAAAGTGATATAGTTGACTGCATCATTTATATAAAATCATAATTTATTTTTTTTTCGACGCGCCTGCTCTCATGTAGCCCGCGTGGCGATCAGCTGTTAAAGCATAAAACCTCCATCGGCCAATATACATAGCTCTTGTCTGGTCTACAAGTTTAGCCGGTTTCAGAACGTGCCCTGCAAATGTAATTCTGGCATTTCTTTAACTTCATTAAATAAAGTTTTAAGTAATTGCCAGAAAGCGTGGGTAATCCACCGTCAAGTAAACCAATTGACTTCGACGGAATGGAGTCAATTGCAGCCTGCGGCTATTCAGAACTGCGCGTTGGTACGCAAGCCCTTTTACATAATGGCGGGCCACGCGAATGCCCATCCACAATATCATTACAGTAAAATTCAACACAAACACTAAATAATAGTGTGTGCTCTACAACAATCAGCATGAGCTAAATCAGTGCAACGGTAAGCACCTCACAAGATCTCCCTTATTCATCTTAGAGGATGTATCTTACAAAAGGGCCGGCTTCGCTCTTTCCCCCAAATTAGCCCGTAAAAAGGTAGTCTCTGATCAGGAGGATAGTATTCGCAGAAATCGCTTCCAGGCTTTAAGCGACAATGAAGACATGGAACCCTCCACCTCGCAAGCAGCGATCGGTCGTGCCGAAGAGAAGCCCGCAAGTATTATTACACCTGCTCCCGGCGCCCCCTTAACAACTCACCGTTATTCTAGAGTACCCAGCAAGCAGGGATCGGTCGTGCTGACGAGAAGCGTAGAGCCAACCAGAAGCCCGCAGGTATTATTACACCTGCTCCCGGCGCTCCCTTGCCAACTCGCCGTCACGGTCCCCCGCGTGGTTACCTATCCGGAATTCACCAGCGAGCGGGACGCCCACATTGGGCTTCTCAATGAAAACCTTAAATTCAGGTGATTGTGATATACAGTGTAAATCCTCTAACGTCTATAGAACTGTGGCACGGTATCCCATCGGAAGACATTACCGAATGCCTGCAGAACGAAGGCTACCACGTCCTCCGCATTTACACCCCTCATAACAATGTAACGAAACTCCCACTGAACATGAGAGTCATCGACCTTAGTAGTAAGTTAAAACCTCCTAAAAAACATCTCTGCTGTCTGCAGTCATAAAGTTGGCTGGCAGAAGCCGCGTAAGCGGTCCGATCCTGTCCAATGCCTCAGGTGCCAGGAATATGGGTACACCAAGGCATACTGCCCTCGAAATCATATATGCAAGCAGTGCAGGAAGAATCATCCAACTTCCGAATGCAAACTCGGACCGAACGATCCTAAATGCTATTTTCATTGTGACAACTCTTATGCAGCCAAATTAAAGGTTGCAAAAAATATCTTTAAATAAATTTTAAAAATAAGGAGTAGCAGAACATCATTCCATCACCTCTACCAAGTACTACTCCTGACTTTGGCAAGCAAACTTACGCGAGCGTAGCCAGCATTAATAAAACGGTCGATCAAATCGGTCAGCCAGGGATATCACCAGTATACAAGCGTCTTCCCTCGGTCACCAGCACAAACGATACTCTAGATTCTAAGTTAGATTAGCTCATCCCGAAGCTCGACAGAATGACGTCAATAATAGATTCCTTCAAGCAAGTAATCTTACGCATGCTCCCTTTCCCTCACCGTCTCTCACAATGGGTCGATTTAAAATAGCATCCTGGAACGCCAACGGGGCTTCATCGAAGGTCAACGAGATTATTGCCTACAGAACTCCATAACATCGACATCATCATGTTGTTTGAGACGCACTTCCATTCGCGGTCCTTCTTTAGACTTCCCGGCTTCACCCTACACTCTGCCAACCACCCGAATGGCAGGCAGCACGAAGGTGCGGCAATTATTATAAGATCCACAATCTCCCATCAACCAGCCTCTACACTCTCGGAAGACCACCTACAAGCAGTCGACATTGAGCTGTCTGCAAGTAGAGGATCTTTCGATGTAGCCTCGGTCTACTGGAAACACCTTGCTGCAGGTGACTGGAACGCCAAGCATAGGTGGTGCGGCAACCACAGAATGTGTGCCAGAGGCAGGGTTTTGTCTTCTGTTCTAGCAGACGAGGGCTTTGACATTGTAGCTACCGGCGGAGCTACCTGCGGCCCCTACCGTGTGAGCGCCACTCCCAGCGCCATTGACTTTGGCATATCAAAAGGCTTCAAACAGCAACAAATCCAAGTAAGAGCCCTAACTGATCTTTCGTCTAACCATCTGCCGCTCCTCTTTGAACTGGACGAGGTAGCTCAATACTTTCAGGGAACCCTTTAAATGCTGCCTCCACATGCAAACGTTGCTCTATTTAAAACACACATCGAGAATACCGTCGCGCTCAATATGCCCATCAACACTAGCGACGAGCTGGATGCTTATGTTGACTGCTTCACTGCTACTGTCATTGAGGCTGGACGACGGGCTACTCCATCACCGCGCCAAGTAAGCCCGAAAACTGTTAGAAGACCAATACTAAACCCAGAGGCAAGAGCTCTTCTGAATCTGAAAGTCACCTTAAACGGCAGTTTTTAGCAACAGGAGATCCTACAACTAAGCAGTCCCTCTCAAGTGTCACAAACAGACTGCGTCGGATGCTTGCCAAAAATCGCCAGGAAAAACAGCCTACTTGATGGAGCTGGCTCTGACAACAGCAGCGACTTCTCAGTCTGGAAGCTAACGAGAGGAATAAAGAGGCAGCCGCTCTGCCAATCGGCCGTGGGACACAGTGGCCTATGGCTCAAAATGTAACAAAGCGAGCACATTTTCTGAGCATTTGTTCTCCACCTTCACCCCCTTCCATTTGACGAACGACTCCCACCATCAGACATACCACGCCGCAAGAAGTCACTCTGCAGTTAGGGGGCCTCCAACTGAAGAAGACACCTGGACCGGATGGTAGTGACAATCGTGCAGCAAAATACCTTTCACACAAAGGAGTACTGGCACTAGTAAAAGTTTATAGTGCCGTACTAAGACTAGGGCACTTCCCTAAGCAATAGAAGCGTGCGAGGATTGTTATGATACCCAAAGCCAGAAAACCTCCAACGCAGATAGACTCGTACCGCCCAATAAGTTTGCATCCAACCTTTTCAAAGGTCTTTGAACGCATTCTGTTGAAAAGATTCATGGATCTGCCGAAGGTATTATACAAGGCTACATACAAGTCCACCGTTTAGTCAATCGCGTAACGCACGGTCCTGAGTCCAAGCTCTACACGGTGGCAGTCTTCCTCGACGTCAAGCAAGCCTTTGATAAGGTATGGCACGAGGGACTCCTATATAAACTTAAGGTTCTTCTACCAGCATTCCACTATGATATCCTGAAATCCTTCATCATTGATCAGGCATTCGAGGTGGCAGTGGGAGACTCTCAATCGACAAAGCTGGCCATGAATGCAAGTGTTCCACAAGGAAGTGTACTTGGTCCCTTTCTGTACACCCTCTACACAGCAGATATGCCAGTTCCTAAATATTCCGCAAAACTATTAAATGTAATTTAGTAAAGTGTTTATGTAACATAATCTAATCTTTCATCTCCCTCGCCCGGTCATATTCAGAAGGCACTAAATAGATTTCGATGCAAATCAAATTATAAAGTACTTTGAGCAGAAAGATGTATAGTAGCTTACTTCAAATCTATGACAAATTTATTGTTGGTGGTGATTACAATGCCAAACATGCATGGTGGGGGATTAAGATCCTATACTGGAGGTAAAATGTTACAAGAAGTCACTGCGCATGGGCAATACGAAGTTCTTGCTACGGGCGAATCCACTTACTACTCATGCAACCATCTGCCCTTGATTTTTTTGTAACCAGTGGGTTCAAACTCTTTAGAAATTCTTGCGGACCATCTACCTATTCTGGCTGTATTGCACGCTACACCGTAAAAGAAACCACAACGCGTACGACTACTTGCCCATAATGCTGACATAAACATATTCAAGGTCTTGAACGAAATCTTGAACAGCTTAGTGAGGTCAATGAGCAAACTAAGGAAGGCTGCTGGGTTCCTGTAGAAAGCGAAGAGGCTGCTACCGTCACAGCTATACTTGGTTTTTAAAAGTCTCCTGGAAGAACGTTTCACGTCTCTGCTGATGGGTAAAAATCTCCAATTAAGACAATTACAGATGGAGTTTCTCAATGAAGTGTTCTTGGCCCCACCCTTTACTCAGTTTTTGCTTCGGACATGCTTCGAATAATCACACACCGGTCACAGAGGTAGAGGAAGAAGATGTGCTCAAAGCCACCAATGTTGACGATACTGCTGTGCTCATGAAAAGTAAGAGTATTCTGGCTGCGACTTTTGCATTCCAGCAATGGACTGAGAACTGGAACGTGCGCATCAACGCAGAGAATTGTGCCAATGCCACGTTCTCCAACCGAATAGGTAACTGGGGTAACCGGGTGTCAGTCTGAACGGGAGACTTATCAGACACCATCAGGCTTATAAATCCTTGGCATTACCCTCGTAGGCAGCTTGAATGTTTTGGCTCATTGCACCACGATACATGCTGTCGCTTAAAGCAAGGTCAATGTGGGGTCCATATTGACCCCAGTCTGTTATAAGGCCTGCCGGTATACGGCATTGTTCGGAGGAGTCACCTTAACAAGATTCGGGTTCTACAGGCAAAGGCAATAAGAGGAATTTTTGGGGCTCCTTGGTATACTAGAGTGAGAACTAGAGTGATCGATCGCGACCTCAAGGTGCCCAAATTTGGAGACAAGCTCCAGAACGTCGCTAAAAATTTGGAATGACTCAATGCACACTCCAACAGCCTACCAAGGAAGCTTGGAACTGCAGCTGCAGTTTAATTACATTAAATTAGTTTACCGCATGGGTATCAGTGCGTTGGTCAAATAATTAATTTTGTTTTAATAAAACAAACTGCAGGTATGTTGGACATGTTGGAGAAGCCGGATTAATCACCAAGTAACGTCTGCAATCAAAAAAATCCTCATTTGGTCGTGCGACCACCTTCCAAAATGTGACCTTCGCAAACGTCCTAAAATCGGGATTTACAGAACCAAGCTCTACGACTACAATTCTGCATGCTGCCCAAACTGATCCGACACTGAATCTCCAATCATCGACGCAACAACAAAGTAGCTTTTAAACTATGATACATACTCTACAGCAGAAGATGATCGAATTCATGTCCTTCATGAGGACTACCATGCAATATCTTATGCAGAACAAAAATAATGGAGATCCCAAAACTCAAAATAATCAATGGCTGCTCTACGAATATCATTGTGGAACGCCAACAGCGTTTCACGGCAAAAACTTGAGATAACTCAATTCCTGCATGACAATCATATTGACGTCCTGCTACTGTCAGAAACACAGCTCACTTCTAACTACAATAATATAAGTGTTCTACGAAACAAATCATCCAGATGGAAAAGCACATGGTGGGATCGGCAACCTGATAAGAAATTGCATCAAACACCACTACCATAGCGAGTTTGGAAAAAACTACGTGCACTCTGTCTAATGGTAATCGTACCCTCGCAGCGGTATATTGTCCCCTCGTTTCAATGTTTCCGAACAACAGTTTCTGGACTTCTTCAACAGTAGGCCACTTCATTGCTGCTGGTGACAACAACGCCAAACACAGCCACTGAGGATCACGCCTCGTCACCCATAGAGGGAAACAGTTGTATAACGCCATCATGCAGGCAAGCAGAAAGGTTGACTACGTCTCTTCAGACAGACCATCATACTAGCCTACCGACCCAAACTAAAAAAAAATTACTAAAAATATCCCTCGAGACCTTATCAATGCCGAATCTCTACCGGATCATCATCTATCGCCAGTCCTCGTAAATCTCAACATCCTCCAACTGGGTCAAATACAGAAAATACATAAGTATAAGTAAGTAAGAATATACAAAAAACGACGTATTCACTATTAAGAAATATCACTGGTGGTTTGAACCGCAGCGATAAAAATAGAGCTACCACATTTGCAGCGCATCTTCAACGTGTGTTCCATGTTGGACATTCCCGAACCCTGCTACAAGCTCATCTGAATTACCCACGGTAATAGGCGAAGACCAAGCACCTCATGAGCCAATCGAATTTCAAGCGAATGAAATATCTAAAATCATCAAGTATAAACTAAATCCAAAAAAGTCCCCAGGATGTAATCTAATAACTCAAAAAATGATTATTGAGCTTCCATACTGTGCCGGTGAAATAATGCATATTTCCTTGCTTTTTAAAGCTGCGGTAAAAAATGTGGTACTATCTAGAGAGATAAAAAAAATCGATCATACTAATGATACCAAACGCAGGCAAGGACCTTTTAGTTTCCTCAACGTACAGGACTATAAGCGTATTTCCAGGTCTCTCGAAACTATTTGAAATATAATGGCACACCCTAAACACCTTGCGAGAACTTTAACTCGGTTTTGCGACCCATCCCGACTTCGCCGCAACGACTGATCATTGGGTCCTTTTTTCCATAACACAGTTAAAATAACTGATGAATATTGTATAAAATTAAGATTTGAAAACTTATTGTTATTCATAATTCCTGAGAAGGTCCAATAAATACAGCCAAGTTATAAAAGAAAAAAAATTATACTTTTGAACCGAGACAATCCATGCCATCCAACGCTTGAGGTGTCCATCGAACGCCTTACTTTTATCGACCTTTAGGCTTCCGTAAGGCTAAGTTTCAGAGTCTAAATACATAATTGAATTCTTACACTTGATAAATGGGATTGGCCAAAGTAAATGCCGCCATAGAAATAATCTATAAGCATTAACATTTTCCATAACTTATGTGTACTTAAAACATTAAACTTTTTCTTTAAATCATGTGTGCAATTAAAATATTTCGTCCTTCCTCAAAGATCCGTTTTGGTTTATAAGGCGTCTAACAAATTTAAAAAATATAACTTTTCCAGGATACTGAGAGCTCGGTCAAACATAACGGTGCATAATGCTGAATGTTATAAGAATTATATTTACCACTGCCGGATTCAATTTAGACGGATCTGAAGCAGTTTAATATTTTTTCAAACACTATGCGTAAACATGTATCTTCTGCTCCTTTAATTTTTGTTTGCAATCTTATCTGCGATCATTGATCAGGCCATCTATTCGAAACATTCTTTGAAATACCGTATTCGCCTTCTACAATTATGGATCTGCCTTATACATATACTATTCAATCATCGAATCGTATTTTGAGACTTTTTTTTCGAAAGCATTTTTTTATCTGATCTTCTAAAGGTAAAACCTGTCCTCTCGCTAGGTCCTGATGGAGTACCAGGCTGTGTATGCTGCAGCCCAAATCAAATGCTTTGTGAGTAAAATTACATCTGCTTGCAAGCAATACTAAAACCCTCGGTGGATGATAGAAAAAAAGTATATTAGTTGTTGTTGAGCGAATGAGTGAATGTTTCAGCTGTAACGTAATTAGTTTTTCAATAAACTTGGGAATCGCAGATAGCTTAGCAATACCTCGGTAGTTTTTAATAGAACCCTTAGAACTTTTTTTTTATGAATAGGTATAACGAATAATTCATTCCATAGCTTAGGTGGGGATGCCAATTCCAAGCATATGTTAAATACAAGGTGCGTTCCAAAGTAAACAGGACTTTTTGAATCTAGCGCCCTCTAGTAGCGTCATCCATATGTGGACTAGTGCGTTAGAATCTGCTATCCTTCATTGACTTCCAGTAAAAATTTCATAACATTCCATCTATTAGAAGTGAAGTTATTGCGTTTTAAGTGTCAGTACTTTTTTGTCATCGGTGCGAAAATGAGCTTCGAGCAAAGAGCCAACATTAAATTTTGTTTTAAAATTGGTAAAACTTTCACTGAAACGTTTCAATTGATGAAACAAGTTTCTGGCGATGAGTGCCTATCCCGTAGTAGAGTGCACAAGTGGTTTCAAGGTTTTCGAAGTGGTCGTGAGGACATAAATGACGATGAACCGAAACCCACAAAATCGCGAATGGAAAAGTCAAAAGTGAAGACAATGCTGATTTGTTTTTATGATTCCAAGGGTATTGTCCACAAAGAATTTGTTCCACCCGGACAAAACGTTAATGCGGTATTCTACCTTGGAGTTTTGAAGCGTTTGGTGCGTCGTATTCGACGTGTTCGGCCCGAATATCGCGAAGATGGAAGTTGGCGTTTGTTGCACGATAATGCGCCGTCTCATCGATCGACGCTTGTGACCGATTATTTGACCAAAAATCACATTTTAACGATCAACCACTCCCCGTATTCACCTGATATGGCACCGTGCGACTTCTACCTTTTCGGAAAAATGCATTTGCCGATGAAAGGAAAGCGTGCAGACGTGGAGGCCATTCAAAAGGCTTGCACTGGCATACTGGCGGCCATACCAGGCAACGAGCTAAACACTCATTCGACAAACTTTTGGACCGTGCAAAAAGCTGTATTGAAGCAGGAGGAGACTATTTTGAATAAAATTAATTGATTTTGCCGATAAAACCATTTGTTCTGTCTATTTTTTAAAAGTCCTGTTTACTTTGGAACGCACCTTGTAGTATAGTGAGAGGTAAACTTAGAATACCAGAGCACCGTCTGCATCGTCAGACGCTATTATCTGGACCTGGTGATAACGAGATTTCGATTGATGAAAGAGCCGTAACACATGGTAACACGTAACACATTCGTTATGTACGGTAAGGGATATGGATAATAAGAGGTCAGATCAAATGAACGCGATGAGTGGGTCGATTACAAAAATTACTCAAAAAGATTAACAATTCCGAGATGAGAAGAAGAATAAAAATTATTATAATATGATGAGAAAGGGGAAAAAAGATTGGATTTACGTTTAGAATTTAAAAAAGAAGAGAATGAGATTGGATCCTTTCAAAAATTAAGTTTACATTTGAAGATATAATTTGTATATAGTTGATTGTTAAAGTCAACGAACTGGTTATGGATAAGTAGGTAATTGGAAAGATGGAACAAGATTCGAGACCTTAGAGATTTTTTGTAAGCTCTAGATTTCCTATTTTTAAGGAGAGAGAGAGATGTTTTGGCGTTGATTGAGTCAATATTTCAGAAACAGATTTGTTTAAGGCGTTATGAATTACTTTATAAGAGTCTGTAGCAGCATGGATATTGCTGAAATTTGAAAGATAACCCCCGTCATATGTGGAAATATGTGGTAAAGCCACCTGGCACGGGAATTCGTTGTAGGGTTAAGTTGCAAAAGGGCATAGTCGGCTAAGCCATCTATGAAATTTGTGCTCAAGCTAGGCTACAGGATATAGAGCTTTCGCTGGGCAAGCATCCGGTATACTTATTTTAAAATTTTAAATAACGATATGCTACGTCTTTGTTTAAAGTTAAATTTGGTCGCAAATAATTCAGACGGACCTAAGTTGAGATACTTTGAAAGGTGGCACCTAACGTCATCCGTAGTGGCATCAGCCATAAGCCATAAGATTTACGGGGAGCAACAGCTCCTGCGTAAGTCCTGTAGATCGCGCTTCCGATGTCACACACGTCAGTGCCTTTGGTGATATCGCCTCGGTTTGGCTGGTTGGCGCTGGCAAGCAGATTGACGGCGCTACAGGCTGGTTGACTAGACAGTTATAGAAATGTAATGCATAAGGCCAGGCAACAGATTCCTACCGGCGTATTATAGCAGATTAAATTTTGAAGTGGTAAGACCTGGTTTTAGAAGAGCCAGGCTGGCTGGCTGTTCGTTAGGGGCAACATCCATAACATAGTTCACTGTGAAATGTGAAGCTGGAATAGTGCATACATTTATTTGTCGGTTGATGTTTGGAATTTTTCGACGCGGTGATTCACTAGCGGTTTAAGGCCCAGGAATAGGGATTCGAAATAGAAAAACTGTTCGTTTAATGAGGCGAATTGTTTTCGAACAGAATATTGTTTAGTATGTGAACAACTCCGCGGAACGACAAATTAATATGACCAGCGCAGTAGCTTATTCACACGGGAAACATTTAAATTAAGGAGCGTTGATAAAACGATGTGATGTTTGTTCAACGTCAAAGCTACTAGTGATGTAAATTATAGATTAGGCTAAACAAAAAAATTAATATAAACGCCTATTGGAGAAAAAAATAGAATTGTTAATCTATATATATAAAATTCTGCTGTCACGGTGTTTGTATCCAAAGTCCTCCGAAACTACTTGACCGATTTGGATGAAATTTTGAGGGGATATTCTGTAGGCCTGAGAATCAGCTAACATCTATTTTTCGTACCCCTAACCGATAAGGGTTGTCCACCCCTAACATTTTTTTATTTTGTCAAGTATTTTTTGTTAAAATTTTTTTGTTTTCAATTTTTTTTTCAATATGGCATTAGAAAATACGTTTAACCCTAAATTTTCACCCTGACATCAACAACCCCTATTTTTTACCGCGAGTGGGTAAACCCTCCAGTTTGTTTGTCCTAGCGAAAAATGGGCTAACCAAGAATATTGTGCACGCCATAGCATTGAGAGAATAAATTTAAATGAATTTAACAAATTATTGTTCAGTTTTATGTTATTTGCACATTTCATTTTCGTGACCAGCGCTCCACGCCTGTCACTCATATACCACATCCTTACATACTTGCAATAATAGTTGTTTTCATCCTAGACAGAGATAAAAATGGTTTTTGTTTATACAGCAAGACGGATAGGTGGGACGAAGTCCACCAGTCAGCTAGTTAAACTATAAAGTCGTAGTTACCTCAAAAAATTTGTGATGTATGAAAAATTTTGGGATACATCTAAAATAACAAATTTTGTACTATATGAAAACATTTCGTCCGCTACCCTTCCAAAACCGAATGTAGGAGAAGTCCATATACTTTAGATAAATACTTTGCTACTCTAGAGCATCGGCTGTTATAACAAACACTTTACATTCTTTAATTAAATCCTTAAATAATTTTGCTCATGGCTACCGACGTCAGGCCTTTTGCCCTAAATTAGTATTAAATTAAATAAACGGGATAAATTCCGATTAATAAAGCTATAAATATCAACGGAAAAATAGTCTTCCGTTTACTTATACTATTATTTTTTATACCATCATACAAATCAGTTTTTATACTTTCTTTTTGTTTTTATTATTATATATCATTTAATTATCTTTCGATTTTATGATCTTTTTTCAACCTAACTATCATTTGTCTTACGACCAATTTGCGAGCTTTTGTTACTTAAACTATCACTTCATATATACGCTTAAACTTACAAAAATTTGTTCACAACCACAGGCTCTTTTAGAAATCGAACTTGGCTTCCTGGATTGACTCGGAATTCGGAACAAAAAAGTTGATTAATTCCATCCTAAAAATGAATCCTAAAATTTCTTACGTTTTAGTTTTTTGGAACATTTTGAATTTCCAAGCATTGGGCGATCTTATGTTCCACGCTGCCACATTCATAACGCGCGCCATATTCACGCCACGGGTACCGGTAGTCGGCGCCAATATGGCCCAGGTGGTTACAATTTAACACCTGATGATGTAGTAAAGCAGTGAAATTTTCTTGACTAATAAATTGATCATTAGAGATTCCTGATATCATGATTGATATATATGATTCCTTTATATCAATCAATTCTTCTTAACTTATCAACACGCCATCGGCAAATTGCGATTTTCCTCCGAAGCGATTGGTTCAGCTGATCCAATAATTCGGGGATGCGCATCGATACAAATTTTGTGCGGAATCTTGTGTGCACCGGTGCTCTATCTTTCGGCGTGTCGTTGGTATTTGGTTGTTCCTCGATGGATTCTTCATCCAACTGTGGACACGATCGTTGAACATCTGGTGGCACCTTGCTGTTACGCACAGCCAACGCGTTGGTATGCAAAGCTTATCCATCAATTGTCGCAATTGTACTGCGGTATAGGCTTCAGTTGCGATTGAATTCTTTTAGTTAGTTATAGCCTTTCTTTTGTAGGCAAGGGTATATAAAAAATTTTTCTGCGCATATATGCGTGTATGTGTGATGACTTTTCCGTTATCCCAGAGACTTTGGGTTCGTTACTCTTGTTGCCGAAAACAGACTAAACTTTAATGTTCTCCTCATTTTTCTTCTTGTCTAGAGTATGTAACTGTTAATGTTTATAGAGTATGGTTGCTAATCGACATATATAAAGAATGATGTTACTTATAGATATGGTTTACAACTGCAGCCACACCCACTCGAGATGAGAATGGGAAGTACATCCTAGAGCTTCGCTTTAAATGATCACATACATAGTTCACAGATTTTCTCCAAAGAGATCTACAGCGTTTCAAATCAGTTGAACGACGTCTAACACTAAATCAGAAACTTAGCATTGCGCCAAGGTGAAAAATTAAATAATTTATTTATTAATCATTGCGTATTTTTGATATCAAATGATGATATCAAATGAACATCTTATATAGAATACTCGTAGCTTTTTCTTAATTAAAAAAGTTAAGTTAGTAAGTTATGTATATTTGCAATGATAAAATTTTTTATATTTTAAGCTGGTTTACAATAAAATAGAATAGCTTAATACACATATTTTCATCCGCCCGAAAATCGTATAGGTACATGAGGTAACAACGGGCAGACGGACATGCGTATAGGGAATCCCCAGGTGATCCTGATCAAGAATAAATATACTTTATAAGGTCGGAGATGTCTTCTTCACTGCGTTGCATACTTGTGACCAAAATAATAATATCCTCTGTAAGGGTATAATAAAAAGTATTGAAACAAAAAAAATGGAAGAACCATGAATGGAACACGTCCCACATGGGTCACAAATTTTTAGTTTAGTTTAGTTTGTCTTTCAGAAAAATATATATTTGTATGTGTTATCTGCATTATCTTCACATACATTGTGTGCTAAACATCGCATATGCGTAAAAACATTGGCCGTGCGAATTAATAGTGGGCAGGGCTCGTAATTCTTTTTAGCCCACTGCAATTGCAAAAATATTATTTTACTAACTAATTAACAAACTGGATAAAAAAATGAACGATGTCACTAGGAACGCTCAGGGAGCGAACTTGGGTCATCCGCGTCACAGACCAACGCGCTACAATTAGGCTAACTCCCCACTGTTCCTTCGTTTGGAAGACTTAGGTTAACCTTTTGGGGTTTCAAAAAACACCCATGCCCCCAAAGCCAATTTACTTTAAGAACCACGCATTGGCCAAAAGGAAAAATTTATACTCATGTCGCACTTTTGTCAGTAATTAGACGTTGCCAACACATAATATTAAAAGTTAATTATTTTTATAAATTAAACAAAAAAAAATGTATTTTATAAACTAGAAAGGAACAATAAAACTTTGGAATGAAGTAAAAGAAAATTATTGTTCTTAGCTGGGCTCGAAAGTCCCCTTCCTCCAGAATTCAATTCAACCATTGGATACACAAGCTCATGATAAGGTAGCGTTTAAATGCCATCTAGTCAGAACTTGGGGCTAAAATTATTTATTGATTTTTATAAATATATTATTATTAATCTTTCTTAAATTTATTTATCTTGCCTTTTTGGCGCATACGTACATTGTTGGTGGTGGTCTTAGGATGATATGCAAATAGGTTCGGTTGAATTGCCGATTCCAATACTTCCGTTTGCTCTAATTGCTTAATTTTTATTTGGTTTTGCAAACTTAATTCGTCAGCTAATATTTGTTGTTGCTTTATTTTGTGAGCCAACTCGTTTTGTTTCTTAATTAGTTTTTGTTCTTGTTCCTTAAGTTGTGTTATATGCATTTGAGCTTTAATATTAATATCTAAGCCACATGTTATATTATCCTGTAAATATAAAAATAATAAGATCAATAAGATTTTAAAAAAAAGAGTAACACGAAAGAAACACTATCTTTGAGCAAAAACAATACTCTTGCAGTTATGAAGGCTTCTGTTGAAATATAGTAATTATCAGATTCATTTCATTTGCGATCTTTCAAACGCATTTGGATCCCAACTGTTCTGAGGAATGAAAGGGCTTCTGGTTTCTTTTCGTCATCATTTATTTCCATAGCAAATGCACAGATAATAATAATTAACCTCAAATCTTATAAATCAAGTAATTTCCTGACACGGCCTTCCTGACTATAACACGCCCTCGTGTTGCTTAACTCAACATAAACTTCATTGTATTTCTTTGTTCTTCATCTTTCTAATGTATCGCTTGACTTCATTACTCATATCATTCAACTTAACTTTCCGTAGAAAATTTTCTTACGGTTCTTGTGTCTTCAAATGTTAGTTTGGCGGGATTAACCTTCTCAATCTCCTCTAGATTACACGCTCTCTTCCGCACAAACCCAACAATTTGGCTATCAACCATACATTTCATCAGAGATTAGCTTAGTAGGATATTCTTCAACTTAACGCTTAGAGTACAGGCTCTCTTCTACTCAAGCTCAATCGTCTGGCTATCTTACACTAGTCGTCAAATGTCAGTTTATCAGGCTATACATTTTCCAATTGGAGTACACGCTCCCTTCTGCACAAACTTGACCATTTGGATATCAATCAGCTCACAACTTATTATCGGATTCTTTTTCTACGTTTTCTTCTCTGTTGCCGTCGTCAAGCTCTTCTATTAACTCACGAGTTTCTCTTTAGCCTTCTCTCTAGTTTTCTCCAGATCTACTGGCATTTCTTCGTTGATGGTCAACATTCCCGTCGGCCTTGCCTCTTTTCCTATCAAAAATTCTCAGGAACTGTGCTGAGTCACTCGATTAGTGGTGCAATTTATGGCCAACTGTATCTCACCCAACGCCTCCTGCCACGAACGTTCACTAGTCTCTACTACTGTTAACATCCCTTTAAGTACACTCATCACTCGCTCTACCTGCCCATTCGCTCTGCTAGCACAAGTTGCTATCACGTGTAAATCCATTTTGTTTGTGTTACAGAACTTGCGAAATTGTGCTACTTGTGAAGCATCGTCCCTGATCCGCTATTATTCTACTGGGGACGCCAAATATCGATATGGCCGACTTCACCGCCTGTATGCAACTAATCGAGTCTAAATTCCAGGTGTGGTACAAATAGACGTACTTAGTGAAAGCATCAATTTGTTCAATGACATATTTCTTTTCGTCTTTCTTGCCACGCAATTTCCCACTAATGTCAATATGAATGGTATGCCACGGTATCTCTACTTTGGGTATTGGATATAATTGACGCAATTTTTTACGAATTTCCTAACATATTCTGCCATATTTTCAAACCAGTACTGCTCGTAGACCTTATCTAGTGTCTTCTGCCAACCCATGTGCATTATGGCCTCGTGTATATGATTAACAACGGACCATCTAAACGCCCTCGGAATAACAGGCAAGCATCGCGTCTTGCCATTTCTTTGAATAATACGATGCAACAGACTCTTTCTAATCTCATAGGTGTTCGCTAATTCTCTCTGCATCTCGTCACTATTCAACTCTCTCATAATATTCGATGTGTTTTCATCGCGCTGCTGCTCGGATACTAGCCAGTTGTGTGTGATAGTTGCCAAGTCAACTCGTACTTACACAACTTTACTTGTATTTGGCTGTGCTTCTACAGCTACTGGATTCCTTGATAAGCAATCAACATGAGCCATTTGGCTTCCTTTACGATATTCAACGTGGAACTCAAAGAGTTGCATGAATGACCACCATCGATGCACTCGCGGGGTCAATACCGCCTTGTCCTGACTCGCCTTAATAGAATTACAGTCTGTATACACAGTAAACTGTCTACCGGTTAAATATTGACGGAAGTGCTTGATGGCATTAAAGACTGCCAATGTTTCGAGCTCATAAGAGTGGTATTTAGATTCTGCTAACGTGGTGCATTTGCTATAATACTCGACTACCCTGCGTTTTTCTACTACTACTTCCTACATTTCTACTTTGTGCAATAACATAGCGCCATAACCATTTGCGCTCGCATCCGTATGCAATTCAATTGGAAATTTGGGGTCAAAAATGATTAATACTGGATCACTGATCAGGACTTTAATGATTCTTTCCTCATGTTGTTTCCCATTTGAAATCATTTAATTTCAAAGTTAATTGGTACAATGGTTTCATCACTTCCGAAAATCTAGGGACGAACTGCCTGAAGTAGGATGCTTAACCAATAAACTGTCGTAGCGGTGTGATTGAACCTGGTTCTGGGAGTTGACATTTTGCCTGAATTTTTCGTGAATTGGGCTTCAGTTTACCCTCCTTTACAACAAAACCCAAGTATTATATTTCCTTACGCAGAAATTGACATTTTTTTACATTGAAAGAAAACCCTGACATTGATAACACGCTTAGCACTTTATCCAATCTTTCGAACGCTTCCTCTTTAGAATCTGTGACAATCAACACATCATCAATGTAGACCACCGCATAGGTATTAACTAAATTCCCCAGGGCTCGGACTATAGCACGCTGAAAAATTCTTCAATCCGAACGGCATTGCCAAAAACTCATATTGACCTTCAGGGGTCACAAAAGCTGTCCTCTCAACAGAATCGGGGTGAATTGACACCTGATAAAAACCACTGGCCATATCCAAACTGGAAAAATATTTCCCGCCATGTAAGCGATTAATCTGGTCTGATATTAACGGCTAGGGACATCCATCCGACACTGCACCTGCGTTCAACTCACGATAGTCAACACACGGCCTATCACTGCCGTCTTTCCTTTTCACAAGTAACATAGGGCTAGCGAAGGGAGAGCCACTAGGTCTAACCACCTTCGCCTCCAACATTTGATCAATTTTACTACTTACCATCCGCCCTTCATCCTCGCCGAGGCGACACGGTCGCCTTTGAACAGTCCTTCTCATGTCCAGCAAACGGACCTCCAGTGAACCCGTGGTCACACGCCTACATGGGACGCCATCAATGAAGAATTCCGAATATTTGGCCAATATAGCATTAAGTTTTGATTTATCACTAGCAATTGAGTCGACCCTATTTAACATGCCATCGTCATTCATCGATAACACCGTCTGTGTTTTGCAAATATCGAACCTGTCACTTTTCAACAGTACTCCAAAACCAAGCTGAAAATATCTTGCCCAATCATCATATCGTATTTAAGGCATTTCTTATAAACTACGTGAAATAACAATTCAAGATTAAATTCAGAAATTTTTACAGTGGACAGAATTTGCAAATTACTCTTGACAACATTGTCGCCAACAAGCCGATGCAATATTTGCCACATTTGAAACACGTAACTGTAGACCTGCCGCTGCTATAGCCTGGTCTCGTCTCGTTTCTCTCGTTCCCCTCTTCTGCTCCTCTCTTTTGGTACTTTATTGCCTTGTGTCCGAATTTACCACAACTATGGCATCTAATCGCTGTTTGCATTTTGTGCCTCTTCTTTTCGGGGCCTTGCTCGATTCCAGCGAATTCGGCATTTCTGACGAACAAGTGGGCTCTGAGTTGTTGTTGTAGCTCCGCACGTGTCTTTACGTTCGTTGCGAAAACCAAATGCTGATGTCTGGGGTCGATTTGCGATGTATGTGTCAGGACCAATGATACTGCAATCTCTTCGTGCGTCATTTCCTTCCACTTGGTCAGTAAAGTTGTAAGCAAACGGCTGGAGTATACCGAAAGGCATTCATGTTGATTTGGGCGTCCTTTCAGCATGTTCAGCAACACTGCAGCCGTTGTCTCGTTGCCTTCATAGCGTTCCAAGAACAATTCCTTGAACTGCAGCCAGCTCATTCCAGGAAAACAAATTTGCGAAAGCCACTGCGATGCACTGCCGAGAAGTGATTTGCTGATCATCATCATCAAAGATGCGCCTTCTTGAGGATGTTCACACAGAATCATATTAGCCGTTTTGCACCATGCAGCTGCGTCGGCGTCAGCAGCTTTGGGGTTGAATGTCGGTAGAGTCGCGGAAACAGCACGTGCGCCAGGCACCGACGCTTTTAATAATTCCGCTATCATTTTATTTTGCCTTTCGACTATCGCGCGTAAACTTTGTTCCGAATTGTTTTGTAGGTGTGGTGATCCCACTTCTGATGTCGGAGATGGATTTTAATTAGCGTCGTTCATGTTTTATCATTTGTTTCACTGTCACGCAGCGAGTCCCAATGGTCACTTCTGTTCTTTTCGGAGGCCAATTCGAACTGTCTTTCATCTTCCTATTTCTTCTTCCTCCTCACCTCCCATTGCGCCACGCTCAGCAGGGATTTTCGCTCTCCTTCCCCACAGCGCTCTCATACAGAAACTCTCATACTCGCGCTCTCTCAATAAAGCGCTCTCTCTCTCTTCTCATTCCTTTTCATCTTCATTTATTTCCATAGCGAATACACAGAGAGACTTATAATTAACCTCAAATCTTATAAATCAAGTAAATTCCTGACAAATTCAACACTTTTTTCATTCAACACTTCAATTTTATAGCGAACGGACGTGTTTTTTTTCTTGCGATCATTCGATTTTGTTATTATTTTCTTACAAAAAACAAACCGGGTGTTAAGGAATGAATTATTTAAATCTAATACTTGAAATGATTCCATTCGCACTCGCGTCTGCGCGGTACCGTATTTGGTGTGTTTCAATTACTTTATTATTAATCCAAGTAAGATACTGTGCCCAATTTCTATTCCATTTTCTTACATTTACTGCAATTTATACTATTGCAAAAACGTACTCTCCCCCAGTTTGCGCTCTTTTTCCCATTTCCTCTCCCTTGTATCCCGCTCTCACAAGTAAGTACAGTGGTTTCAGGCTACTAGTTTTTGTGTAAATAAATCTTTTGTATCAATATATTTTTATATAATTTAAATTTTTTTTGGTTTCATACAAAATCCCTCAACATGGAATTTTATAGCATCTGCGCCATAAAATCGTGCAATAAGCCGATTTCCGCGTCTCAGCCTAGCATCCCCTGTTGGCTGTGTGAAAACGTAGTACATACTAAATGTGCCGGTTTCACCGCCTCAGTTCCGGATGCAATCTCTAGAAACGCTGGTTTCCACTTTTGCTGCAGTGGATGTCGCGCGGTTCAAAAAGAAATGCGAACGTTCATGCGGCAAACTAAAAACGGTTTCAAAGAGTTGATCGGTGGTTTCCATAAACCCGACGACCAACTCTCTGCGCTGGATTTCCAATTTAGCAGCCTTCAGCTACTAAATGAATCTCCAAAGCGCAAAAAAACCGCTATTACGAAGTCTGTATGCACAGATATCGCTATTCAGCCTAATTAGCAGACGACCATGCAGCCGCTCATAACTCTTACCACCCCAAAAGTTGGAGTTGATGGAGCATAACTCGTCTGAATTACCAACCAGGGTATCACTTCAGGTGATTCCTCCAGCACGAGTAGAGTCGACCACCGTCCGGACCCCCGGTACGGACTGATGTCTTACCAACCGTAACACCAAAGCCCCTACAGGTGATTCTCCCCTCTAAACACATATTTATGGCCCCTGACACCTCAGAGATTCATATCTCGGCATATATCCAAGCCAAATCTAAGGCCGTTGTTAGAGTGTAGGACATTAGGAAATTTAAATATACTTACTCGAGGCTTTTAAGATATGTGTACCTTTGCCGATGTTCGATACGATCTGTTCGCCCAGCTTTTGGCCGGAGAACATATTTGTACAAGAACATCAACCGAGTACAGTTAAAAAAAAAGTTAATAAGCCTGTGGGAGTTAAACACCCAATTCCTAAAAACCCTGTGCCGTCTTCATCTTCCGTACCAAAACCCCATCCCCAAAAAACTGTCAACATCTATCACTATATCTAACTTTTAAAATACTAGGAGACTTCGGAGTAAGCTCGCGAAACTGTATTCTAATAGTTCATCTTTTGCATCCCAGATTGTAGTCTTCACAGAGACTTGGTTAAAGCCAGAGATTTTTATCTCCAATATTTTCCCAGACAGGTACACCACCTACAGACGGGACCGACCACTACGAAGGGGAGGAGGAGTCCTAATCTCTGTCGAATCCAACTTCGCTTCTGAAGAGATTAAGTTACCGAATATTGGTGGTCTTGAATTCGTATGTGTGAAAATCACTATGTCGCTTCAATCACTGTTCATAACATGCTGATTCTTACCACCTTTTTCAGAACCACCTACATACTGGCACCACTTATCTGCCATTCAGCTGCCAACCTTCTAGTGACTCTAGGAGACTTCAATTTACCTGAACTCTGGTCAAACATCGAGAATTCACCATCTTTAACACTCTTAACACATCATGATTTTACTGAGGGTATGTTCGACATATCCCTTGGTCAAATTAACCACGTAAGGAATTCTTTAGGTCGGCTTCTAGATCTATGTTTCGTTTCTGACCCAGATGGAATAACCGTTTCCAGAGCCATGCCACTTTCGTTCCCAGAAGATCCTTACCACCCAACGTTTGAGGTTTCGATTGAAACCCTTACTGCTAGCAACCTTCAGTCTCGCCATGGAGTTCATAAAACTCGCTGCTTTGGCAAGGCTGATTTTCAGAGACTAAGCAATTTAATTTCTACATTTAATTGGTCCGATCTCTGGGAATGCACCGCTATTAATATCGCTTTAGAAACAATCTACAAATCGCGTAACGCTTTCTTCGACTCTTGCGTGTCATGGAAGTATCCATCCGCCTCGACAGACCCTCTTTGGTTTACAAGGAGCCTTAAAAACTTAAAATACATTAAAAATAGACTCCTTAAGAGACATAAGAAAACTGGCTGTAATGTAACTTTCTCAAGATACTTAGTAACTCGGTCAAATTTCACCGTGCATAACGCTGAGTGTTATAAGAATTACACAGTTTACACAGGATCCGAAGGAGTTTTATAATTTTGTTAACACTAAGCGTAAGCAGGTATTCTCCCCCCCCCCTAATTTCGTTTAAAAATGTATCTGCGACTACTGATAAGGGTATTGCCGATCTATTCGCAACTTTCTTTCAAACAACGTACTCATTTCCTACAATTATGGATCAGCCTTATTCATACAACATTCAATCAGCCAATCTTATTTTCAGACCAAGTTTTTTTGAAAGCACTGTGTTATCGGTTCTTCTGAGGGTGAAACCAGTCTATTTGCCAGGTCCTGATGGTGTTCCTGGCTGTGTACTGAAAAACTGCGCTAAGTCATTGTGCAGACGTCTTCTAAAACTTTTCTCCTTGTCTCTGGAAACTTCGATTTTTCCCCGAATGTGGAAGGAATCCTTCATAATTCCCCTAAACAAAAAAGGAAAAAAATCGGATGCTACAAACTATAGAGGAATCTCTAAATTGTAAGCAATTCCAAAGCCTTTTGAAAAATTGGTAACCCCATATCTTTAACATCTCTGCAGTTCAATTATTTCTCCATGCCAGCATGGTTTCATAAAGCGTCGCTCCACCACCACAAACCTCTTGGAGCTGACTTCCTTTATTATAGATGGCTTCCGTAAAGGCCTTCAAACAGATGTCATCAGTACGGACTTTAGTAAAGCATTTGACTTTATCAACCACTCACTCCTTTTGAGTAAACTTAGTATCCTAGGATTTCCCTCAGACCTTCTCACGTGGATTTCTAGCTACTTAGCTGGTAGAACCCAACGTGTTCTTTTTAAGGTTGTACACTCTCGTCTTGTTAGTGCTACATTGGGAGTCCCCCAAGGAAGCTATCTTGGGCCACTACTTTTCACTTTCTTTATTAACGACCTTTTCCCTGCTATAACGAACCCTCTGGTTCTTATGTATGCAGACGACGTTAAGCTTTGTCTTCAATACAAATCCCCTTCTGCCCAATATAAACTTCACTCGGATTTGGACAATTTTCAAAAGTTGTGTTCCACCAATCTCTTAAAACTTAATGGGTCATAATTTAAATGTAATGTTTTCATCGTTCGTGCCCTAACCAAGCGACATACTTTCTCTATGGGATTTCCTTAGATAGATTAACCCAGGTTAACGATCTTGGTGTCCTATTAGATGCTAAACTTTAATTTTCCGACCATATTTGTACGATGGTTAAAAATCCAAGGGCGTGCTTGGCTTCATTAAAAGATGGTCTAAGGAATTCAATGACCCTTATATTACTAAAACATTATACGTATCTTTAATACGTCCAATTCTGGAGTTCTAGTCATGCGTCTGGAGCCCTCAGTACGGGGTCATAAAGATTGCATTAAATCCGTTCAAAAGAATTTCTTGATGTTTGCTGATGATGTCAACTGGGATACAAATCTTCACCTTCCATCTTATTCTAACAGACTCCTTCTAATTAATTTACCTTCCCTAACCAATCGTAGAAAGATGCTGGGGGTAGTTTTCCTTTATAACCTTATTAATGGTAACATAGACAGCCAGCATCCACTAAGACGACTAACATTTAACTTTCCAAATAGACGTACTAGAAATTTTAGTCCCCTATTCCTAAGTTGTTGTAGAAATACATATGCCCAGCATGAGCCTTTCAGGGTTTTATGTTCTGACTACAATGACTTATACTCTATTACTTCACTCTGCACGTCCATTTCTATCAAATTCTCAATTCTCACCTACCTTTCAGAGCAACAAACGAACTCTACTTTTTCCTCGTAATCTTTTCTAAACTTTATTCTCTCGGGTCTATGCCCGCGATCCTAGACGTACGATAAAAGGCAGCGCCCCTCGGTCGGTTTGGCGGGAGGTGGGCGTTATGCAGTGGGAGCCGCGCGAAAAAATAAAAAGTATTTAAAAGGGATCGGTCTAATGACTAGATAATAAATAATGACTGATACTTTGAAGGCACATATAAACGCACGCGTAAAGTGACACCACCATGCAAGTGAAAGGGTTCCAAAACACTTAGGCCGCCAGCGCACCATACCATCGCATTGAAGTGGCTGGGGCATATATATATAAATAGTTGATAATAACTCTTGGTCATACATAAGAACAAAATTGTAAATTTTTTTTATGTTTATTCAGATGTGAAATAGTATAGTAAATAAAACAGTTTCTAAACGGATCTTATTGTAGTAAGACTTTTTTTAAAATATTATTTGAGCTTTTACAATCGTTGGGCTGTTTAAGCATTACACCATTATATAGTGACTGTTCTTAATCACGTGGCCACATTAACACTTGGCTATTACATGGCGACTGTGACATGGGTAAAAAGCGCGGTGGCGAGAAAAAGAAAATAAAACCGAGAGTAGCACACCTAAGATGGTTACTATATACTCGAACGTCACCACCTGCATGGTCGACGTTTCAGAAGTTACAATTAGAGCTCGACTTTTTCGGGATCATTTATCAAAAGCGCAAAGTAAAACCCAGTGTTCAACTCACTTAGAAATAAGATCGTTACATTATATAGAGAATAATAAAATCATTCCACCAACCAGAGCCATTACACCAAGATACAAGAAGCAATGTCCACCGGATTGCGAGGGACCATGGAGTCTTTGGTGCTATGGTGAATACACGTGCAAGAGTTGCACCTCACAACAGGCCTGTGCATCATCCAGCACCGGCACCGCCTAGCGGTTCAAGCTGGCCCAAGGAAACGACAGTGCCACCCAAAGGGCACGGATGCCGGCAGCACAACCCAAGGTTCATCAGTAACAAAAAAAAAAAACAAAAATGCACGAAATTAATAAACAAAATTAATTATTAAGAAAACCTTGTAACATTGAGCGGGATCACTTCTGCCCGATGAGCAGTATAGCTTGTAAAGCTATGCGAAAACTATAGGTAGAAAAACCAAGTGTATGAAAATGTCAATTTTGGAAAAAAAATAAATAAGTAAAATAAAAAAGACACAGATAGTCTCAAAATAAAAATAAAAAAAAAAAAATAGTTTTTACATACTTTCCCTAATATGGGCTTAAGACAGTAACAGTATAAGTATAAAATAAGTAAAGCTAATAAACTAAGACAGTAGATACCAACACAGTCGAATCATCATTGAGAAAGGGATCAGTTTGATTTTATTTTCATTAAATATTTTCCGACAAAAAAAGAAAAAAATAAGTTTTTGGCAAAATAATCAAATTATATTTCATCGAGGAATTTAAAAAAAAAGAGGTGCTTCAAGAGAAGTATGGTCGATTCGAATCCGAGATGTCGGAAGTCGTTTTAGGTGCTGAAAGCTTCCAAGAAGTACCACGTACAGGACGCTCCTTTCAGAGCATGCCCCCGCCTAGCACAACTGGCAGGGAGCTTCTTATGGTTAGCAGCCCAAGCCAATTAAAAATTCTTAACCAGATAACATTTGGAAATAGTCGCCTATTGCCGCAAATTGAAAAAAATAGTAATACGCTCACATTCCAGCCGGCTTCAGTCTTTTGGCAAAAAGTTCCTTCCAAGAAGAGAAGCCTACCAACCTCACCGAAAAGTTAAAAAAAAAGAGCGCATGTAATCGAACATAATCGTAACCATCTCGCTTTAAATAGATTTGCTGCTCTTGCAGACCATGATGACTGTCAAGAAGGCGAAAATAGCATGGACATTCTCCAGGTCGAAACCGTTGCAGAGGAAGAATCTCGACAAGCTCAAACTCCAGTGACAAAGAAGTCACCAAAACCTAGTCAAATAAGAGTACTTGCTGTCAGCGACGTACCTGCCATGGAAAGGCTTCTCAACTCTGAATCATACGAACTCAAGATTGCGCGTAATGGCAACTTGCGCATATACCCCCGTGACTCTGATGCCCACAGAGCTATCACTAAAAAGCTATCATCAGTAAATCTCCAATACACTCACTTCTGCCTCCCGGAAGACAGAGCCTACAGGGTTGTGGTGTGCAACTAGGCTGCTTCTACCCCAGTCGATCGTGCGGCAGGGCCTATCGTATGCAGATGCGACTAGAACTGGACAACAGAGCACACGACCTGACGGAAATTACTCCCAACAGCGAAATGCTTTCTCAAACGCAAGGTTCCAGACTTTTCCGAATGCTGCGTTTGCTCCTGCAACAAACGCAGGTGAACCTCAACATCCTAGCCAAACGGTAATTGATGGCTCCCTCGCACAAGTAATCATCTCAATGCAGCAGACCATTGCTGGTCTTCAAAAAACATCGCTGAGCTATTTGAGGAGATCAAAGAACTCAGAGGTTCTAAGTCGTTGAAGCAGCGCAATTAATGACTTGCGAACTGCGCCTCGGAGCCTGGAACGCTCGTAGCATTATCCCCAATGCTAATGAGCTTAAGGTGTTTCTCAGCAAGCACGAAATCGATGTTATGCTTATTTCAGAGACACTCCTACACGTCGGATCCTACCTCAATATGATAGGTTACAGCTGCTATCGAGCAGATCACCCAGGAGGTCGCCCCAGAGGAGGAGCTTGTATCCTAATCAGGCAGGGATTAGTGCACTATCACCTGCATTCGATCACAACGAATCACCTACAAATGGCGACGGTAAAAATTTCCACTAATTTGGGCGAAATTACGGTGTCAGCTGTGTACCTTCCTCCAGGCTTGCCTTGGAATTCCTCTGAGTTTGATAATCTCCTTGGTGAACATGGTCAAAAGTTTATCATTGGAGGTCATTTTAACGCTAAGCATCGCCTCGGGTAGTATAAGAGCGAATGCTCGAGGCTCAGCACTTCACGATGTTATTTCCGGCAGCTCAACTCAAGTTCTGGCTACAGGCAGACCCACTCACTACCCGTATAACACGAGGAATGTACCTTCATGTATCGACTTCTTCTTGTACAAAGGTATAGCTAACAGTCTACTATCAGTACGCGAAGAGCATGACCTATCTTCTGATCACTTGCCGCTGATCGCTTCACTAACAACGTCACCTCATAGTACCGCCCCTATTAGGATGCTGGTTCCACCTGGTGCGAATATAAGGCTGTTTCAGTACGAACTTAACAATGCCTTTAACCTCAATACAGAGAGAGATAAATACGGCAGATGATATCGAGAAAGCGGTTGAAACTTTTATGAAGAAGATCAAAGATGCAGCTCAATTTGCAGCTCCTGGCGGCGCAGTTCACCTACGCAACGTGCGTAGCAACATCGCTCTCTCTCCGGAAGCAGTAGGACTCTTAACTCTCAAGAAACGTCTCCGGCGTGAGTTCATCAGGACCAATGATCCAATAATTGACAGACTGTACCGAAGGATATCAAATCGGTTGAAAAAAGTACTAGCCATACTGAAAAGAGAAGCAACTGACGCGTTCCTGGGGAAAGTTACTGCCGATGAAAACTCAAAATTCGCGCTGTGGAAGCTCACGAAGAGATTCAAGAGACAAGTTGCTCCAAAGTTTCCAGTTCGTAACCTAGATGGCACTTGGGCAAAATCACCTCAGGACAGAGCTGAAGCGTTTGCCAGAAACCTGGAGGAAAGATTCCAGCCGTTCGAGGCAGCATCGCCAAGACGAGTACAACTGGTTGCTGAATTCCTAAAAGCCCCATTGCAGATGGCTCTTCTTGTAAAGCCTATTAAACTCACGGATTTGGAAGATGATATAAAATCCCTTTGTAAAAACAAGGCTCCTGGTGCGGATCACATCGACAACCGCTCCATTAAGCTGACGCCCCACACAGCTTTGTTATTCCTTGTACTAATTTTCAACTCTGCTCTTCGATTGGGACACTTCCCAAGCGCCTGGAAGAAGGCGAATATCATTATGCTCCATAAAAGTGGGAAGCCAGCAGAGGAATTAGACTCCTATCGCCCAATAAGCCTGCTTCCAGCATTTGGCAAATTACTTGAGAGTGTTCTGGAGCTTCTGCTCTCTTCGAGGTTCTTTATTTTGAGTTTGGAGCAGCGAAGGTGCCGCTTCCAAGGTTCACTTATCTCTGGTTTTACATTATTTCTTAAGATCTAATTAAGCCTCGGTCTTATCGCTGCGCTGCCCACAGTTGCTAGGCAGCGAGTAACTGTTATGTATATTCTACATTATGCTTCTATATTATATTCTATTGTTCTGGAGCTTCTGCTCTCTTTATTTTAATGATCAGAGTGTGCTGAAATTGGGTTCAGCTAACCCGCACATACATTGCTTATATCTATGTATTCTTACTTATATTTAAACATATACATATGTATGCAGAAGGCATTGACCACTTGAGCTGCAAAGTGCATGCTCAGCATTCCCACGCTCCGCGATCGGCTTATGTATAAGCGTTAGATCGTATTACTAGGGCACTGGAGTGCTTACGTAGTTTTTGGTGGTCTTTTTGTATATTTGTATATTTATATTTATTATGACAAAGTGTCACAATGTATTGACGCTAAGTTATACCCAATCATTTATTGTATTGTTAGGGTAGATTAGTCCAATATGCTACACCTCCCTTTTTAAAGAAATGACGTAATATATGTAGTCATTTAGTTCTCAATATTAATATTGTGTTTAGAAAGGAAAAAAATTTTTTGATATTGATTTTTCTTATTAATTATTAGCAATGTTTTGTCTCAAAGCATTTTTGTATAATGACAGAATAGTACCAAGAATTTATGTTGAATTACGATATTTTTGGATTTATGTTTAACTTTCTTAGAAGGAAAAATAATTAAAATTTTTTTTTTGTGTTTTTTTTTTTTTTTTTGTTTTTTTGTTTTGAGGTTGATCAGACTTTTTCTTAAGTGAAATAAAACGTTTCATTGATTATATATTTTTAGTCTATCCTTATGTACTTTTTGCTTCTTTTGTTTTGTATCTCTAATTACTATGTTATCTTACATTGTTTTTATACTCGGTACCCATGTCCGAAATGAACGTCTTCATTGGACCGTACTTTAGTATAAAATTTTCGAATATAGCTTTTGCGACAATATTTGCGCTCTTATTCGCAACAGGTATGGTTACTAGATACTTCGTCAAATCACATATTAGTGTGATGATGTATTCGTTGCCATATTCTGATTTCGGTAGTGGACCAACTGTGTCCACTATCATTATATCAAAAGCATTTGTTGGTGTTTCTGTGTGAGTCATTGGGGTCTTTGTATGTGTCGTTGTTTTTGACATTTGGCATTTATGACATCTACGTATGTACTCTTTTATATGACAAGTCATATTTTTCCAATAATAGTGTCTTTTTATTTTCGCTAGCGTTCTTGTAATGCCTGTATGACCTCCTTGAATTGGATCGTCATGATATGTAGACAGTATCGATTGTATCTCTTTTTCAGTTTTTATAATGGTCACCGGCTGGAGTAGCGCGACTCTTAATGATTTCAATTTTATATTGCCCATATTTTTGAAATTATCTATTGAAATGGTTTCAAAGATTTTTTCACTCGGTGCCAATTTGAGTTGGCTGATTTTTAGTATACCGGCTTGCATTTCAAGCCTTTGGAAGAACTGACCTAAATCAAAAATTCCATTGGTATATAAATCGTCAACATCAATTCTTGCAATAACTTTATTTCCTCGTTTTAGTAAACAAATAGATTCAGTTATTCGCAAGGTCACTACTTTTCGTACTTCATCATTTGTTATGACTTCGTGTACGTTGGGCTTAGATACATTTTGGATACTTTGCCTAGGCAATAGTTCCTTATTTGTTACTGTACAGTTTTCTTGTCTACTTTGTTGCCTGGTAGTGACTTTCAGGACTTTATGTTGCATGTCTTTGAGTTTCTTTATATTTATACGTGAGAGTGCGTCTGCTATAAAATTATCTTTCCCCCTTAGGTATTCTACTGTGAAGTCGTATTCTTCAAGCTCTAGCCGCATGCGAGTTAATTTAGAACTGGGATTAGTCATAGAAAATAGGTACGTTAATGGTCTGTGGTCCGTTTTAATGGTGAAATGTTTGCCATAAATGTATGGTCTAAAATGGGTAATTGCCCAATGAATTGCCGCTAGTTCTTGTTCCGTTGTACTCTTATTGCTTTCTTCTTTTGAACGTGAAATGAAGGTGATGCATAAGCTATTGGGAGCTGAATCCCGTCACGGTTCTGAGTTAGAACCGCTCCGCAAGCTTGTTTACTAGCATCCGTTATAATGCAAAATTCTTTGCGAAAATCAGGATATTGTAATAGTGTGGGGTGCATAAGATTTTCTTTAAGGTATTCGAATGCGTTCTGGCATTCGCTTGACCATTCAAAAGGGACATTCTTTTTACATAATCTAGTTATGTGCCGTGAATAGTCGGCGAAGTTCCTTATAAATCGACGATAAAAGTTGCAGAATGCAACAAATCGTCTCGCACTGTCCGCATCATGAGGGACAGGATAATTTTTGATGACGTCATATTTCTTGTCATCTGGCAATACTCCTTTGTCTGTGCATTTGTGACCTAGGAATGTCACTTCGTGCATGAAAAATGAACATTTTTCTGGATGCAACTTTAGGTTATATTTCCTACATACATTAAAAACGTCAGTTAAGTTTTTAATCATGTGTTTTTCGAAACATCCTATCACCATTAAGTCATCCATGTAAAGGAATGCCTGAGAGGGTTCTAATCCCGAGAATGATATAGTCATCATCCTCTGAAATGAATTTGGTGCTATTTTAAGACCAAATGGTAATCGCGTGAAGCGATATGAGCCATTGCTCGTTGAAAAGGATGTTATATTCCTAGAGTTTTCCTCAAGTTCTATTTGGTGGAAACCTAACATCAAGTCAAGGCATGAAAAGTATTTAGCTCGACCTAGTTGATCTAAAATGTCATCAATTCTAGGGAGTGGAAATTTGTCAGAAAGAAGTTTTTTGTTTATTTGACGATAGTCAATTACTAATCGCAATTTTTTCTCTTGTGAATTTGGTAATGATTTTTTTGGAACTAGCAAGAGTGGGCTGTTATATTCAGATACAGACGGTTCGACGATTTTGTCGCTTATTAATTTCCCTACTTGTTTTTGAATTTCCTCAATATGGCTATGCGGGCTTCTATAGTTTTTTATATAAATGGGTTCATCATCTTTAAGTCTTAATGTTTGTTTATAAAAATTATTTGTTGATATTGGTTCGGTTTCCAGTCCGAACACATCACTATACTGTGTGCATAATTCTGTTAATTGATTTTTAAATTGGTCTGGAAAATTTTTCTTTAGTTTTGAAAGTATTTGTTCGCTTCTATTTCCAGTGTCGGTATTATGAATGTCATAATCTTTTAGATTTTCATATTGTATTTTATTTACTTTGACCACTTGGTCGAAATTAGTTGTATTTAGAAGTCGAACGTATACATGTTTGGATGCTGCTATTGTATTTGCAACATAAATCCCACTGTGTATTTCTTGATTAGGAACAAATATGAAATCATTTACAACATTAATGTCTATTTTCCGAATAACTTGTGATCTGGCTGGCAGAAGAACTGTATTGTTGCCAGCGCTATATGTTATCGGAACATATATTGGATAATTTAAATTTTGGGGTCTAATTATAAACCAGTCTTCACTTGGTTTGAAATCTAGTTGACAATTGAATTTCTTTATAAAATCAATGCCTATTATTCCATCACATGGTATTGCAAAATTTGGGTTTACCAAATGAAATTCATGTGGAATAATATATTTTGTTGATTGGAGTTCTATTAAGGTTGTTCCTTGAGACTTTATCACACCTCGGCCTATGCCTTCGATGTTTATTATTTTTTCATTTTGAATTATGAAGTTATCAGAATTTACTTTCAAAAGTGAGATATCTGCACCAGTATCTATGAGAAATGTTAGTTTATTTTCAGTTGAATGATTATAGAAGGTTACGAATATATTAAGACTATAATTGATGGAATGAACTTTTACATTTATTGATTGTTTCTTAAAGGGTTCTGTTAGTTTTCCGAAGTATTTTGCGCGATTCTCACACTGCTATTATTATTATTACCATGGTTATAGTTTCCGCGGCCTCTCCCTTGGTTTTGGCCTCGTCTACCTTCACGGTTATTATAGTTATTATTATTGTTGTTATTGCTGCCTCGGTTGTAATTGTTGTGGTAGTTACTTCTTCCACGATTATAACCCCGGGCGCCTCTATTATAATTATTTGCACCTCGTCGATAATAGAGTACAGTGTTACTTTGACCTGTTATCTCTGTGCAACTGTTTAAAAATTTGGAGATGGCATCATTCATGTTTGTGAATGTGCCTGCTTGCATGATAAGTTTTACCTTATCAATGGAGCAATTCTGTGTCATTGCTTTTACAGCTGTTGTAGTGCTGTATTTATTTGCTAAGGATTGGCTGAGACCTTCACTGATATAGGCACCTTCAAGGGCCTTTGTCAGTTTCTCCACCTCTTGGGTGTATTGGTTAGCCGTTTTATTTCTCTGTTGTAGATTCAGAAGCTTGGCAGATATCACTTCTACCGATTCTCCTTTTACTGCACTTGACAGTTGGGTAATGATTGCAGCAATCGTCTGCTCATTACTTAAAAGGTTTCTTACATGGCCTTTAAGTTTAGTTTTTATTAGGCTTCTTGCTGTCGTTTCATGTGTGCTCTTTAAGCTATCTAGTAGACCTAGAGCATCCAAAAAACTTTGTAGATTTTCTGGTTTACCATCAAACTCTGGTATCAGAGATGTGGCTAGCCTGATAAATTCTATCAACGTCTGTGCCATTTCAGAAATTGTTATTGGTTCAGATTTAAATTTAATTCGGTCACTTCCTTCTAGCGTTTCAATGTCACTATCGGACTCAGCGTCGCTTGATTGAACAGATTTGTCTAGTTCTTTGAACTGGTCTGTGTTGAATTCAACCAATTGACTTAGACTTTCTGGTACATCTATCAGAATATGCCTTCTTTTTCTGATGTTATTTAATCTTGTGTTTAGGGATTTTATAACCCTTAAACATTTGTTATTATGCCCAGATGTGAGCCTATTTGCATATTTATTTACTAATGTAACTATATGATTATATTCACCTACTAATATCTCTATATGATTTTTTAAAGTTTCGGATTTTATTACTGCGTCTCTATTGATACATTTATAGGACTTATCGAACCTGAAACGAAATTCATCTATTCGTATATCGCTATTTCGCTCCATTCCATTCTTGTCGTAAAAAAAAATTTTTTATTAAGCTTTCTTCTAATCCATATTATTTTTTTTTTTTTTTTAATCTGGTCTAAACGATTTGCCCTATTTATATAACGTCTTTTGATGATCTTGTTATGCTTAACATAAATTGTAAGCTGAAATTGTAGAAGTAGTACTATTGTAATGATCAACAATAAGATCCACAACGCATTTATATCGTCTGTGTGATCTATAATATTTACGTTATTAACTACGTTGGCAGTATTGTCCTTTGCCTCACTAGAATCGCTAAACCATCCCATTTTTTTTTTGTTTATTTTCAATGGAACGTTTTTTTTTTGAAGGAGAAGAAAAAAATGAGATTTTCTATTTATGAGTTTTTTCTCATTATTATGATATTAATTTATTCTTCTAGAAAATCAAAAATAAAAAAATGTTTACGTTTAATGAAGATAAGAATTGTTATATTCTGTCATTAAAAAAAAAATTTTTGCATCTGAATATATATATACTCAGTAGCGGAGACGTGGAAATATTAGTTGTTAATAAATGTGGTTGGCTCACATATTTGTTTACAAAAAAAAAAAATTGTCCAACCGCATTGTTAGTAAAAAGCCTAACAGATATTAGTGTTTTTCAAGCAGCGGTTTCCCGCATCGGCTTGGGTTTAGAAATTAAAATTAAGGCAAATTGGGGCATTGGCATTTATTTATGCAGCCCGTTTGCGTTGTTTCGCACCTTGCGAAATCCTGCTTTCGATGTCCTCAAGACGCTCTTTGTAGCGTTGTCGGGATGCCTCGTCTCTGGCCAACTGGGTCATTTCCTTAACCAGTCGGCGTTGTCTAAGTAGCTTCACCCTTTTTCCGGAGCGTTTGTGCTTCTTTGGTTCCTTCTTTTCCTGCCTTGCCCGGTACTCAGCTATTGTGAGTGGGCGTGGTCCATCTGCAGGATTTTGCTGCAGAGCTTCTTCCAACGTTGGCAAGTCCCTTTGTGTCGTGGGCTGTGCGTTTGAGAATTGTGGCTCTTCCGCCATCAATTATTATGTTTTTAGTTAATAATAATAACTTCTTGTAGTATAGAATTCTTCCTGCTACGGAATTATCAATCCGTGTGGCGCAGTTGACATTCGTGACAGCCGCATTGATGGCGTCCCAATCTCAGAGCTTGTCCTTGGGTTAAAGATGCCGTCCAAGGGATGTCCCTAGAACATGCCGTCCTAGTAGTGTCCTGTCACGGTCGCCATGTTCTGGAGCTTCTGCTCTCTTCGAGGTTCTTTATTTTGAGTTGGGAGCAGCGAAGGTGCCGCTTCCAAGGTTCACTTATCTCTGGTTTTACATTATTTCTTGAGATCTAATTAAGCCTCGGTCTTATCGCTGCGCTGCCCACAGTTGCTAGGCAGCGAGTAACTGTTATGTATACTCTACATTATGCTTCTATATTATATTCTATTGTTCTGGAGCTTCTGCTCTCTTTATTTTAATGATCAGAGTGTGCTGAAATTGGGTTCAGCTAACCCGCACATACATTGCTTATATCTATGTATTCTTACTTATATTTAAACATATACATATGTATGCAGAAGGCATTGACCACTTGAGCTGCAAAGTGCATGCTCAGCATTCCCACGCTCCGCGATCGGCTTATGTATAAGCGTTAGATCGTATTACTGGGGCGCTGGAGTGCTTACGTAGTTTTTGGTGGTCTTTTTGTATATTTGTATATTTATATTTATTATGACAAAGTGTCACAATGTATTGACGCTAAGTTATACCCAATCATTTATTGTATTGTTAGGGTAGATTAGTCCAATATGCTACAAGAGGTGCATCCTGAGAAGATTGCTCGAGTCCCGAAAGGTCCAGAAAGCTATTCCGAAGTTTCAGTTTGGCTTTAGACTCAGGCATGGCACACCTGAACAGTTACACCGCGTAGTAAACTTTGTATTGGAAGGTTTCCATGGAAAGGAGTACGTCGTTGGAGCTTTTCTGGACATCCAGCAGGCTTTCGACAGAGTGTGGCATGAAGGACCTCTGCACAAGCCTTAAAGGCTACTAAATCCTCAGCTCTTTTTAATAATAAAAAGCTTCCTCCACGAGCGATCCTTTCAAGTAGTACAGGACGGACTGTCCTCCCAAACAAAAAGAGTCAGAGCAGGTGTACCCCAGGGAAGTGTGTTAGGTCCAACACTATATAGCCTGTATACGCACTATATGCCCTCAGCTGACAACATGTCGCTTACAGATCCCAATGACCTGCTAGTTGCCACTTTTGCTGATGACACTGCAGTCCTGGCCAGAGATACTTGCGTCTATACAGCCACTGATACGCTTCAGCTGTATCTAAAAAAAATTGAGAACTGGGCCCTACGCTGGAACATTGCATTCAATCCGGAAAAGTGTGTTTCCGTGACGTACACCCTGAGAAAAGACACATCACCTGGTGTGTTTCTGCATGGAGAGCTCCTCACACAATCGAACGCCCACAATTATCTAGGTGTCACTCTGGATAAGCGACTTACAACGCCATGTAACGGATGTAACTCGACGGCTCTAAACAAAGGCGAACAGCATGGCTTGGCTCCTTAGGCCTGGAAATAAACTTTCAGTTTCCAAATTTTATAAGGTTGTCTTGGCTCCTATTTAGAAATATGGCATCCAAGTGTATGGCATCGCCGCAAAGTCGCACCTCAACAAAATTCGTGTGGCTCAGTCGCAAATCTTGCGTAAACTATCTGGAGCGGCTTGGTACATCCGCAACAAAGACATTCAAAAAGAGCTGAAGGTACCAAGGATTGGCGATGTCATAAACGCACATGCAACCGCGTACGTTAACAAATTGGGAATCCACCCAAACCAGTTGGCTCGAAACTCTCGATGAGGAGACGTGTCTTGGGACTGAGGGAAAAATTTTGAAATATGTACATTAAAAATGTTTTTAATTAAATATGGATTGGCAAAATGTAGAAGCCACCATAAATGAAATCAAAAAGAAAAATTTAACAAATCATGCAAATGTTTGTCTCAGAATAGGCCAATTCAGAAAGCAACTGCAAATAAACATACAGCAGCTTCAGTAGATTGCTTTATTCAAGTAAGAACTATTATACATAGCCAGAAAGGAAAGTTAGATAAAGAGCAGTGGACATAAGTGTCCTAATTTTTGATAAAACTTAGGAAAAACCGTATAAATATAAAGGTAAAGTACAAGTTGGATACATCAATAGCAACAACTTTAAATTCCCCCTTGACACTAAGAGTTAGTCAAGAAACAGCAGAATCATTAAGTGATTAAGAAACAGAAATTAAAGAGGATCTTAACGATCTAACTATCTCGGCGGTATTGAAATTACCGGAATTAGAATTTTCGGAAGACCAAGAAACAGCCACAGTGACAGACAATTCAGCCGCCATAAGGGCGTGTATAAGGGAAGTGTATAGTTCAGTACCAGATTTCGATGGTTCCATCGAAAAAATCCATCTTCTAAGGTTCATATTCGCAATCAAATTAGTGGACCTTGCAAAAGGTACATATAAGGACATTGCAGTCCAAGTAATAAAAACAAAATTGATTGGCACAAACAACAATTCTAGCAATTGTAACGAGCAGGTTCTTGTCAAGGAAGAACAGCGATAGTTACTCGGTATTCTATCGATACCGATTTAGATATAAGAAGAAAAGAAGAGAAAAAAGGGCACGAGCGAACGGGGAGCACGCCAAGTTTTTGTAGAACGATAATTAAAATTAGTTTCTTAATGTCATATTCATATTCATTCCAATAAAAGATTACTCCACCACTCGAAAAAGCCATCCCGTTACAGTTCAGAAGTGGGAAATTTCGAGTTGGCAATGTTTATGAGGCAGTAACAGAGATACACGAAAAAGCAGAAGCGGCAGGGGAATCGTCGGCGTGGGAAGTTTGTAATGGGATAGGTGTTCCCAAAGGTCTAGGTGACAGAAATTACAAATTACGGATAAGGCATCCTTTTTTACGTGGCTGATGGATTCAAAGCGGACTACTTAGGAATCTGGAGGTGTACATGCAAAAAGCTTGTGTGTATGTGTAGCGGCGTTGTGAAATTCACGAGAATTGTGGTTAAATAGCGATCTCGCTTGCAGACGGGCATACAGAGGTGCTCGTGGGTGCAAACGATTGTGGTTGTGCGTACATAGGAAACCAGGCAAGGTTTTCGAAGAGTGGCGATCATTTTTGGAGAAGATGGTCAAGATATCGGAGCTAAAGGCAGACCAGTTGCGGTATCTGCTGAGAGAGAGGAACTTGGGAGTTGCAGGCCCCAGAGCGGAACTAGTTCAGAGACTAGTGGAACCCGAAAATTCAGAAGACGTGGATTTGCCACAAGCAGCTGGAATTATGAGCCAAAATGAGGAATCATTCGCAGCACAGGCGGCTACGATTGCACAGCTACAAGAACAGATGACGACACTGACAAGCCTGATGGCCCAGTTTGTCAACAATATGCCAGCAGCTAATCAACAACAGCAGCAGCGCCAACGTGAAGATCAGATTGATATAGATGAGTTTATTTACCGTAACCCTGGAGATCAAGCGGCGATCAGCCATGGTAGACAAGCGTCAGTTAAGGAAATTGCGGATACCTTACCAGACTATGACCCCAGAGATGAGAATTCGATCTCAGTGAACCAGTTCATCGATCGTGTCAACAAAGTGGTAGATGCGTATCAATGGGACGAAAAATTTGTACTTCTTACCATATACACAAAGCTGAAGGGTCCCGCCAAAATGCGGCTTGATTCTTCGCAAGTTTTACACACAACATGGAACAGTTTTGCAGCAGCAATCCGAAAAGAATTGGGATCAGAGCCGGACGAGGCAGAAATTCATTTCAACATGGCGAATGCAACCAGACGATCGAAGGAAACCGTAAAGGAGTATTGTTTCCGTATGTCAGCACAAGCTTAGTGAAGCAGCAGTCATCCGATATGTTCGAGTGGGCCTACAGCACAAAGAGTTGCAAAACAGTATTGCAGCCATTCATTTTTCGACTATGAAGGAAATTCGCGACGCTGCCGAGTCATATTTTATAAATAGAGGCAGGCCAACAAGAAAGAGTTCGTACCCAAATCCATTAGTTTTGAGGTAAAGCTGGAAAATGAGATGAAGCAACCAAAGCCGAGAGAACCTAAAGCATGCTTTAACTGCGGAGATGTCGGGCATTTTGAAAATTCATGCCCAAAGGAAACGAAGAAGACGCGTTGCTCCAAATGCAATAAGTTTCATATCACAGATGAGATTTGCCAAGCCGCACAGGTGATGCGTTTGGGCGCATCCAATTAGGACAAGCTGTTTACAAGAAAAATCTACATCAACACGAAAAATTATACCGCTTTCATTGACACTGGAAGCCAAGCCAGTCTAATTCGCCTATCAATTGCGGACGAGATCGACGCAGATCGGCAGGAGTGCTACTTGACAATCGTGGGCATATGTGGAGGCTCACGTATCCTTACCAAAGCTATGGTTGTGGACATCTAAATCGCTGGAAAAATGGTTACAGCCAAAGTTTACATCGCAGACGACAATCTGTTGCATTTTTTGTTGTTGGGACAAGATGTCATTACATGCGCCGAGTTATTATTGAAATGCGAACCAAGCGAGACAGAAGTCAAGAGAGCAGTTCATCAGCCGGTAACAATTTCAACCGAGAGTATTTTTAAAAACCTTCTTGTTAATTTTCAGAACACTGAAGAAAGGAGCAAAGTATCCAGTCTGCTCGAGAAGTTTGCCGACGTTTTCTCCACAGGATTGGAAGGCCTAGGCAAGACAAACGTCGTCCAGGCACAAATTGTTGTTGAAAGTGGCCAAGTAGTCTCTCAAGCGCCATATCGAGTTTCCGAGCCAAAGAAGGATGTTGTCGCCAAGATGGTCGACGAACTATTGGAACGAGACATTATTACTCCGTCCACGTCAGAGTACGCCAGCCCAGTGGTGCTCATCAAGAAACCGAACGGTAGTGATCGACTTTGCATCGATTACCGCCGCCTGAACAAGCTCATCAGAAAGGAAAACTTCCCAGTACCGAATATTGAGGAAAGGCTGCAGGAAGCGAAGCGCTTCGCATATTTGTCATCCCTTGACATGAATAGCGGCTATTATCAGATCAAAATGGATCCAGGAAGCAAAAAGTTCACTGCATTTATCACCACGGATGGATTGTTTGAGTTTAAACGTCTTCCGTTTGGGCTGAAGAATGCACCTGCTGCATTCAATCGACTCATGGCAGAGTTGCAAAAGCATGTGAAGAAAGGCGACATGATGCATTACATGGACGATATCCTCATTGGCAGCCAAACGTTTAATGAAATGTATGAAAAACTTGAGAGAATTTTACAAGTGTTACGAGACTGCGGATTAACTTTGAATCGAGATAAGTGTGAGTTGTACAAACAGTCAATCACATTTCTAGGTCACCTAATACACACAGATGAAATCAGCCCCGGAGAAGTCAAAACTAAAGCCATTGCTGAATTTGTAAAGCCAAAGAATATCACCGAAGTTCGACAGTTTTTGGGTCTCACGGGATATTTTCCGAAAATTCGTACCCGGATATGCAATAATATCAGAGCCATTGCGAATTCTTTTGCGCAAGGACCAAAACTTTAAATGGGAACAGCCACAAGAAGATGCTTTTGAAAAGTTAAAGTTATGCCTTACGTCAAAGCCTGTTGTGACTAGCTATCGCCTAGATGCCGAACATGAAGTACATACGGATGCAAGTGCCGTTGGGTTAGCGGGAGTTTTGATGCAGAAAGATGAAGATCAACTGAAGCCAATCGCATACTATAGCCGAGCCACTTCCAACCCAGAGAAAAATTACCATAGTTACGAGCTAGAAGCTTTAGCCGTCGTCGAGTCATTAGAACGATTCAAATACTACATTTATGGAAAAATGGTTAAGGTTATCACTGATTGTAACGCTTTGAAAACAGCAATGACAAAACGAGAGCTGATACCACGAATTGCAAGATGGTGGTTACGAATCCAAGAGTTTAACATCGTTTGACATGGAGCTGCGGCCAAGCAGAGATGCCATCCATTCCAAGCCAACTGTCTATAATCCTGGAGACATTGTCTTGGCCGAGAACGAGCAGTTCAGCACGGGCACGTCGCGCAAACTAGAGCCGCGATACAAAGGTCCTTTTATTGTATCCAAAGTGCTGCCCAACGACCGATATTCATTCCAATAAAAGATTACTCCACCACTCGAAAAAGCCATCCCGTTACACAATAATTTATAAATTTTAAAGTGCAATTGTTGGTGAAACATCCCAAAACATCAAGGCAAAATTGTCTACTGTACAACAGAAGAGCAAAAGAGCCACACAGTTTACTACCGAAGTTGAGAATTTACGTGAGCTCCTAGAAGCCTCGTATATCGATGAAGGCTTACCGGCAAATCATGCCACCAGAATAAGTACCAGCGACGCAATTGATGATAAAAAGGGGCCGAACACGAAAGTGTTAAACTCGTGAAGGCTGGAGGCAGGTACATGCACAACTATGGACGCCGCCATAGGTGCGTTTATAAGAACCAGTACAAGAGTTATCGGAAACGTGAGCTCAATATTGTATTCCAATAGAGGTAATTCTAATAGATGTTAGTTATAGAGGTAACGGTCGCGGCAGAGGCAATGGCCGTTAGAATAATAAAAACTATAACAATAATTATAACAATAATGGTTATAACGGCATAAATTATAACCAAAATGATGGTAATATATATAGAGGTCATGGCAAATCAAAGAGAAGCAGCCGAAACAACCAGAATGAAAATAATAATAACAACTATGGAAACGTCAGAGTAGCCCAAAATAATTCGGGAAACTCTCATCAGCCCTCAGATACATGGGAATAGACAAAGCATAGCCCAAATCAATCAATTCAATCAATCTCAGTATAAATATATTCATTTCATTTAATCACGTGGCAACAGGAAAAAGATTAATTTTCTTAGTTGACACAGGTGCAGACATTTCAATTTTAAAAAAAGAAGCCGATTACTTCAATAACATACAAGATGACAATAGAATTAATATCCAAGGCATTAGCCAAGAGATTATTGAATCTAAAGGCTTAACGTCAATTGAGATACAGACAGATAAATATATTATTCCACACAATTTTCTTTTGATTTTTGATTGATTTTTGATTATGAAAAAATTTAATTGCCAACTAGATTTCAAAAAACAGAAGATTGGTTTATTATTAAATCTAATAATTTAAACTCTTCGATTTTTGTTCCCATAACATATAACTCTGTTAATAATAAAATATTATTAAAGATCAATGCAACTTCAATTGAAGATACAAATATATTGATCCCAAATCAAGAAATACAAACAGTCATTTTAAAAACCAATTTAAAATTTAAAATTTAAAAAACAATTAAACAATCTATGTAGTAAATATACAGATATATTTGGTCTGAAAACAAACCCAGTATCGGCAAACATTTTTTATAAACAGAAACTCAGATTGAAAGATGACTAATTCCTTTCAAAGAATGATGACTATTGCATTTTGTGGGCTTGAGCCTACGCAAGCATTCCTCTACATGGATGATCTGGTAGTCATAGGTTGTTCCGAAAAACATATGATTAAGTACTTCAGATGTTTTTGACAATGCAGGAAATACAATCTTAAATTACATCCTCAGAAATAATCATTTTTTATGCGTGAAGTCACCTTTTTTGGACATGCACGGATAAAGGAATATTCCCAGATTACAAGAAGTTTGATGTCATCAAAAATTATTCAGTACCCCATGATGATATTAAAAACTTCTCCGACTATTCACGGCACATAACTGTATTATGTAAAAAGAATGTTCCCTTTGAATGGACAAAGGATTGTCAAAAAGCATTTTTGCATTTAAAAACTAAACTAATAGAACCAACTCTCTTGCATTACCCTGATTTTAGTAAAGAATTTTGTATAACAACAGATGCAAGCAAGATGGCGCAGTTTTATCTCAAGCCCATAATGGCAACCAACTTCCAGTTGCATACGCAACTAGATTGTTTACAAAAGGTGAGAGTAATAAAAGTACAGCCGAGCAGGAGTTGGCAGCAATACATTGAGCAATAACCAACTTTAGACCCTATATTTACGGTGAACATTTTACAGTCAAAACAAATCATAGACCACTCACCTTCTTGTTTTCAATGACTAATTCTGACTCAAAATTAACTCGTTTGAGTGAAAAATAAGTTGCTGATGCGTTATCTAGAATAACCATCAGAAAACTAAAAGAAATTATTGGAAACATAATGAAAGTTACTACAAGATTTCAAATTAGACAAAAATCCTGCGCAGGTGAAACAAATAACCGAATTGCATACGCAATCGATAGAAAAAGCTTCAATGCCCGTCATCAAGAATGGCGTGGTACGTAGTGTAACCACCTTGCAAGTAAAAAATATGATATGTTTCTTTAAACATGGAAAAAAAATTACTGGAAGATATGTTGTTGATGATTTATATACAAATGGAGTTCTTGATTTAGACCAATTTTTTAAAAGGCTTGAAAAGCAGGCCGGAATATACAAAATCAATCAAGTTAAAATGGGACCGTGGGTAAAATATCTTTGAATACATTTCAATTGATAATTTAATAAAAATGGGCAATAAAATATTGAAAAAATTTAAATTAGTAAAAAGGGAAAAGAAGCAATTTTTGTCTACACTACATGATGATCCATTACAAGGAGGACATACAGGCATTTCAAAAACCTTGGCTAACGTCAAAAGACATTAATATTGGAAAGGTATGTCTAAACAAATAACAGACTACATAAAAAAATGTCAAAAATGCCAAAAAGCTAAAGTAACCAAGCATACAAAGACTCCAATGGCTATTACTGATACCCCTGAACATGCTTTCGACAAAGTGATAGTGGATCCTATAGGTTCTCTACCAAAGTCGGATAATGGCAATGAATATGCATCTGTGACCTAACTAAATATTTCGTTGCTATACCTATAACAAAAGCGCAAGTACCATCCCTAAGGCAATTTTCGAATCTTATATACGGGAATGTTGAAATAGGATACATCCAGATGGCGCATCCTATAGATAATCAGCGTTCCCAGGTGCGAGCATAGAACTCTCCCCCTTCCCTTTAGCGCTGAGTAGCAGCGAAATATATATACATAAGCTAAAATAAAAAATATAAAAAAAAGCCGTTCCGCTACTGGCGTCACCGGCAGCGCAGTTCCGCGGTTTTAGGCTAAGCGAACCTCTATAATCAGATATTAAGAACACTCCTGAAATAGACTTCGGAGCGGCACTTTCCCTGCTTCCATATAATTATTTGGCCTTTTTCTGGGTTGGGACTACACCATTACATAGCGACCGTTCTGAATCACGTAGCCACATAAACATGTGGCTATTACATATGTATGTGCTTTGGTGTAGTTAGGAATTTTCCATGCTTGCCAAGGTCATATTAGACCATATTAGAATTAAGAAATGCCTGTAAAGATAATTCGTTTACAGGTAAGCTCTAAGCTTTTTTTGGGCTGATACATTATTATCGGATTAATATCCATAATCGGACAACTGTTGTTTATGATGTGTAATATTTTTTATTAAATATTTATATATTTTATTTTTTTTTGGTTTTTTTTTAGATTTGTGTTAGGCGGAATCGTATCCTTTATACACACTTGGCATTGCTTTAATAAAGTTTTTGTTTCAATTTAGAAAAAAAAATATTTTTTAAAAGTTGTTAATTGTTTTCTTCAGCATTCCCAGCATTAAGTAATCCATGAGACTTATACCATCAATCCTTTTCACTCCGTTTAACTGCAAGGATATCCAAAGTCGAATTCAGCTATACCTCAAAGAAAAGAAACTCTCCGAATGGCCCCTCTTCATGCACAGGTACCAGATTATTAACCCAAATTGCATCATGTTCAAGCCACCAACAAACGTACATAAACGGGAATGCGCGACCTTCATCCGCCTACGTATCGGGCACACCCAATCCACACATCAACACTTACTGAAGAGAACGGCGCGACCAACATGCCAACTATGCGGGGACGAGCTCACCGTTGACCATATTCTCGACGCCTGCAGTTGATTGTACTCAATTAGATCTGAATTATTTGGTACACATAGTCTTTCGAATTGTTTAAATAACCCCTCTTGTGAAAATATCTCAAAAATTAATAAATTTGTCCAAAAAGCTCAGTTTATTATAAAAAGTATTAGCACATAAGCCTCGAGTGGAAGGCCCCGGTATATAGTATTCATTAAATTTATTAGGTTTAGTATTGTATTTAATTTTGTTAAAAAAATAAATCGAAAATCAAAATTACCTATTTTATTTTATATTTTTTACCTATTTTTTACCTATTTGATCTTCAACTAGCTCCGTGTGGAACTACTTCTGCTACTGGAGCTAATAAACATGTCCATTCCGCCGAGCGCCCCGACGAGGCCTAGAGAAAAAAGTGAGTCTTCCTCGAGCAGACTAATTTAACGGTCCATCCCGGTTATAGTCATTAGAAGGTTAAGAAGAGTGAGTCGTTGCTGCCTTTGACCCAAAATAAGCTAATGTTTCGACCCCGTTTGTATTTACTCCAGTCATCACCAGGGCTTCCTCAAGAATGTCCTAAGCCCGATCTGCAAAATTCATTGCGGTCACGGATCACGTCAGCCAGTTCGAAGCACGCTACATCACGTCGAGCGGAAGTGCCGGCGGGGCTGCTTCCTTACGCCAAACATGCATGGACCGATTGCATCAAGTGCGCGAGCTTTGGGAGAAGGTCGAACAACTGTACGAGGCATGTATCTCCATTCTTACAGCTAAAGGTAAAGACGAAACAGTGGCAGTCCAAGTATGACTACTGTTTCTCCGTCTAGGAAGTCTGTGCTGCCCCGCTGAGTGAACAGATTGAGGCCACAACCCTAAGAGCACAGCAGTCAACGCAACTCCTAACATCTAGCGGGTGACGACTGCCTCCGTTCGATACTAAGGTCTTCCGCGGAGGTTATTTACGGTGGCCCACGTTCCGAGACCTTTTTACAGTCATATTAATGTCCAATCCAAGACTGAGTGAGGTTGAAAAACAATTTCACCTTAACTCCAATACAAGTCTACCTGATAAATAGCCAACTAGAGCACTGTTCAGTGCTGTTTGACTGCTCTCAAAATATCCAAAGTTAAAACTGAGATTTGGGAGTGCCTTTTAGTTTTCTTGTAGTCATCCAAGTTTCCAAAACTCACCTTATCTGTTTGGGAACAGTTAATCCAAGACAACACAGATATTGTTCCCTGAACTAAACTAAATTCCTTCCTCCAAAAGAAATATCGCACTCTCGAAACCACAGAAGACATTAAACCTTTTTAGCCTTTAAGTAAAAGAGAGACGACCCTCCTAGTAAAAAAAAATTGTATCCAATTATTCGAAAGTAAGGTTAATGTAAAGCCGAAACCCTGCAAACTATGCTCGAAAGAGAACCATCCTATCTGTAATATGCCAAATTGCTGTAGATGTCCATGCAAGATGGATGCACGTACATCAAACAGTAGAAACTGTGTTTGAATTGTTTCGTACGACAACACCAAGTCTCAAATTAAACGAGCATTTACAATTGCTTCACATGCAGAGGTCGTCACAAAACACTATAACCCCGTGGTGACACTCCACACGCTCCTGAGATTTCTACGTTGATGACATTGTAACTGACGCGCAGACTGTGCGAGACGTCAGTCTGGGAATCAACGAGTTGTGCCAGGGTTTAGAGAATGCGGGTTTTCCGTTGAAAGTATTTCCAAAAGGACCGTGGACTTCTAGGCGGCATTCATATTCCCAGGTGGGTACAATTCTGTCCAAAGGCATCCATCCAGTACCATGAGTTTTGCAACGCAGCCCAAAGCGAATGCGGTGCAGGGGTATACATTCGCGTAGAATGTGTACTTTCACACATCTTCATACGGTGAAGACCAGACTAGCACCTAGCATCAAGACAGTGTCTCTACCTCGCTTAGAGCTCTGCGGTCCCGTGCTGCTCGTAGGCTCGAAGGCCTCCGGTTTCAATCTCTGGACCGACTGTACAATTGTTTTGGCATGGCTTAAAAAACTTCTATGCTACTTTTGTCGCTAATAGAGTTGGGAAGATCTGCCAAAGCCCAGTTGAAGGGATTTAGTAACATGTCCGAGTTCCGAGTTTAATCTTGCCGACCTTGCTAGCCGAGAAGTGTCAGCGAGATAGCCGGCTGTGGTGAGTGGGACCTGAATGATTGAGAGCGGTACGAGAGCCCTGGCCACACAACTCATCTGACACGGTCGATACTGATTTGGAGAGACGGCCAGCAAGCAGACTTCCTCATTCGCTTTTAAAGCTTCCACAGTGCCGTCAGAGTAACAGCAGTCATAACCGCTTTTTTAATCGATGCAAAAAGTCAGATGCCGAAATTCCATCCGAAGTTCGAGTAGAGAAGCTGTTACTTAAAGATTGTATTTTCAGGCGGAATATTATTGTTTTCTTTTCAAAAGACCGATTCCAAGGTTTTATCCTCTAGCTACCCGGACTCCGTTTATTGACTCAAAAGGAATCCTCAGAGCTTGTGGACGTGTAAAGGCGTCGGAGTCCTTGAGTCACGATGAAAGGCATCAGACCATTCTTCCACACGGTGTCAACGGTGTCCATACGGTCTCTTCACTGATGAAATCTTATTGTATGAAGGGAATCAACTTATGATACGGCTCATTCGATCCAAATTCTGGGTGCCAAAGTTAAAAAATTTGCTAAAAGCCATAAAAAAAAAGCTCCAATCTCAGCTCATGGGCGCCCTCCCTCGCCCTCCGGAACCCGTCCTCGCCTCTCAGTCGCATAAACGCATCCTTGGCAAATGCAATTGTCCTCCCAGTCACTCGAGTGGGCCCTGAATAGCCATGCACTGCCGTTATCCATTTTCAGATGCCAGAGACAACAAAGCTGGAGGTGGTGGTGCTGAAGACACAGGCACAGATCCACATCCTCAATCCATCCAGAGTGATTCCGGAGACTTTGAATGACGCATTCTCCAGCGTGACACCTCGTCCTTCTTCAAGGCAAGTACCGTGTCCCTGCTGTCTGGGGTAGAATCCTCCTGCCCGGTGTAATCCCTGGCAATCAGTAAGCTCCCTTGCCTCAGAACACCGAATGGTCCTCACCGGTTCCTGTAGCTACTGATTTCCAGATGCCCCTTCCGATCCATTCATTTATTGCAATTATATTGCAAGGGGGAAGGAATGTTCCGGTGGAACTTACTGGTCAGCTGTTTCAAAATTGCTTCAATTGAAGTATCAGTGTTTTTTATTGATCACTGTCGTTATTTTTCATGCTTATCCCTTATCGGCAGATGACTTGTATCTTTCACTTTTTTCGCCGATCATTCTCTTCCTTCGGACTTTCAAATAAAGACCACGATTACCACCAACCAGTTCCTTGTGTTTTTCTGGGGTTTTCCTTAGATTATCTGGAACATCAACTGGAATTTAAAACGCCCTCCCCCAAACATTGGAAGCTCAACAACAGGAAATAATACGCCCTCCTTCAAACAATATGAAAGCTATCGGTCTATCGGCTAGAGAAAGTACTGCTCCTATTGCCTAGTCAGAAGCGTTAGTGGTTAGTGTAACTTCTTTAGTCGGGAAGTGCCATATTATCTCGGAACGGATATAAAGATATTTTTTTACTGTTTAAATGGCTTTATAGCTTTTTCGTTCATTTGTATTGCCTTTTTAGCTGCAACTCTTTTTGAAATGCGTCCCTCTTCACCCCTTAACATTGATGTCAGTGGATTAGTGATAGTAGCGAACACAGCACATACTGCTCTCTAATATCCGGATAGTCCTACCAGACAGATCTTAGGTCCTTAAGTGCCTTGGAAAATGGATAATTGGCAATTTCTTTTACCATAACAGGATTGGTCTCCATATTCTTATCTGATACAACGAATCCCAAAAATTCTACTGTAGTTTTAAAAAAAGTCACATTTATCTAACTGACAATTAATATTGGCTGTATTTAAAGATTCGAATACTGGATCAATGTTTTTGCCGTGTGTTTGTTCATCTTAACTAAAGACATTACGTCTTTAATGTAAATATAGCATATTTTACCAATGTGATCTCAAAGAATATCGTCCAGGGCTCGTTGAAAAATGGACGAGGCGTTTTTTAGTACAAACCTTGAGATTCCAGTGAAGATTTTCTTCTTTACTCTCTTTCATTAGCATCCCAACAACTAAGCTAGTTATTTTAACCTTATCTTCAATCAGGATAGCCTCTTTTGTCACCATTTTTTTAGACTTCAAATAAAAAAAAGCAACTGTATCTACTTATAAAGTAGATTATTTCATAATTTCATTCTCTGTATCCCTTTCCAATTGGGGATAACATTAGAAGACTTGGATTTGACTTAATTTGTTGTTTACTTTGTCTAAAGCCTTATTGGGATTTTAGCGAGTATCTGCAGTCACTTCTAGTTTAACATTAGTCTTTAGCACAAGGGGAAAAACTTCAGGATGGCTCGATCGTCCAATGATAACAGCAGGCAACATAAAGAAGTCTAACGTTTTAATTTAGTTTGTTTTATTCATATGATTTTATATCTGAAGAAACCCACAAAAAACTTTGAAGAGTTTTTATCCACTATTTATATATTATTTATGCCCCCATCGACTTCAATTTGTACGAGGTATGTAGGTATGAAATGCATATTTCCAATTTCATATTTCTGGATCTAATTGTGAAGGTGCCCTGCCTTGTTGACAATTTTGCACCCCTGGATTTGGCTCTATCTTCCTGACTTTTTGCAAACGTAGTCGCGAATAGGTACCTCTAATGATTCCACTGAACTTCTTGTGACGGGGCTAGATCCGATGGCATATTTTTAGGCTTTGCCGGGAAAAGTATGCCATACTTTGCTTATATGACAAGTTTACCTTATTAGACAATAAGGTGAAAAGATAATTTCCACATAATACCCAAGTAAAAGCCAAAGAGAACTTTAGGAGTCTTGCACACTACTTAAGCATTGCTGCAGGTAATTACAACTCCAAACACACCCACTGGAGATCAAAAGCTCGTTACTTCTAAAGTTAAAGAGTTGTATAACGCCATCATTAAGGAAAACAAAAAGCTTGACAACGTCTCTTCAGGCAGACCATCATACTAGCCTACCGATCCGAACAAAATTCCTGACTTGATCGACTTCGCTATAACTAAAAAGATCCGTCAAAACTTCATCATTGCCGAAAATCTACCGGTTCTATCAACTGACCACTAGCCAGTCCTCCTAAATCTCAACGTCCTTCAACGCCCTTTTTCTTTTTTTTTAACTTTCTTATTTTGTATTTATTTGTATTTGTATTTATATATTTATATATAATATAAATATATATATAATATATAATAATAATAATTTATATAATATTTAAATATATATAAATATAATATATATTAAATATAATATTATATATATTATATATAATATATATATATATTTATTTGTATGTTGTATATATTTTTGTCTACCCGAGTGGACAATCATTAAATGGTTTGGGGGAGACCTTGACTGAAGGGAATGTATATCTAATGAGGTTGAATTAGGTGTCTATTGGTTGGGGAGGTCAAGCGGGTGTTTCCTTTTCAGGCGTATTGGGGAATGCCTATTATCTAGGAGGCTGATGGCCAGGAGGTTGGGGTGGTTATCCAGTCTTTTTATGTATCTTCCGCTGAGACGGGTGATCTCCTCTGCTACACATCTAATTTTATGGATTATTGAGTTTTCGTGGTACGGATGGGCGTTCGAAACTGTTCTCAGGCATTTATTCTGAAATCGCTGGATTTTGATGCGGTTCGAACAGCTTGCCGTGCCCCACAATTGTATCCCATATGTCCAGATTGGCTTAAGCACTACCTTATAAATAAGCAGCTTGAATTTTACTTTGAGCTTGGACCTTCTTCCCAGGAGCCAATGCAGTTGCTTAAGCCGTAGGTTGGCCTGGTTGCGCTTGTTGATTAGGTGCGGACGCCATGTGAGCCTGCGATCCAGTGTCAGCCCTAGATATTTGGGAGTGTTATTCGTTGGGATGGTTTTCCCGTTGAGTGTGACGAGGGGGCATTCTCCCCTGCGTAGTGCGAAGGTTGTATGTGAGAATTTCTCCGCGTTGACCACGATGTTCCATCGTTTCAGCCATGGATCGAGAGCATCCAGTTGTCTTTGTATGATGGTTGATGCTTCCTGGGAATCTATGGCGGAGGCTAGGAAGGCGGTGTCATCGGCATATGTGGCTACTGTGAGGTTCCGGGAGGGGGTAATGGGAAGGTCCGCTGTGTAGAGTGCGTACAAGATTGGTCCAAGATTACTGCCTTGAGGTACTCCTGCTCTTATAGGCCTAGGCGTGCTGATTGATGATCCGCATCTCACTCGGAATTCTCTTTCCTCTGTATATGACTTGAGGAAGGCGAAATGGGAACTTGGGAGGTGGGATTTAATTTTGAAAAGTAGTCCAGAGTGCCAGACTCTGTCAAACGCCTGTTTGACATCCAGCATAACGGCGCAGCGGTACTTCTTCTTTTCGAAGGCCTCGAGTATGCTCTCAACAATCCGGTGGCATTGCTCAGGTGTTCCATGGAGGCATCTGAAGCCAAACTGGTGATCAGGGATCAGTCCGGCTTCGTCCAATACTGGCAGTACTCTACGCAAAAATACTTTTTCAAGTATTTTAGATAGGATTGCCAGTAAACTAATCGGACGATACGATGCTAGATTAGCTTCAGGTTTCCCAGGCTTGAGGAGGACAATTACTTCCGCTCGCTTCCACTCTTAAGGGAAGTACCCTAGACGGAGGCAGCTGTTGAATATGTTGGCCAGCCTTTGGGAACAGATTAGGGGCAACATTTTCAGTGCTGTTGCATCGATTCGGTCAGGACCTGGTGACTTGCCATTTTTTAAGGAGGCGATTTTCCGCGCAATTTCCTTTGGTTCGACGGGCTGTATTGGCGGGCCAGGAACATTTAGGCTGTCTACGAACCTTATGGTTGCAGCTCTCTCTTTGCCAGTGCATCTGTCGAAAGGTTAGAATGCACTATGTAGATGGTCAGCAAAGGCTTCTGCTCGACACCAGGAACCGTCCACTTTGCGCACGGGTCATATCTGCTTAGAAGGTCTTTTTGTGTGCCTCGTGACATTCCACAGGTTGTGCTGCGGGTCTCCAGGTTCCAGCTCCATTAGGAATCTATCAAACGAGTCCTGCCGTAGGATTGATAGCTTGTCCTTCAGTTCCTTGGTGGCACGATTAAGTGCTGTCTTGTCCCTGTGGTTGCGCGAGGAAAACCACACTCTTCTGAGGCGCCTTTTTTCGGCCACGGAGCCGCGATTTCCGGAGACCACAAGTGCACGTCTCTTTCAGGTATTCTCAGCGTAGTCGGTAGAGGTGGATTCGCAAACTCAGCAGCATTGTGCATCTCTCTAGTCAGTTTTTCGATGGCCGCATCTATGTTGCTTGGTGTGGAAAGAGGGGGATCTGGGTACAGGGAGGAAAGCATCCAAAACGTTAACTTGGGGGCATTTGTGTGTTTCCCGGTGAGTCTTCTAGGCGGGGTCTTCTGAGGACGGGGATGTTTATTGCGCTGTGGTCGTATAGCATTTTATCATAGCTTGAGCATGTTATCTTTGATGGTGGGTCTCGGTTATCGAGTGTCTGGGTGTTAAGTAAGCCGCACCAATGGTCCAAGTGTGATCTCCCTGTGGGCTAGAAATTCTGGTCACGGAGCACTGAGCCTATTCCTCCTGAAACGCAGGAAGTTCCGTGTACTGAATGCCACTCTTGATGAGCATAGCTGCTCCTCCCCGTGCTCTGCCAGATGGATGGTTGGCATGTAATAGTTCTTACCCGCTAATGTTAAAGTAGGATCTGGGACAAAAGTGGGATTCCAAAACTAGAACATCGATATTGTCTGTTTTGATGAGCTGCTCTACTTCGGCTTTGCTCCTCTGCAGGCCGTTTGCGTTCCAAAAACTATATTAAGACTTATTTGCATTACTTTCTGTTGAGGATGGGAGCTATAAACTGCATCATCTGCGAGAACGTCTGCGATAACATCTGCGAGATCAACTTTCCCATCATCCTCTCAATCGTTCCTTCCCTGCGGGCAAGCATCGTTTCAAGCTGGTTAGGTTGTGGGGCTTCGGGAGTGGTTTGAGGGATTTGTTGGGGATTCGTTGGCTGTGTCGCTTGGTTTCCTAGAAGTACGTCCCTGTAACTAGTACCATTGATGATATTTGGCATTTGGATGAGAGGTGGTTTGTTGCTACTCTCAACGGGTCTGGCTTTAGGAGATTGCTGCGCTTTTGCCATTTTGTAGGCAGGGCATCCTCTGAACGACGCAGGGTGATCAGCTTGGCTATGTAAACAGCATGCTTTCTCGTCATCTTTTTTGGTGCATGACCTGGAGTCGTGAGAATCACCACATTTCACGCAGCGATGTTCCAGGAAGCAGTAGCGCTCGGTGTGTCCAAACCCTTGTGGAACGTCGTTGAATTTCAGTGAGGGCTCTACGGTGACGACTGATCTGCAAATCCTCTTTATTTTAAAAACCTCGGTGTTATTGCTTGCTGGTTCTAGATTGACAAAGTAGATCCCCAATGGTTGTTTGGATTTCCTGCCAATGGGATTGTGCAGATCCCTCACAGTATGGCCGTATTTGTGGAGTTCTTCTTTAATTTTAGTCTGGTCCGTTGAGTGGTGAAGTCCCTTGATGACCGCCCTGTACGCTCTCTCGTCCTTTGGTTGGAAGGTGCGGTTTCTTTTTTTATGTGCCACGAGGTGCTGGCGTAGAGCTGTGTAGGACTCCTTGTCTGACATCATTACGCGTACGTTGTTGTTTCTGTCCATTTTGTACGAGAAATCCTTTTTGGTTCCGACTAGAGTCGTTTTCATCTTGACAACCGCTGTAATGTCGGTCACGTCTGGGATGTAGATCGGGGAAGGCTGGATGGTCTTCGGGATCGGGATTGGTTTCTCTGCTCTTTTAGATGCCACTGCCTCTGAGGCAGGGGGCAAAGGGGTTGTTTGCCAGCTTGCTGCGCAGAGCTGCGATGGTGCTAGGTGTGACGTCTGGCTTCTCTCCTTGCCTATTATGCGCGGGCGTGCGCTTGATCTCGCTGGGCTCCGACAAAGAAGAATTCCAGCTTGAGTCTCTGCTCGAGCTGCACTTTCTTGCTTTGAGGGCCTTCTTGCAGGGTATTGTTTTGCCGAGCTTGATGGCACGCGGCGGGGCCTGCCAGTCCATACTCTCGGTTGACGTTCAATTAACGTTTATGCAAATAATTACTCACAGCAGCAGCGGCATCGATGGGGCTACGGACACAGTGGGACTCCGCTCTTGGCAGCCCGACCTGGCCCGTAAAATGCGCCATCCACCAGTCCCAAGTCCGGGAATAACAAAACACAAAATTCCGAAAAATAATTCAAAGTTCCGAAAACAAAGTTCCTTTTTGATGAACGATTTTTTAATGAGACTACAATTAACAGTTTAACATCAAAGAGAACAAACTGGGTCAAATACTGAAAATACATAAGTTCACACATTGAGATGAACCCAAGGCTAAACTTTCATGCTGAAATAGAATCAGCAGGAAATACCCTGGAGAGTGTCTTAGTTACAGCCGCCCGAATCTCAACACCTCAAATAGAGAGCACACCTAGCAGACCCAGGATGACAAGCGCAGACATCGCGCGGCTCGTTCTTGAAAAACGACGTATTCACTATTAAGGAATATTACTGGTGGTTGGGCCCGCAGCGATAAAGATAGAGCTACCACATTTGCAACTCATCTTCGACGTGTGTTCCACGTTGAACGTTCCAAAACCCTGCTACAAGCTCGTTTGGTTTGTATTACCCACGGTAACAGGCGATGACCAAGCATTACATGAGCCAATCGATTTTCAAGCGAATGAAATATCTAAAATCATCAAGGAAAAAAAGTCCCCAAAAAAAGTCCCCAGGATGTGATCTTATAACTCCAAAAATGAATATTAAGCTTCCATACTGTGCTGTGGAAATAATGCATATTTCCTTGTTTTTTAACGCTGCTAAAAAAATCGGGTGTTATCCAGAGAATAACGCTATACATCTTCTATACAGCAGACATACACACAAGCAGACTACTAACAACTTCTACGTTTGCCGACAACACAGCGATCTTAAGTCGATCCAAATGCCCGGTACAAGCAAAAAATCAACTCTCTATTCTCCTATTGGATCATCACGTAAACAAAGCAGAGGTGAATGATTTAAATGATATAAACATAAATGGGATAAGCACGAAATAAAGAAAACGGCTACAAGTGGAAAACTGTATGGAATGAAGTTTGATAGCAGCGCACAGTTATACATATATGCGAAATATATGAAATATATATGCGAATTTTGCTATATATATTATACACATACAGGTATCTGCAGAGATACCACGCGTTTTCATACAACGCGGTTTTCATATAACGCGATTTCGAAAAAAATTAGGTTTCAGTATAACGCGAAATTTTGGCTTATATAACGGGAAGGGGAAAATACATAATTATGAAATCTGGTAACACTAATTTGCGTACCACATATTTATAATAATGTATTTTTAATGAAAACCGGGAATTACTCTTTTTTGCGAGTTACTGAGTGGCAACCCTTGCGACGAGTTGCACGTCATTAACACCATAAGCGGGAAAATATTAATTTCGACGCAATATATCAAGTTAAGCTCACAATAGTGGCACAAACTGTGAAGAGTGATCCCTAGACTTACTATTAGGTATAAACATACTCAAGCACAGTGATATATGCGTGCTGTGAACAATCAAAATCGTGGCCCCGCTGAACAGCGGCCACAACAAAAATTTAGCTGTTCAAAGCAGCTGTTCACAGCTGATCGAAGTTTGTTTAAAAACTTTTGGAATTTGCATTTATGGACCCAAATGCAAAAACTATGATGCCCGCTCCTACCGAGCGCTTACTCAGCCTCGGTGAGCTCTTCAATATTGCAGTGAAAAAAGCCTCTGTGACGAAACGGACATCCAAAAAGGCCAACACTATTAAGCCAGCGACTCAGCGGATGCAAGTCATCAAGCGGAAGGCAAGTGGCTCTCCAATGAATGCCAAGAAGAAGGCAATACTTGATACCAAGATTCATGTGCCCACCTACAGCGGCAGCTCAAACCGCTTTGGGTTGCTTGCGCAATCCGAGGATCTGAGGGAGCAGCCCAGTACCAGCCATCAAGCACCTTTTGATGCTGCCAAACAAGGCGCAACCTAAACCCCCTGGCTCGAGACAGAAAAGCTTGAGTTTCACTGCTACCAGCTTAAGGAGGACAGGCCATACCGAGTATGCGTTAAAGGACTCCACCACAGTACGCTCCATCATCAAATCATTGATGAACTGAAAAGCCTCGGGCACAAGGTGCTAGACGTTCACAAGGACGAACAACAAGGAGATCCTGGCTCTTAAGGGTTTATGCCACATGAGAGTTGTCATCGAGCCCCTTCGCAAGCGAAATACGACAACCCAATGCCATCGATGCCAGCAATTTGGTCACACGGCCAAATACTGTCGTAAAGCGCAAATCTGCCCCAAATGCGCCGGCGAACATCCTGCCAAAGACTGTACGCGACTACGAAGCGAGCCATGCACTTGCCATAACTGTGGTGAACAGCACCCAGCGAATTATTCCGGATGCTCCAAACTCCAGGCATTCCTTAAGCGCTCTAGGCCACAAAGACGTGTGGGCGGAAGAAACGAAGTCAACAATCGACCTATGTCCCATGTTCCTACTGGATGTATGCCCCTTGCACCTCTCCGAAGCGGAGTCTCCTACGCAGATGTAGCTAAAGCCTGGATGGGCCCCAAGCAGTATCCGAAACAGGTGCCGCAGCCCTTCCAGCAGCAACCTGAGACCAGGAAACACAGCCAGCAAAGGTGTCGGTCTATAGGCGGACATAAGCCCCCTTTGGACAATAACACTTTTAGCATCCTGCAGACGCTAAACGAAAGCATGAACGCTCTGCGCTCTCTTCAGGAACAGCAGATTGAACAAATGAGGATGATGCTACTACAGCAAGGGCAGATGATCCATCTGCTCACTGCTATACAAGCGCAACAGCGACAAAATGAAGACGCTGCGCATTTTAGTATGGAACGCCAACGGCGTCTCCGCGCAACTGCCCGAAGTTGAATGCTTTGTGCGGCGCTACGAGATTGATGTTTTGCTTATCAGTGAAACACATTGCAATGATGTAGTCAAGCCCAACCTGTATGGTTACGAGGCCTATACTGCAAACGACCCAGGTGAGGGTAACGCCAAAGGTCGATCAGCGATTATGATCAAATCAAGTCTGGTTCATTTTCCTCTTCCTTCAGTAGCCACTGATAGGGTGCAACTTGCGTCTGCAACTATAGAACCTGGGGACGGCAATATAAACTTCGGTGCGTTCTACTGCCCACCGAGGTTCGTCTGGACCACAGACAACTTCAAATCCATATTGGAGCAACGTCAGCATAAATTCATTGTAACAGGCGACTGGAATGCGACCCACTGGCTTTGGGAAGCATGACCAAAGAGGTCATGCCCTGGCAAATCTAATCTTCAACACAGATGTAAACTCTTTAGCAACAGGTGGCCCCACAAGGTTCCCCTTTGGTAGTAGAGGGTCTCCAGGCTACATCCATTTTGCGCTGACAAGAGGTATCATGGGTTTACACTCAGATATCCGGTCGTTTGCCGAGCTAAGCCCTGACCATTTACCTCTCATCATCACTTTGGACACAACAGCCACAGCCTATCCCAAAGTCGAGCGGCTTATCAGCAGGCGCACTAACATGGAACGTTTTCAAGAGCACCTCGAGTCGTCACTGAACCTTGACATGGCGCTGAACTCCGAGCGGGACATTGAAGTTGCCATCGACTCTCTCTCCCACAACATTCAAGTAGCAGCTAGATTGGCCACTCACACCCCAGGACTGAGACCCGCAGCAGCTAGAATACCGGTCCCCAGAGAGATTCTGATGCTCATTGCAGAGAAGAGGCGTTTACGCTCCAGATGGATGAGATCGCGCCACCCGTTGGACAAAGCTGATTTTTACAGCTGAAGTCTATCCTCCATCGTGCACTGGTGGAACACAAAGCAGCATGGTTCGACGACAGGTAAGCCAATACGGGTACCGAAGCCGACGCGAAGCACTCGCTCGTTGCCTAATGGAAGCACCACTGGTGAACAGCAACAGGGCATGGTGCCGAACTGATTTGGAGCAAGCAGATGCGTTTGCCGCGCAATGGCCGAGCGATTCCAACCTTTTAACCTCTCCAGTCCGCAGCAGGTTGAAGAGACTCACGATCAGCTGTCTCAAGCTCTCCAAATGGACATGCCGATCCAAATCATAGCTCCTATTTGGAGGTATGCGTGCCAAATTTGGGGCCTGGCGTGTGACAGTCAGATCCGCAGAATCCAGAGCACCCAAAATAAGATGGCGGGGACGATCACTGGCTGCGAGTGGTATGTCAGGAACACCACCCTCAACAGTGACCTAAAGCTGGTCACGGTCATTGAGACCATAAATTTCTACTCCAGCCGCTACAACGACCGACTGGACCGCCATCGCAACCGATTCGCTAAGAGTCTTACCAGACCTCGTCCACAAAGGAGGCTCAACAGGCGACTTCCTAGGGACCTAATTGATCGGCTGTCAACAATACGCACAGCAAGATGATGATAAGCCAAACGATATACTCCCCATCGTCTTTCTTTCTTTTATATTTTTAGTTTTTAAGTTATGTAAATATTGTAAGTTTGTAAGTTTAAATTTAGTAATAATGGTAACGCTAAGCACACTTAGCCGGCGAGCCTCTCGGGCAGTATTAATAGATGCCAAGGCCACCAAGGGGTTTTAAGATACTGTACGCCTCAATAAAAAAAAAAAAACCCTTTTTTGCCTTCACAGCATGTGTGAGTATACCAGGCATGCTCACGGCATATATATTTATACTCTTCTTGCTCATTTATATTTATTAAATTATCAGTACAGTGTGAACTTTTTGTGGATATCAAGTCTGCTTTCAAAGTGCTTTTAATACTTAATAATGCTCCCGGACATCCAAAAGACTTAAACCATCCCAATGTAGAAATAGTGTTCCTACCACCTAATACCACGTCCATCATTCAACCGTTAGACCAAGGTATAATATCAACGTTCAAAGCTTTTTATATTCGGCAAACATTTCAACTTATTCTTGTTAAAAAGGATTCAAATCCTAACATGACAGTTACAGTATTATGGAAAAATTTTTGAATTTTAAACTGCATTAAAATTGTAGAAAAATCTCTTAAAGAATTAAAGCAGTCCACGCTAATGGCTCATTGAAAAACATATGGCCGGAGTGAGTCGTATGTTAACGATAGGTCAACGTTTCAGTGGAGAAGGCTTTGACGATATGAACGAAGGTGAAATTTTTGAAGTTATGAATGAAAGTACAGACCTCACCGAAACAGACCTACTTCAATTAGCAACTTAATCTCCATCAGTCTCAAATCTCGCACAAGATGACGTCACTTCGTTAGAAGATATCTGTGAATCAATTCCCAGTTTCACTCTGAAACGCACAGGTTTGGTTGAGAAAATGAAATCTTTCTTTACAACTAATGATCCTTCTATGGAGAGACCCAGAAAAATAATAAGGGAAATAGATATAATTCTAGCACCTTATTATGAAATTAAAAAGGAGCTTAAAAAAACCACCCACCAAACACTGATAACAGATTTTGCAATAATATAAGAACCACAAGGTCCCACAACTAGTTTCTTATCCAATAGCGAATCTATGTTGAAGAAATATCTTCTGATAAAGCTATTGCTCCCCCAAAACGCCCACGCGCAAAGATCTTTGAAGACAGTGAAACAGACTAATTATCATATAAAGTGTGAAGAGTAACAATAAAGTTTTTAATAAACCTTTATTTTGTTTTGGTTTGTTTTTAAATTTTTGAATGCGCACATATTTATTTAAATTTTGTTTTTTGAATTTTGAAATATCTTGTGTTTTTAATTGTATAAGAAAGTCTGAATTTTTGTATTGAGTTGAAATATATGTGTATCTGTTATTTCGTATGTATTTTATTTAAAAGAAATCCAATTGGAACGCAACCCCCAAATTTATATGAAAAATAAGGTTTCGATAACGCGGATTTACATAACGCGCAATTCTTCTGAAACGTAACTGTCGCGTTATACGAGGGATTCCCGTATATATTATATATAACGAAATATGCATACGAAAAGAAAAGCCCCAAAAATCACAAGAGTACGAACAAAGAGAGAATCATAAATTAATTGAAATTATAAACATTGACGTATGCGGGCCGATGAGAACTGACTCCAAGAACGGGTCGAAATACGTTGTAACGTTTATTGATGACTACTCGAGATGTAAAGTGTTCTTTCTTAAAGAGAAGTCGGAAGTATTTGAAGCGTTCAAAACTTACAAAGCAAAAGTGGAGAACTTTACCAACAGTAAAATAAAAGCTATACAATCGGATAATGGTACTGAATACTGTAACAACGAATTTAATGACATTTGAAATAAATGCGACACCAAAGGGTTAAATCTCCATTTACCATATACACTTGGTGAAGAAAATCCCAGCAGTGGCACACCTGCGCATATTTGGTACGAAGACATATGCGATCATCAAGTGTGGCAATCATGGCGAGATCGAGACGAAATATGAAGGATATATTCTGGTCGGCTATTCAACGGAATCGAAAGCGTATCGATTGTGGTCACTGGAAAGGCGAAAAATAATAATTGCCAAGCTCTCTAATGTCAAGTTCTTAAATGTTTCAGTGTTCAAGAGCGAATACCAGAACTTGTACAACACTGAGGCTATCAGAGATGTAAGCATCCCAATTAGCAAGTCGAATCAGCATCTACAACAAAGCGACAGTTTATCCAGCGAAGCAGATTCCAATAATGGGCAGCAGCGACATGGAAGAGGGCGTCTATATTTTGTAAGGACAGGCCAAGGAGGAAGACCAAGAAAAATATATCAGCCACTAACCAAGAGGGTAGTCTTCGAGAGGGTTCATGAGACGCATTCTAACTCATCATCAGAAAAAGATCTACTACTCATCTACTCAAGAAGACATTGTGCGGTCTACGACACTTTGGTTTACCATGGTACCGTAAACTAATAGAGAAGCTGGAAGAGATGGGTGTGGAGGCTACCAAGCTAGATCAATGTGTATTCGTAAAACGGCAGGAGGAAAAAATTCTTCTAGTCATGATTTACGTTGATGACTTATAATTATAGTCAAATCATATCGAATGGCTGCATCACACCAAGAGTTCCTTGTAGAAGAGTTTGATATAAAAACATCGGTCCAGCGACAACGTCCTTGGGCATAGAGTTCCAACAAAACTTGGAAAATCATCAAGTCTTCATCTCACAAAAACTATACACTGATACCGTTTTGAAAAGATTTGGTATGGCAGAATGCAAACCTACATCAACCCCAATAGAAACGAAGTGTATTTTGAAGCGATCTAAGTCCCGCAACGAAGAGGAGAAGGTGTCCTTATCAAAGTCGATACCTAAGCGGTTCAGTTAACACAGAAGTCGTATGAAGGCATTCGAACGCCCCAAAATATTAAAGGTTGATTTTAAACAAAACATACTTAAGAACAAACAATAATAAAATTATGAAAGAACAATACGCTATTAAAAAGAGCACAGAAAACAGAGAGTTGATAAAAATGCCAGAGCTGTAGTAAATGTAGTAAAACCCAAATGTAAAAGAAACACATATAAATATAAGTAACCGCTGCAATAGTATTTATGTTAGATCAAAACAGAAATTATTATTATTATTTAATTGTATCTTAGAAATTAAATTCTGGAGGTACAGAGCAGCTGAGGCAGTTTTTAGTGTATTGTTTCTTTCTCATTGTTGTTGTGTTGTTGTGGTGTTGAGGCGTTTTAGTTCTAGTCTGTTTATGTAAACGGGACTCGAACCCTGACCGCTCATGCTCTCAACAACCGAGTAGGTCCCACTTACCCACTAAATTAACGTGTAAATAAACGAATTCATTCGTAGTTGAACTGCCGAACCGTACACTATAATGTCATTATTTTACTTAAAACTAAAATGAGTTGAACAATCATATAAGCCACGCGAATATGCCGACTATGCACGAGCATTCGGTCACTCTGTCCGGTCGACTTTAGTTAACTTTTATATTTTATAAACGGAAATAATAAAAATTTTCTAGACAGAAATGCTTATATTGACTCGAGAACCGATCCTAATTAAGAATCCGGTTAATGGTATCCCCCTCACCGTAGCACACTATTGAATAAAGTTAAGTTTTTGAAAGGGTATAAGAATGATTTAGTTTATGTTTAATTGAATTTTTTTAATAGAAATCTAATTTTGTATATTAAAACTAAATCGTTATTAAGAACTTAGGATACAGGTGCGGAAAAAATCAAAAATATCGAATACTGAATCATAGAAACCTCTTTGGGACGGTACCCATTATCAAATTTTAGTAACCGAGAAGTTTTGAATTTGGATGTTAAATCATGTAATTACTATATATTCAAAAATTTTTAACAAACCTCTTGTGTAGAAGAATTAATTTTTTCAATATCATCTACTTGAATATTTTCAGGATCTACTTCTTGTTCATCGCCGCATGCATCATTAAGATCCTATAATAAAATTTGTAGGTAATTTTATTGAATGGATTTTTTAAATGTGTGTACTATATGTAAAGCCACTTGGGCATCCAAGCTGTACGCAGAAATTAATACAAGCTGTTGGAGTAATATGTGTATATCAATAAAGAAAGATACAAAGAAGTGGTCTGGTCAAACGTTTACTGGGAGCTAAAGACAAACAGTATTACAATAAGATGCAATAGCAGAGCATCGACTGGTGCTAGATACAGTCTTGCCAGATTATGTGATTTCTAACTTTGAATGTTAACAGCTATTAAATTTACTATACTTCTTCTTAAGCTACATATAATCAATACTAAACACAAGATCAAATCGTGATAAAACACTTTAAAATGCCGTTGTGCCGTAATGCTTATTTAGACATTTTGTCAATAAATCGGCCAATTAGCATTGTTGTTACATACGCTAAAACAATATCATTTGACTCTACTTTTCTTGTATAAAATGATATTTTATGTCAATGCGTTGTGTGCGCTTATAGAGCACAGGGTTGTGTTAAGTTTTACGCATTTCTGTTGTCGCCAAATATGGTCATTGGTTCCAGTGATATAAAGTAGATAGTTTCGTTGAGAACGCTTCAAAAGAACGCACTTCTAGCCAACTGAAAAATGCGTATCCTTTATAGGTTTTTCGGTCCTTTTCGTTGCCTCAATCAGCGTCAACAACGGCCTTGACTGATTCACCAGACATGCGGTATATGATACTCAGATTCATAGTACCCGCAAGACACTTTAGAATGTGATTCGCTGCATTCTCGTGTTCTTTCTGTGAATCTGTGTTGCTTTGGGACATTTTGCTCATAGCCTGCAAAATGTCTGTTGAAGAGCGTCCATTTCATTTTGCATTGACTGCATTGATTGCACTGACCTGCAATGCATGTACAACGGAATTCGGTGTTTTAATGTCTTCCAAATAGTTTTGACTATTGAGCACCTAGTATTCTTCAGCCGGCTTGGTTGTCCTGTACATACTAGTCTAAACGTACCTTGTCCTCATTATTTCGGCAACGCTGCCTTTATTTCGCTTGCATTCCTAAAATCCTTTTCCTATTCTCCAAAGTCACTGCGCAGGTTTTTCACACCTTTTGCTTGCTCAGTATGCTCATTTCTTGAGTAAAAGTGCATAACTCAAAGCGAATGTTTGTCATAAAGTCATTATTTATTTATTTTTTCATTTCATTATTATATACCTTCAATAAGCCGAATATCTCACTCAATTTTTGATCTCTCTGTTATATCAGCGATACGATCTTGCTTCAGAGGAATAACCAACAAAGTTATATTTCCTGGCCTTTGCCTTGATCTTGGTTTTTGTGCATTTATCAAACGCGAGAGATCCGAATTCTCGAAGATTCCGACTCGTATGTGCTTAGCTAACGGCTTGTGACCTTTATAAGCTTCAATGGTGTTCTTATTCCTAGTGTTTTTGTTCGACATTTGTTCCGCAAATAGACTGCCGTGTGTACAGCCTCAGCACACTGGAACTCCTCTAGTTCTTCGTGAATTAACAGACACTTCGACATTTCCACAATGATACGATTGACGCATTTTGCCACACTGTTCGGCTGTGGGTGTAGGGAACCATCAGCTGCCGTTTAATCTCGAATTTTTTCAAATATGATGTTAAGATATTCCATTCCGTTGTCACTTCGTAGAGGCTTTATTTTGCTTTCTGTTTGGAACTCTACGTAGCTTTACAATTTTTAAATTTCTAAAACAATAGATTCTGTGGGAACAGAGTCGAGCATACTTTTGGCTAATGGCACGTGTCATAATTAATGTTCACTTGCATGTTTCCGATGTGCATCCCATGTATTGCTCAGTAATTTAATTAATTGCTCTCGCTCAGTAACTCTAGATCTTAGAAACGTGGAGGACCAAGCCCATTGTGCCAATTTACGGCAGATGGCAAATTGTTTGGCCAATTTGTTTGAGAAATTTCATTTGTCAATAGTTACAAACATGTTCGAAACAAGTTACGATCCCAATACATGTGACATGTTGCACCACTATCGACACACCAAATGCTTTCGCACGTTTTTTCAACATAGAAGTGCAATGCACAATTAGCTTGATTAAATTATTTAATTATTATTATTAGCATTATTATCAATAACATTGCTACACCACAAGGCTATCAATTCACACTAAGGGGGCGAAGCCAAGCCCTTCACCGTAATCTTCATAAGAAGTTCCAAGCCAGACGCAAACGTCTCACCATCGCCGTCCCAGGAGAGAAGACTCTGGATCGACGCGGTAAACTACACTTCATAATTTGCATGCTCCCTCGATGCATACAATGCATTCACTAAAGTTATAAAGTCCCACGCAGCAAGTCAAGAGTGGACTTGGCAAGAATAAAAATAAAGAAGAGACGACAATTGCAATAATCAGTCGGCAAGACGACTTGGCATAAGCGATAATGCTGCTCTTGCGGAACGTTAGAGACATTAGATTCCACTTGCTAACGACTCACTCAGAGCGCTGAACTTGGCTTTTCGCTGCATCAGCACTATAACTGCAATTCTCAGCAAATTTTTGCTGATTTTTATACCCTGTACCCATTAAAAATGGGTTAAAAGGGTATCATAATATGGTGCAAATGTATGTAACAGGCAGAAGGAAGCATCTCCGACCCCATAAAGTATATATATTCTTGATTAGCATCAACAGCCGAGTTGATATAGCCATGTCCGTCTGTCGTCCGTCTGTCTGTCCGTATCAACGCCTAGATCTCAGAAACTACAAGAGCTACAGACATGTGCTATATATCGTTGGATAGGTAATTGCCATACGCAGTACAAGTTTGTTATTTTATTTTAATATCACCCCCCGCTCCCCTGCAAACCGCAAAAAACTGCCACGACCACAATTATTAACCTTATGCTATGAAATTCGGCATATGCGTTGGTGCTTATAAAAGCTATCTAATTTTTATTAGATAACGGAATAACTTCCGTTACCACATGCAAAATCTATGGCAATGTTTTCCTAATTCAAATGCTTATTTCAAATGATAACAGCTTTTACATTTACAATACAAACCCAAAAAGTGAACTTAATAATAGTTAAAAGGTGTTTAGTTCATCAATAGATATATTGAAAAACTTAATGTAAAGCTATTTGTGCATGTATAACCCCTAGATTTATTCAGGCCAGCTGTTGTACCGGTGAAAGTATACAACCGGGAATGTCACCTAAAGAGGAACCTAATTCGCGAAAAAAACTCAAGTGCATAAGTGAACAAAATAGCCACACTAATAGGAGAAAACTCATTCTACGTAATCGCCTTAAGAAAAGGAAACATAAATGAAACAAAAGTTCAAACTTAAACCGAGAACTAAAACCGATGGCTAATCGCCCACTAACCAAATTCTTGGATGAAGCAGGGAAAAACCAACTAAAAAGCGCTAGGAGCCTACAGATTTTTGTCAAAGCGATTGGGGAACTGTTTGGAACACTGAAATCTTTCCTTTGTCTATCTATATAACGATTGGAACGATTTGAAACGCTGATTTCATCTGCGGATTGGTAAACAAAAAGGCCGGAAGGACCTAGTTATTTTGTTATAGATAGTAAATAAAAGTTGGTCCAAAGTCAACCAGACAATTAACAATCATATGGAGAGGCATACCCTAAGACAATTAAGTTTCCAGATAATCTCCTTTTAAACTGCCCGCGATAAGTATTTTCAAGCACTTTTTTTAAGTTGGTAACGCTTTCCCTAATTACGACGCCTAAAATGAGTGTTCTGCGTTTTAGACAAAATTGCTTCTTTTTCTTTTTCATTGTTTATTAAGGTCACCGGGTTGAGTAGCGCTACTCTTAATTTTGTTAATATTTTATTGCCCTTTTGCTTAAAATTATCTATTGAAACGTATTCAAAGATATTTTCCCACTGTGCCATTTTTAGATGATTGATTTTATATATACCGGCCTGCATTTCAAGCCTTTGGAAAAATTGATCTACTATAAATCAAGAACTTCATTTGTATATAAATCATCGATTTCATATCTTGCAGTAATCTTTTTTCCATGTTTAAAGAAACATATCATATTTTTTACTTGCAAGGTCACTACTTAACGTATCTCGTCATTATTGATGACTTGGTATACGTTGGGCATTGAAGCTTTTTCTATTGATTGCGTATGCAATTCAGATTTGTTTGTTTCTCCTGCGCAGGATTTTTGTCTACTTTGTAATCTTGTAGTGACTTTCTTTATATATCCGGTTATATCTTTTAATTCTTTGATGGTTATTCTTGATAACGCATCAGCTACATAGTTGTCTTTACCTCTCAGATACTCTACTGTAAAATTATATTCCTCCAATTCAAGTCTCATACGAGTCAATTTTGAGCCAGGATTAGTCATTGAAAATAAAAAGGTTAGTGGTCTATGGTCAGTTTTGACTGTAAAATGTTTACCATAGATATAGGGTCTGAAATGGGTTATTGCCCAATGTATTGCTGCTAATTCCTGCTCAGTAGTACTTTTATTACTCTCGCCCTTAGTGAATGA